>CAHIKZ030000957.1:275000-532500 GCA_903632075.3 Acanthosepion pharaonis | reverse complement strand
CCAGTCTGTCATGCTATTTACCCATAGCTAGAAGGAGAAGAAATATTCATACCAAGGGTATTAACACGTAAGTGAATGTAATGGATTCGACTGGAATTCCTCAATCCAAGCCGGTATATATATATATATATAAATCGTTATTGTGAACGAGGCAGCACTAAAAAATTAACTCAATAATTATATATATCTATATATATATATATATATATATATATATATATATATATATATATATATCCAAGCCGCTATCTATTACTCTACCGTGCCTCCGTGTCATAAAGTTATATATATATATATATATATATATATATATATATATATATATATATATATATATATATATATATATATACAGCTTACAGCTTCCTAAAGAATACCTGAATTCACGGCATTGCTTTTGGAAAATTACGGAGATCGACGAATGTATAAAACAATACCACATTTTCAAGAACAATCCTAAGCAACCGAGGAAGTTTGTAGGCTCTTTTTAATAAAACTTTCGATGATCGGACATTGCTTTTGACTGAAGCATCGAAAAGGATAAATTCTATATCAATTTTTCGACTGCTCTCAAAGATAAATTTTAAATTTCTAATTACGACACGAACACAATCTATACACCGGGGTGGAATAAGACTAACATACTTCTCGTTGCTTGAAATGTATACCCCACCATGTGAGGTAATTTGGGATTTTATTCGTTGTGCAAAATATATATATATATATATATATATATATATATATATATATATATATATCCGTTTTTTGTGGGGGAGGGGGAATTACGATCACTGAAGTTAAGCAACATTGTCTGACCAGTAGATAGATGGGTGACCGCTTGAGAATGACAGGTGGTTTCAGCTTGGATATGCTGGTGGTTTAATGAATAACGGCTCGGAGTAGTAATAGGATTCGTTAATTCAACTTACGCGCAAATACTCTCGGTAAACTTATGATTCAACCTCTTCTCCTCCTAGCTATGGATTAATTAATCGCATTTGTATTAATAAATCGATATTATCCCTTGAAATCTGGGTTTAAATCACCTGAAAAATGTTGATAAGCCGTAGAAAACAAATCAATAAAAAATCGAATGAATTTTCATAATAAAATAGTTTTCAGGGCATTTTCAAATTAAAACCACTTTAAAACGCATTTTCATTGTAAAATTCCTTTCCGATGTATTTTCATATTAAGATCCCATTTTTATACATTTTCATAATAAAGTCACTTTTCTACACACTTTCATAGTAAAAAGTCCTTCCATTGCATTTTCATCATAAAAATCCCTTTCCAATGCATTTTCATATTAAAATCCCTTTCCAATGCATTTTCATATTAAAATCCTTTCCAATGCATTTCATCATAAAAAATCCTTTCCAATGCATTTCATCATAAAATCCCTTTCCAATGCATTTTCATCATTAAAAATCCCTTTCCAATGCATTTTCATCATAAAAAATCCCTTTCCAATGCATTTCATCATAAAAATCCCTTTCCAATGCATTTCATCATAAAAAATCCCTTTCCAATGCATTTTCATCATAAAATCCCTTTCCAATGCATTTCATCATAAAAATCTTTCCAATGCATTTTCATAGTAAAATCTCTTTCCAATGCATTTTCATAATAAAAAACCCTTTCCTATGCATTTTCATCATAAAAATCCCTTTCCAATGCATTTTCATCATAAAAATCCCTTTCCAATGCATTTTCATCAAAAAATCCCTTCCAATGCATTTTCATCATAAAAATCCCTTTCCTTGCATTTTCATCATAAAATCCTTTCCAATGCATTTCATCATAAAAATCCCTTTCCAATGCATTTTCATAGTAAAATCCCTTTCCAATGCATTTTCATATTAAAATCCCTTTCCAATGCATTTTCATATTAAAATCCCTTTCCAATGCATTTTCATAGTAAAATCCCTTTCCAATGCATTTTCATATTAAAATCCCTTTCCAATGCATTTTCATCATAAAAATCCCTTTCCAATGCATTTTCATCATAAAAATCCCTTTCCAATGCATTTTCATCATAAAAATCCCTTTCCAATGCATTTTCATCATAAAAATCCCTTTCCAATGCATTTTCATCATAAAAATCCCTTTCCAATGCATTTTCATCATAAAAATCCCTTTCCAATGCATTTTCATCATAAAAATCCCTTTCCAATGCATTTTCATCATAAAAATCCCTTTCCTATGCATTTTCATAGTAAAATCCCTTTCCAATGCATTTTCATAGTAAAATCCCTTTCCAATGCATTTTCATCATAAAAATCCCTTTCCAATGCATTTTCATCATAAAAATCCCTTTCCAATGCATTTCATCATAAAAATCCCTTTCCAATGCATTTTCATCATAAAATCCCTTTCCTATGCATTTTCATCATAAAATCCCTTTCAATGCATTTTCATCAGTAAAATCCTTTCCAATGCATTTTCATCATAAAAATCCCTTTCAATGCATTTTCATCATAAAAATCCCTTTCCAATGCATTTTCATCATAAAAATCCCTTTCCAATGCATTTTCATCATAAAAATCCCTTTCCAATGCATTTTCATCATAAAAATCCCTTTCCAATGCATTTTCATAGCAAAATCATTTCCAGTGCATTTTCATAGAAAATCAATTTCAATGTGTTTTCATGGTAATTAAGTTAACTGTTCTCTCATCTCGATAGAATGTACCAGGTTTACCATCTTTATTCTTTCTACCATAATTTTCTTGTTCACCTGAAGAAAACATTACAACTTTCATTAATGCGTTAAGCTATTGAACATTATGATGGCTATTGATTCCTGGCCTCTTATTTTGTTGGAAACGGGACATCAACCAAAATATGTTATTTTGCTTGTGATGAGTACGTGTATGTGTTCTGTACGAGAGTGATTCAAGCCTGACTCATCTTGACGCTATTTATTATCCAACACAGTCGAATAGATCAGACACTGCTTTTCAAAGGTCTGGATGATTGATGTAAGGCAACTTCATTTCGAATGCGCATAGGGAGAAAAGTGGGCGAGCCAATATACGGATGGCTAGCCGTGCTACAAAAAGAAATGTCAATGAGTTATAATGGCTAACGCCGTGCTTGAATAAGATATTCACTATGTTTCCGGAGTGTTTTAAAAGCTTCAGAAGAAAATATTTACCAAACTATGTTTACAGTAGTGCCATAATAAACAATCCGAGAGAGGGGGAGAGAGAGAGAGAGAAAGAGAGAGAGAAAGAAAATGACATTTGGCATTTCTCCTTGGTCCTGCACCATAAATGAAATATTTGATTCAGCACATTTGAGTCAGGCATAAGGTCACATATGAGAATCATCACGTGAAGATAGAATTCCTGAAAGCTAAATCTCAAATTTGATTGGATTTATAATCCTGATATTACGTGTTTCCTTATAAGAGGATATTTGACAATCACAATCCAAAGTGTTAATATTACTGCCGTTACAAATTTATAAAATGTTATATTAAAAGACTATCTTCAGGAAATACAGTGAATCATTTGCCAAAGCATTTTTATAGTAAAATCAAAACCCGATGCATTTTATAGCAAAATCACATCGTGATATATTTTTATAGCAAAAACACCTTCCAATGAATTGTTATAATAAAATCGCTTCACAATGGAATTTCATAATAAAATCACTTTCATCATAAAATAACTTTCCAGTGCATTTTCATAGTAAAATCACTTTCCAATAGATTTTCATAATAAAATCCCTTTCCAATGCATTTTCATAGTAAAATCTTTTTTTTTATAAATTTTCAAAATGAAATCACTTTCCAATGCATTTTCATTATAAAATAAATTTCCAATTCATTATTATTGTAATGGTAATACAAAGAAACATTAGGCATTCATTGACCAAATATGTAGCGTTACATTCAGTAGAAATTATTGTAATCTTTCTCTTAAACCAGTTTGTTGCGGAAGCTAGCTTTTTCGACTTCAATAAATACCATTGCTCTTCATTGATGGTGTTTTTCTTCCTAAAATTTTGTTAACTGTTCTGCGGAATGTCACTTCTTGATTTCCTTTTCTAAGTTGCATGTGCTATCCATTTTAGTCGTTGTTCTTAAGTAATGTGATTTCTCTTATTTGGCAAATTTCTTCGTTTGCGATTCTGCAGCGCCAGCCTGTAAGATATGGTGAATGACAGTCTTCTTTAAGACCTTCAGGGTTCATTCGCTTGAAGTTATTTTAAATCATTGATTAAATGGATATAATATATATATATATATATATATATATATATATATATATATATATATATATATATATATTGCATACCAATGAAAAGAGATATATGTTTTATAATCTGGTAATATGACAATCACTAGAATTTTTCAATATGAACCTGTTTGTATATGCAGTGTTGGACACTGTAATTTTAGGATAGAGCAAAACATTTGCTTATGTGGCTATTTTTTTCTTTTACAGAGGTATTCACTCTGTACAAGGCTCCAGGACCACTCAAGGTAGTGGATTACAGAGTAAAAGGCTCAGTTTATGCCGATATGTGTGGAAGATAACTTTTAACTTTAAACTTGAACAGGTTAAGATTGTAGTGATCGGGAAGAATCATCGAAAGATGCTGAGAATACCATGAACTATACATGTGAGGAACGATGAAGTTTTATGGAAAATGGAAACAAAAAGCACACACAGTTGGTTGGCAGAACAGGGATTCGGAGAGATAGCAAAGACCAAACCTAATTAGTGAAACAAATACAGGAACTTGTAGAGAACAATGATCACGCACGCCCTGAAGAGACACGGCTCGTAGAAGAAGAGGAGGCAGCTGCCTTGTCGCTTTTTCCTTCATATTAATCCCGTCTACCTCCTGAAATCTCCAAACTCATTGCCTTAGGAAAAATCTGAAATCGTAAGTAGCCAAAGCCGGGATATCAAGCAGTATCTTGATGATGCAAGGTATTGCATAAAAAAATCTAATACATATATCTAGCTCAGATAGGTTTTACATTTTTGTAAGTTAATTTAATTTAGGTACCTTCACAAAAATCGTGATACCTAAGGTTTAAAGTTTATTTTTTCAAACTGAAAAAGCTTTCTTGAAATTTTCATTTTAGCTTTAATTGAAAGCTAACTAATTGAATTTACTATTTCCAGTAAGCAAAATTCTCTGGACTATTTCAAACAGAAATTATATTGATTGGAATTGATTACTATTCTTTTCAGTAACATCGTCAAAGTTGTACTATTTTAAACATTTGTAAATACAAGTTAGTTCTCGGTTTTAAAAATCTTGCAAAAATAAAATATGCTTTTCTGAAACTTTATTTGAGGAATATTTGCAGATTCAAAGTATAATTAATCTGTCTTGAAACAAATATGATTTACTTGAAGTTTAAAATATTAAAAACTTAAAAAAAAACAACTTTTTTTTTAACTTGACAGTAACTGTGTATTAACCCGATGATTGCTGATTTGATGTGCTAACAGCCTGATGACACGTCTAATGTTGTTCTAAGGAGACTTTATCTGTAAAACATAATTAAAGAAAAGGACGTGAACGTCTTTTTTACATAATTTTTAAGTACTCAGTTGTCTTAAAAATTTAGCAAAATATTCTCCGTAATCTAATGTTTTACTGAATTTTAAAAATTTCGGCTTAAAATTTAATATAGTTATCGCTCTTATTTTCTGATTAAGTCACATATGGTCGACTGTACTTACAAAAATCGGCACATTTATACACTAATAAATAAAATTCACAATTATTTTTTAGGTATTGGTGTGCGATGATTTGTATTAAACTTTTCCAGTTATGATTAATAAATATAATTTTCACTTAATAATAATATAAACTATAAGGCTGAGATTAATATAGAATTTTAAAAGATTTAAAATTTTAGAAATTATTATATTTAAAGATTAAAAGAATTCTTGTAAAATTTCATTACTCATTGAAATTTCATTTTTCTTAAGACAATAGTAAATAATACTTAATATAGATTAATTATAAAAGCAATTAAAATTAATTAATTAATAATTTTTTTACGATTGGGAACAGATTTTAGGTAAATGAGTAAGTGTCTGAAAACGAAAATTGATGATTTGCATTCTCCAAAAAATCCTGTTTTCAACTAATACAAAAAATAAACGGACCAATATTTAATTTCTCGAAATTTCATAAAATTACGTAAGGGGTGGGTAACATGTAAAAATATGTTTTTGGCAAGATTTTCTAAAAGGAATATTTTAAAAAAATAATTTCATTTATTTGTGAATTAAATTAGTCATGAAAATCTCATTAAATCTGTCAATTATTTGATATTTGCAAGTATTTCCAAAATAATGTGTTCGTACCGCAAAAACGTCGTGAGATTCCCCATAATGATACTGGTCAACAACAACAAAAAAAATTGAAACAGTGTCGAGACACCAAACATCTTTTCTAGCTAACTTGAGGGTGCTGAATCTGAAAATGAACTTACTTTTTTTTTTTGTCAGCTACCGTTTTTGCTGTACAGAAATGTCTCATTTTTTGAAAAAAAAAAACAATTTTTCATCCGTTTTCTGTATATATGATATTGACCGATGGCATATGTCTCAAAATAAATTCGTAGAAACCTCTCAATTCGTATTTAAAAAATGTGTTGGTCTGCTTATTGAGAAATACTATTTTTGCAATAACAATCGGACCCTAAATCTTTAAAAATAACACCATTGAATATACCAAGACCAACAAGTATTTTCATCAAATCAATTATTAAACTAACAGCAGAAATAAAACGTTCGTGAACATAAGAACTATGGCAAATATTTTCTCTTTCTTGATAGTCTGTCATGTTCAATATTATTTAAGTCCCTTTTGATTCTCTAGCAGGAATAAGTACAATGGAATAGGTGTATTCAATTGGGATGCTTTTAGTTAAAGTTTCTTTCCAACTGTGAAACAAAATTGCTCTCAATGTGCTTGGTTTCCTTCTGTAGTGATGAAATAAATTTATGAATATCAAACAAGATTTTAGGGATCATTTTCTTTCACCTTAAATATCAGGTTTAATAAAGAGTATTAGTGTTTATCAGTTAATTTAAATTTTGGCAATAAATTAGAAAAATACGGTACTTGTTTTAAAATTTTGGGCTCAAAAACACTTTTTCTTATAAAAATAGTTTATTTCAGGTGGCTGACATAAAATTTCTGAAAATTGATGGCTTTCTGAAAATTGATGGCTTTCTACAACCTTTATTAGCTAAATCTTTTGATCAGCCAAGATCGTAAATTGATCTTTTTTCCAAAAATGAGCAATTTCAGTAAAGCAAAAATGGTAGCTAACCATAAAAAGCTAAGGTCATTTTCGGAATCAGTACCATCAAATTAGGTAAAAAAAATCGTGTTGACCAGTGTAATCTTTGACCCACCGCTGAAAAAAAAAGCAAAATTTTTACCAAAATTTAGAACGTGCCGTAAAGGAATAAAAAATAAAATAAAATAATAAAAAAAATACTTAGGTCTTTCCTCTTAATAATAACATAAAGTTTTGGGGCCTTTTTCATGATGCTATGCTCTTTTTTAGTGAAAATGCGTAGATAATTAATTTAATTCTATTTATTTATTTATTTTTGTTTATTTATTTATCTATTATTTATTTATCTATTTTTCTTAGAAACTTCGAAGTTGAGAACATTTATTTCTTGAATTAGAATCACGTGGGTATTTTCTAACTTGTAGATATGGTCTCATCCTGTTGGTATTTAAAAAAAAAAAGAAAAAACAACGTAATTCTGCTGTTCGAAAGATTTCTATCACGTCGAAACTCCCCGCATCCATTTCTAATGACAAAGGTCAATCACTCGGGTAATGTAGGTATTTTTCGTTTGATTTATTTACATATCATACCATTTTGGAATCACGATGACTCAGTGAGGAAATTAAAACATTCCGGGCCGGATCCGGACCAACAATCTTGAAATTTTGGATTCTCAAGTTTTCATTACTGTGATTGTTTTCGGATTCCGCCATCTTGGCTTCTACTGATAAAAACAATTAAAGGGACACAACTCTCTACGTTTGAATAGCTCATGGTTAAATAAAAAAATACTGAAAATTACTCTTCTCAAATCCCAGTGTTTCAAAATAAAATTGTCCGTGTTTAAATTTAACTCCTAGAGGCCCGTGCCCAATACATCATACCATTTTCGAATCAGGCCGACTCTGTGCGAAAATTAAAAACATTTTGGGCCGGATCCGTAATCTTGAAATTTTGGATTCTCAAGTTTTCATTACTGTAATTGTTTTCAGCGATTTTTTACAAGATTTTTGCAACGAAATTTTGTACAATGACAATTTTTAAACTTTTTAATAAATTTAGGAATAATCAAATTAAGTACGAAATCTAGTGAAAATCATCCATGAAATAAAAATGATTGTTTTTTACGCAAAGTAAGCAACTACATACATCAAATTGTCTTTAAATTAAGTGGTGGCAAAAGAATTATCGTTGAACTTTTAAAAGGGAAGCTTAAATATTAACGCAATACTTAAATGCAGCGATCAATTTAGAGTTCTGTAGCTTATTGTTGCCTATCGCATCTACTCCTCACTACCTATTGTGACGAAGGCCCAATTAAGAGCCCTCCACAGGGGCTAGGTTAAATGCCACCCGACAGGGCATCTTTTAATCTAGTTATCTAATAATTGATGAATGATATAATTAACGATGACAAATATCTTATCTTAGCTTAAGCGACTCATCGCAGAAACGTGAAATACACAGGACCATAAGACATACGTTTATTTGTGTTGCATTATGAAATGTCAAAACAAATGCATTTGATTCAGTCACGACCAGCGAAAAATGCGTGACATCGTAGTCTTGAAATAAGGTTATAAAGTCCGGTTATTTTGGACAGGTTTGGCTATAGGGCATTTATAACTATTACTTTTATCGTAAACAGAAACGGATGTGCTTCCGCCATCTTGTTCAGGTTAGGATCTTCAACAATGATCTCTTTTCTTTTCATACTGTTTATTCAATCCAGATAATGAGAAGAAAATGTCCACTGAAATAAAACTAAGCTGGCATTTACGTATGCGGACATAACAGTATATATATATATATATATATATATATATATATATATATATATTTCGGTCCGCTAATTGGTTTGTCGAATCGTACCAGGTTTGAGTAAATAGGAATTGCTTCAGGCATATTGCCATTATCTGTACTGTGACAAAATCAAAGAAACTTAAAGTAATCAGCTTCTTCAATCTTTGTTCTTAGGCTAAGAAAGTCTTTACACATAAAATAACTTATTCTCTTTTAAAGTCTGTCCAAGTTTTTTCGTTCACTACTGCTGTGGTTCGGTATTGAACTCACAACTATTTGGGTCAAGTCACTGGATCTATTCACTGGGCCATGTGTCCTCCAGGACATGTATGCGTGAATTTTTGAAGACTTATAAACCTAATGTGTCAGCAAACATTTTTACCAGTACTCATATTGCAATTTTTCTGTTTTTATTATTGTAATATTTACTAGAGCTTATATTGCAATTTTTGTTGTTATTCATTCCTTTTCTCTAGCTTTCCTTACTACTTGTTCCCTTATTGTATTCATTTCTATGCTTGGTCGGCTCAGGAGATTTTTGTGGCCTAGCATATGTGCTGAGTCCTTAAGTTTTCGTATTTTCCAGTGATGCTATCTGTTCTATAAACGGCCGAAACGTTGTGATAAATATGGCAACAAAGATGAGGACAATAATCCGAATAATGTAAATAATGTACAAAATCCCTCATCTCAGGAATATAGACAGATACTGAAGGGCCGAAACGTTGTAATAAATATGGTAACAAAGATGAGGACAATAGTCCGAATAATGTAAATAGTGTGCATAATACCTCATCTCAGAAATATAGACAGATACTGAAAGGCCGAAACGTTGTAATAATTATAGTGACAAAGATGAGGATAATAGTCCGAATCATGTAAATAGTGTACATAATACCTCATCTCAGAAATATAGACAGATAAAGAAAAGAGTACTGAACTGTTGTTGTACCAGTCCTCCTATATGGAAATAAAGGTTGAACAATCTGCTAACAATCTCCTTATCTGCATATCTTATGTTGTTATTGCTGTGTCCACTAATTTTGTGATGTCACCGAACACCCGTTGCCATTTTTGTAATGCTCGTTGTAGTAGAAACCTTGTAATCGCCGATACAACTATAGTAACACCGTTGAACAATATTGGTACCAGACACCTTCGAATAACACTCGCACTAATAGTACTTGCCCGTTAATACACGCTCGAAAAATAAACCACCGAACTGTGATCCGAATAGTGATCAGTATAAAGAAATAGTATAGGGAATAGTATAGTGATAGAGGATAGCGTAGAAATAGTGATCACTTAGACGCCACGCTAATTTCCATATATACATTTCATTTAGCATCTCGTGATCTATTTATTCAAAATGGGATCGCCTGTGTTTGCCCTCTGATGATCTGTGTTCAAACTCCAGTGTCGGTAACGACACTTTATTCCTATATAACAGGTAAATTGCGACCTAAACTCCTGTTGTTTTTGGATCGTTGCGCTATCGGTTAAATAGATCTTGTGGGAATATGTTAAATACATCTTATAAGAAAATTTATACTTGTCTTACAACATACATTTTTTGACATCGTGAATATCAGAAATTTGAACATTTAACGTTTATTTATTTATTAATTTAAATTTATTAAGAATTTTGTTTGTTTTTGATCATGAAGACAAATTTAAAACCATTTCCAAAATGGTTTTGTTTTTTAATCTGCACTTTTTTTTGTTGTTGTTTTGTCTTCTTTTTTTCAGTAAACGTGACAGCGCACAAGTGAAGCATACTCCGACATAATGTACGTTTTAATTAAATTAAACAAAAAAAAAAAAAAACAGCGCTATGACTGGAGGAAATTTATTTTAACAGCAGGCTACCATTTTAATAAGAACTTGAATGTTTTTGGAATCGTTAAATAACTTCGTCTTGAATGCAAATGTTCTCGGTTAAAAACTAGAAACCTATAAGAGAAGTAGTAATATGGACAAGTGGGTGCTGAAATGTTCTCGATCCAGCCCAAGAACAAGTGCCTATAATCATTAAACCGTGTTTGCTATCAGCAAAATCTCCTACAGAAGGTAGCGAAGGAGAGTGAGAAGAATAGACTAAACATAAACTACAAGACAGAATTCCATGGTCGTCAGTAAAATGATGAGCCCGAAATAGGATTTACAGGTCGGAGACACTAAAATCAAGCAGGTGCGTAAATTTAAATATTTGGGAAGTGTTCTGACAGAAGACGGTAAGTGTGACGCTGACATATTGAGATGGTCAAATTTATTCCAGTTGTTACCACTAAGGTCGGAAAACGACTTAAGTCGAAATAATCACACTATAAACTGCAAATAAGCACTCCCCATTGCATATTACAGTATTTAGTATATGTACATACAGTATTCTGAATGCTTCTTAATAGAGTGATAAAAAATCTGTAAAAACTTCACGGTTTCTTTATTTGAAATATCTGACCAATCTTAATGCTTCATTTAATGATTAAATAAGATCATGGCGAGTTCTACGACAATAAAATATCCGTAGAACTTCCCATATCGCATCGTCAGATATTAGAGCTTAACAAGTTTGGCAAAATATTGCAATAACAACCATGGAGAATGTTGATTTTTCTCGTTCTCTTTTCCTCGCTGGTCGTTATTTTAAGAAGTAAGGGGGTACAAATAAAAAGATTTGAAATCGTCAACTTTTTCCATTTCACTGACACAAACGTTAAACACTTCTATCTTTCCTTCTTTCGGTAATTTTCGCACTGAAACCAAGTAGCGTTTTTAATACGTCTTTTGTATCCTCACTCGATCAAAACAGAATAGTCCATTATTTATGAAGTATTAGCAGGAGATGTTAAACACTCCTATCTTTCTTTTGTTTCACTGAAACTAAGTAGCGTCTCTCATATGTAGTCCATTATTTATGATGTATTGACAGGACGTAACGGCCGTGCGAACTAACAAAGAGAGAGACAAGCATAATGATTATACGATGCCGAGCCTACTAGGATGGCCCTAATAGCCAACTCCGAATATAAATAATTTAAGTAATGATAACTCTTTATCCCAGTAATTTAGAGTTGTATAAATATCCAGTGTTTCAATGAATGTCTTTTATTCAATTAATGAGTAGAAACCCCACCAGATACCTCTATACCAAAGGTGATCGTGAGACTTGCTCATTTACAATGACAATACACAAACTCTTCTTTTTCTTTTTTTTTAATATGCTTTTCTATACGAACCAGCATGTTCAACTTGGTTGTTATACTAATAGCGTTCCGGCCGTTCTAGCCTACAGCTTGTGTCTGTTGTACTTGTCAACCTTTCCGGAATTTATTCAATCCATGAGGGTTGATTTTTCTCGTTCATTTCCACGCTCAAGGGAGATAATTCGTATCAGCTAATTATCTAAATTCGCCATTATGTAACTTGTCTGTGTCTTGAAATGAACCAGTGGCCATTCTGCACTAGCTGGCATCGGCATTGCATTTATGACAGCTAGAGAACTAGATACGATTTAACCAACATTTTTATACCTAAATTTTAGGGATTCGTAGAGGATGGACAGGGGCGACACCGAGTTCCGAGCGGGCAATGGTTGAACGAAAGACGCATCCAAAAATCGAAATAAAGTGCTAAGAAAGAGGATGCGTTCGTTAGAAACAAAGAAATGATTGTGGATTGTTATGTGATATCAATCCTCTTGTGGGGCAGTCAATGCTGGATAATCTTTCCAAAAAACTAGGAGGAAACTGAAGGTTCTAAAAGAGGATATCAAGAATTCCAACGAAGAACTCTTTAAAAAATGGTAACAAAAAAAAACAATTATACTCAGAATCAAAAAGAAACCGCTGAAATTTGTAGGACACATATTGCCGGAAATGGCGACTTGGTAAACGTAACCATTACTGAGCAAGAAAGAGATAGGGGAAAGCTGGCGGGGAGGGGGCTTCTACCTGACGAGCTTGTGTGAATGAATGACGGAACGGCAGGAGGAAAGCTTGGCAAAAGAAGAAACGCTGCCCCGGGCCGCGAGAAATAGGGGAGAGATAAATTTCCCGCATTTTGGAGAGACACGACACTTAGCAGAAGAAGACCTAAGAATTCAGACAACTTAAGACTACTAATAGGATTTAAAATAAATACCGAATGGGAAAAAGGCGAGTATAACAATATACAGGAAAAGTGAGAAAGAGTGAAGTCTAGAAATAATGGATAAGCTTTGAATATAAGCTTATAATGCTGACAGGGATATCGAAAGGGATAAGGGGGAGATTAAGGGGATACAGGAAAAAGGGTGGGAGATGATCAGGGGCATGAGATGATGGCTAATGTTAGTTGTATTGGAAGGGATAAGGAGAGAAGGTGAAGATACAGACAAAGTGTGATAGAAGATAAGATGTATGTGATGATGGATAATCTTAGAAGTCTTGAAAAGGATAAGGGAGAGAATAAGAAGATACAGGCAAAAAGGGAGAGAAGATAAAAGGCATGAGATGATGGCGAATATTAGTTGGATTGAAAAGGATAATGGAGAGAAATAGAAAATACATGCAAAGGGTGAGAGAAGATAAGAGGCATGAGATTATGGATAATTTTAGTTGTTTTGAAAAGGATAAGGGAGAGAATGAGAAGATACAGGCAAAAAGACATGAGATGATGGATAATCTTAGTTGTATTGGAAGGGATAAGGGAGAGCATGTGAAGATACATGCAAAGGGTGGAAGAAGATAAGAGACATGAGGTGATGGATAATCTTGAAGCATCGGAAATGTGATTCAATTTTCTAGAAGCTGCTTAAACGAATCCATCAGACAGAACGATGCCATGTTCTGGGAGGATGGAATCATGAAGCTGCTTCAAAGATGGCGAAAGGTAATGGAATAAAATGGCACACATATCGTTGAATAAATCTATATTTAAATATCTAAATATTGTCTTTGAAATTCATTTAAGAAAAACACTACAAACTTTTTTTCTAACTCAATAACATTTTTCAGTTATCAACTTCGGTAATGAGAAATTCTCCTACAAAAAAATATATTTGTTTTTATTCCCTTCTCGAATAATATCAGAAGCCAGAGCAAACGAAGAGTCATTTAAACTCAACCATTATGCATTACCTTCCTCTTATTTTCACCGAAAATTATATACATCATTATCAAATCCTCAAACCAAAGGCGAAATCTCATTTTTCCCTCATCTTTTTACAGTTTTATTATGAAAATTAATATTTACACGAAAACATGATTGCAAAAGAGAAATAAAATTGTAATATTTTTAAAAACACATTGATTTTGGGAAATATATGAGTAAAACTATTATCCAATCCCATTAAAAGCCATGTGCAGTAAGAACCGTCAATTATTATCTAAAATGGAGAGGAAAGTTTACTTTACTGACGACAGAGACGAACGTTTTGTAAGACATCTGGATTTATATTACAAAATATCTATATATCGTCAAAATCGATAGTAATATCTTTAATAATTATTTCTGCACAAGGAAAATTATATATATATATATAATTATTTATTTTAAAATATGAATCCTTCGCTACATAAGAGTTCTCATGTTTCAAAACAAGAGCCGAAAACTTCAATATAATTATTTGAATTAAATTGAATTAAAGTACCAAGCTCTGTTCCATCTTCAAGCGAAATTTTTGGAATAACTAATTGTTGAATTTACGCGTTTTTATAAGCATATAGATTATTAAAATTAAAATTACTATGGTAACAGCTAGGGCAATTATTTAAAAAATGGGGCGTAAGGGTTAATAATATTTATCATTATCTCAGTTACATTCAAAGAGTCAAGGTTGGGGTGTCTAAATTTAAAGTGGAAGATGACATCGTCTAGTGTGGTTAACCGTTAAGTGTCTATGGAGATTTATTTTTTTTTTATTTTATTTTATTTCTTGAAAGGGTTTTTTGTATATAAAAATGTAGGCATAAAGGGCATGGGTCATCCCAAGTTTTACAAGATCTTAACGGTTAACCAGACTAGACGATGTCATCTTCCGCTTTAAATTTAGACAACCCAACCTTACCCTGTTATATATATATATATATATATATATATATATATATATATATATATATATATATATATATATATATATATATGCCTACAAACATAAGTTTAAAACATAGCAATGATTTTAATGCATTATGGGGGAAATAAAATTAAAATCATTTCAAAATTATTTAATATAAGGTAAGTAAAAGAAATTCTGTAAAAGTGGAATCTTTTGAAAATATTTATTTCATACAGAGAAGAGAGAAATAAATCCATCAGTTTTGGCTAAGCTTCTAGCAAAAACTAGTTTCCTCGTTACATTTGGGTTATTTTCATCAAGAGAGTCTGAGTAAAGAAAGTATAATTTCTTATAAAGTTAAAACGAAGAACCTTAAGAATGTAGTAAAAATAATTTTTTTCTTACGAAATTTGAAAATGAACTATTTATGGGATATTTGAGGTGTCCCTGAAAAGTCAGTACGCGACGGTGGACAAAATTATACAATACGTGACATGTCAAGCATATAAGGGACGTCTGGTCACCCTATGCATGGGACCAAACACGTTCAGAAATGTCTAAACTATCAGCTGTATGTAACCGTTTTCTAAGATCAATTGAAGCATGTTGGTCTTAGCGAGGGCCATTCTTCTCTTAAACACATGGCCTGGCGCTACATAATCACAATCAAAGAACTGCACCAAATAACAAAAATCACACCACATGAGGACTTTCAGTAACAGCGAAAATTAAAACGGATAGCACATTTAAATCGAAGAAAAAATAAAGGCATATGGAAAATGCAGACATCCTGCACTACTTCAAAAGAAAGGTTGGGATGAAAACCTCCATCGAACGATAAGATAAGAATTAATAAAAAAAATTTATAAATTTTAAATGAAAGTACAACTGGCTGCCCGGTCAACAAATGCAGATTGTTTCTTTATAAGAAAACGGCTAATGTTAGCATTAACACTATTATTGAAACATGCAAAATTACTTGAATTTAATGTATTTCAAGGGCCGTCCTGGGTATGATGATAAACTACATCCGCGTCCAGGGTAAGACCTTTGTTGAGATGGTTTTGATGAGTGTGGAACCACCTCTTAATTGCTGGAGCACAGTGACCCGAGGTGGCAACAACTGATAGGGTCCCAGCTATGGGCACCGCCAAAAGGGGTCAAAACACTATGAAAGTATAAAAATAAATTTTAATACTAACAATACTATTTAGAAAAAAAAAACATTTTCCAGCAATACATTTTTGTGAAAAAATATTACCAGGAGTACATTTTTGAAAAAAGAATATTACCACCAATAAAAATCTTGTCGGCATTAAATAACCTATTGAGGTTGATATGCCGTATAACTGATATGTCCCGGAAAGGGATATATTTATTCGAAGCAGCAAAGTGGTTTTGGACTACTGTAACTGAGTAGGACAATCTAGCAGGTAACCGTAATGGACTGGTCCTCGACGAAGTGGTAGGCAATAGGCGTAGGCAATATGCGTAGCCAATAGGCGAAGTCCCTGTACCTCCATATCAGTCTGTATTTATGGCTGATACCAGCCAATCATATTACTGCGAGAGGGAACCCAGGTGTATGCATATTCATTACATCAATAACAAAACAAACAAACGCGTTTCAAGAGGGAATAATTTTTTGGTTTGCTTTGATTTTGTTTACGGCATATCAACATCTCTATGGGTTAGAATCATTTTTTGTCAAGAAAATATCGAATAAAGTCTGACTCAAATCAGTAAACGATTAAATGTTTAAATGACTTATCAGGATCAGATTATTCCTGGAATAGTAGAATAATTTCAGAATATTTCTAAGATGCATAGTCTAAGATATATTTTCAAAATAGTTTTTGTTTCTCTCTCTACACTAAGACTTTTAAGTGGAAACGTGGAATAAAGTGATGCTATATTTCGTTTCGCGTGTTGATTTGGCTGTGAACTCATTCAGAAGAATTTCAAGATGCGATAAAGATTGGTTTTAGACTTGGCAGATTTTTTTTTCTCTTCAGTTAATCTGATTTGAATTGTCGCTTGACAAATATGCCGGAGAGATTGTGTTAGAGTGAATGTTAATGCTGAGCAATACAGAGATTGGAGTCAGTTAAGTATGAATGGCTCTAGAGATGATAACGATAAGACTTTGAAATCTGGTAAAGGTTAAGTGTGTTGAGCTTGCAAGTCACGCAATCGCGAATACTCTCTAACCAGAAGAAAACCTTTCGCTTTTCTTGCAAAACGAAATTATCACGTTTATGTCGATATCCGTTAGGTGTCTAAAGAACTCGAAATGGCCAAATAAAAAAAAAGTGCAATGCATTAACAGGGCAAACTATTTCGATAAAAATCCGGATTTCGTCACGTAAAGAAGAATTTATAAGCGTCTTTCTGTTTAGCGCCCAAGGAAAAAGAAAGACCACTTGAAAAGTGTAATACAAATCGTAGTAAAACCTAAAATAAGGTTCAAAAACTTATTGTCCTCCCAGTACTACACACCCAGGTTAAAAAAAAAAGAATAGACGAAATTATTTCTGTCTGAATTTTGGGGATGAGGAGTTATCGCTGTCTCCATCAAATCACTGGCTAGCCGCTTGTATACGAGCTGCTTTATTACGACCTAGTCCCTGCTGCAGGCAGATGCTCAGGCACATTTGTGTTTACTCAACACCCACATATCCCACCTAAGGTTTATATTCCAACAATGCTGAGCGGACCTTACTTACAGTTTCAGGGAGAGAGCGCATTATCTGGCGTGGTCAACAGTCTGAATCACGCCAGTATGCTGAACACTCGGTTACGATGACTTGCAACTTCGTGTTAGTACAACAACCGACGACTCGATAAGGGTTCCGTCTACCCAATTTCACTCACAAGGCTTGTATCTACCCGTGGTATGGTTTTCAGGCACTTTCCAAATGCGTTACGCACTGGTATCGCCTTCCCATGCCGACAGCATAAATAAATCGAACAATGTGAGATTCGAACCCGGTTTTCATGGTCGGAAAGCAAACTCGGCCACACGCCAATAATTTATCATATACAAGCGGACTATTGGCATCAGCTTTGAATTTTTATTATCAGTTCGTTTCCATCTTTGTGCCATCGTTCGGGTTTAGCCTTCATGACATTACGAACTAAATTCTTTATTTAATCTACAATAGCAGATTGTTCTCTTTTCGCTTACCATATGTAGGGATATCCCGTCTTGGGCCTTTTTAATACTGCTCATTTTTTTATTGATAAGTTTTCTACGGCTTATCAAACTTTTAAAGGATATTTAAAGTTAGAAAATATTTTTAGATTGTAAGAATTATTTTTCGATGTAGATAATGATTTAGTGATATGAGTTACTAATTAACCCATAGCTGGGGGGAGAAGTAGTGGATTCATACCTTCCCGAACGGTATTTGCCCGTAAATGAATATAAAGAACCCAAGTAGAATTGGAACTCGACTCTCCGATTAACGATTCTGTTACACCACTCAAACATTTAAGCTTACAGGACCTGATCTTCCCAAGTAATCACCAATCTATGTACTGATGAGGCTCGACATTGCTTAACTTCAGCGATCGTACGGGAAGCAAGATACTACTCAGTTTTTTTCTATTTCCACTGAATTCAAGTCTGATTACCTGATTAAGGGTGACGGGCGCAACGGCTTAAACGCTTTGATAACAACAACGAAGATGAAGATATTAGTCCAATTATAAATAACGTACATGATTTCCCGTGAATAATAAATTTCATATGGCACAAGGCCGCGAGTGTAAGCACTCCAGTAAGGAACGCACAATAATTGAGAATAGTACGTGTTATCTATTATGCCAAAGTGAGGTGCAGATATTTGCAAATCTTAGCTTCGCCTGGCAAAATGACACAAGTTTTGAGCACTCAGGATCGAACCCATTATAAAAGACATAGTCTATGAGTGATGCTTGCTGTCAACGACTGTAAATTAAGCCACCCACATAATTATCTGATTTCTTTCTGCTATATGAATGTGAGTCGTGGACACTGTTGGCAGAAACAGAGAGAAGGATTCAAGCATTTGAGAACAAATGTATGAGAAAACTCCTTGGCATTTTCTATTGGGAGAATAAAACCAATGAGTTTGTGCGGAAAAGGGCCACCAGAAACCTCTTCTCGCCACAGTCAAACGAAGAAAAATGGCGTGGTTTGGACACGTTACAAAGCACAACAGCCTGTACAGGACTATCATTAAAGGCACCGTTGAAGGTGGACGTAGGAGAGGACGCCAACGCAAGGACTGTTTGGATAATGTCAAACAATGGACAAGTATGACCATACCGAAATTGCTGACGGCTGCCGTTGATAAACTGTTGTGGAGGAGATTCAATATGGCTTCTGCATTCGGATCCCCCACTACGATGACAAAAATCAATGATGATGATGATGATGATGATGATGATGATATACTTTATTTTACATGCGGACTGTCGTCCTTCATCTCTTCCGTTATAATTACGTTTCGGCCGGCGTGCACTAAGTCCTTCATCAAGTGCTTGTCGATGCGGGTAACCTTCAAAGAATTTCAAACTCAACCCTTCATTTAATTCCCGTTTCGCTGACTTTGTCTTGAGATATCTAGTCAAGGTCTTATTTTAGTGAAGAGCCATGAGCGCCTACGTCCTTAAAGGATATGGCACATAAAAAGAAAAAGTATATCACGTTGCATAAGAAAATATGTGAAAATCTGCAGGTGTTCCTTCATCAAATTTATCGATAAATTCTAAATTAGATCTGTATATTCAATAGATTTAAAATCAGAGAATCTTGAAATTTCCCTTCAGTTTTTTAAATTTTCATTAAATAAGGCTTTTAGCGAATTTCTGATATTCATAGCTCCAAGTATATTGCACGTAAAGATATTAAGCTTGGTGAAAGTAATTAATATTTACTCCAAATTACAAACATATAAACAGTTTAGGAGGGTGTTATGCACTTTTACTCTTATAAGAAACTGAAATATCAATATGTGGATGGATTGATGGTGGTAATGCTTGGTTTGTGTGAGATTAGATTCAATTTCTCGCTTCGTCAAGACATTCCGCGCCAAGGCTGTGCCGAAAGGTCCGCAGAAAGGTCGATGGAACGGTTTTGCTCTCACTATCCTGAGGAAAATATGGTTCCTATTCTATATAAGAAAAAAATATTTATGCACTGAGTTAGACAGATCCGAACAGATTGAAAGTCTGTCTATATTTCTGAGATGTTAGATAAAGAACTGTGATAGATAGATAGATAGATAGATAGATAGATAGATAGATAGATGTGAACAGAATGTGATAGATAGAGAGAGAGAGATGAACAGAATGAGACAGATATTTATGAACAGAATACAATAGATAGATAGATAGATAGATAGATAGATAGATAGATAGATCCGAACAGATTGAAAGAGATATATATGAACCGACATGAGATAGATAGATAGATAGATGTGAACAGAATGCGATAGATAGAGAGAGAGATGAACAAAATGAAACAGACATAGATATTTATGAACAGAATAAGATAGATAGATAGATAGATAGATTTGAATAGAATGAGCGAGCAATACAGATATAGAAGGACGTATATATATATATATATATATATATATATATATATATATATATATATATATATATATATATGTTTCATATACTACCCAAAAGCCTCTGTTAAGTTACGGTCTATTTGAACTGCTTGGAGAACTGTAATAGAATCAGATAGGTTCGTTTATCGTCCGGTTCACGCTCCTATCCGGTCTTCTGAAGAGGAGTAGAGGTTTCCTTTTATTGTTGACTAGCAGCATGGTCCGGCGTTGCCCGTGCTTGATTCAAAAATCATACGACTCATACAGCAATCGATTTTTGCCCTACCTTGCATTTAAAGGAGTGCTCTTTGTCGTGCTGATGTTGCTACATGCCTTACTTCTTGCCTATCTCACACTGCGAATTTTTTCTAAGCTCTGTACTAAACATTAAATCTGTTACGAAAAAAGAACTAAACAAAATGAACACAAAACGATCAGCTTTAAAAAAGGAATCGTAACTGGAAAAACCGAATGAAAAAAGAATGTTAACAACAAATACTTTTTCACACCCAACCCAGTTCTGTGGAATCAGAATCAACGTTGAACTTAAGCAAGCGAATGAGCCAATTGGAATAAAGTGCCATGCAGATTTAAATTTTTCCCACTTGCGACGAATGCAGCTATCGATTTTTTTATGATTTTTTTGCATGCAAGCATGCTAGTTAACATTCGTGTCAGCCAGCTATAGGCTCTCACTCTGGCCAGTAGAAAATGGCCGCAAACTACATGAAAACTGCCGTAGAAGCATGAGAAAATTGATTATTTCCACTATCGATGGGTGTTGGGAAATGCAAAGTCGGTCTTGGCCTTCCAGCTAACTTGGAACATGTGCATGTAAATTTTGGTACAAATCCGTCGAAAATTGCGGCCGTGCATTCGTTACACACACACACACACACAAAACACACACATATCCTGTCTTTTATAGATAGAGATAACTCCAAAAGGATAGATTTTAGCGAAATTTCTTTGTTATTTTCGAATTAATCATGTAAATTTACACCTAAATGTAACTATTCGATAAATTTTTATTAGAAACTGAGCGCGGGTCCTAAACTGCAAATCACCCGAAGGTCCTCAGAAAAGAAAATTATTTAAAATAAAGAAGAATAGAAATACTCTCCTAATAGTTTTCAAAGAATAATTTGGTACTATTTTCGAAGCAAAGTTCGTGATAACAACTAAGAATATATCAAGTACATTAGCCGAAGACTTTTCCTTCGTATGGGAGCAACCTTATTATTCTTTTCAGTTCGCATTTGGTAGGTGTCTAAATTATTCTGCCTTGTTTTCCTTCAGGACCGGGCCGACCTTAATTTCTGCAGCAGCTGTTTGTCGACCCAGAAAACCAAATCCAAGCTCCCCCACTTAAATAAACTACAAGCAAGCTCCAAATATTTTCCTCGGAATCTGGAGGGAAACCTTTTTATTGGTTTTGGCTGAAAAACAAACACAGTTGAATTACCACTAATCAAAATGTACCATATTTTCGAAAATTTAAAAATTAAGCAAAAAACCAACGGAGCGTCTGCTTTCTCGCTAAAAGCCCGATGCACTTAGATGACAGCAACATCACGATGAAATACCGGTTCCCGTACTTTCACCGAAATTAAGCTGATCACTACCTAGATAGATGGCCGCTTGGGAATAGCAGGCGCTGCGGGCTTAAATGTGCGTGCAGTCTAATGAATAATGGCTCGGAATTGTTAATCGCAGAGCCGAGTTTTAATTCCAGTAGGGTTCGTTATATTCCCTTTCGGTAAAACCCCCCTGGGAAAGATATGACCCCCACCTCTTCTCCAGCAACTATGATGTAATTAGCAAGACTTGTACCACTATAATCATTATCGAAAAACAAAATTGCGTACATAAAATTTAGATTTCGGCAATAACCCATAGAGGTGTTGATATACCGCTAAACAAAAACATCCAAAACAGCCGAAGCACCCTCAGCAGCTTAAATGTCTTATAAAGATTGAGACGTTGTGGAGAGTAATGATTGCCCGCGTCCCTGTTAAGGTCCTTCTGTTTTCCCTATTCAGTAATGTTTTCTCAATCTTGGTTTTTCTCTCTTTATTCCGAAATTCTAGAAGGAATATATTTTGTCTGCTGTCATCGGTTTGCTAACCCGCTAACATCTTTTTGTTTGCTCACATTAGCGTCGTTATGACAGCAAATTCGGAGAGTCATTTTACTTTCGATTCTTTTACTGCTCAACACGGCCCAAGTTTTTTATTAATTGCTTCACGGAAAGTTCATTGCCATATCTTTCTCATATTACTGATTCCCGGGGAATCAAACAGTGTGTTGTTATATTACATTATAGTCCGTGCTATGTTGGTATAATTTTATCGAAGATAGACGTGCAACATGAGAAGTGTAGAAATTTTTAGATGAAGAATTATTATTATTATTATTATTATTATTATTAGGACAAAAATTCCCAACTTGGTTGATCAACTCACAACATTTAGGCCTATTATTATAACCGGTAGGATCAATATCAATTTGGTAATGTCTTTTAGATGAGTAATTATTATTATCATTAGATGCTTTACTATTCAGACCACCATGTTTATCTTGGTTGATCAACTCACAACATTTAAGAAGGAAAAAGAGGAAACGCGAGGAAAACGAAAAAGTAACGTTTTTGTTTTTCGTTCTGATTCCCTTTTGTGTCTTATTTATCTGAAACGCAAAGTCGCCATTCTCATGCATTTCGGACTGGGATGGTCTCGTTGTCATCTCAGATGTAGAGTGACTTCGACATCTATTTTTGTAAACCCCCCACCTAGTAGCTTAACCAACCAAATCGCATTCATTTTTTGAAATGGAGACGTAGTTTTTAAGTCAGACAGACTTTTTTTCTAAATGACCATTGCTTCTAGGTTAGCAAGATTGACTTCAATTTCGAATTGTAAGTAACCAGAATATCTTATTCATAATTCCCATTGGATCCATATCAATTTTCTAATCTTTATTGGAGTCTTTTAGATGAGGAATTATCGTTATTATATACTTTGCTATTCAGACCACTATGTTTATCTCGGTTGATCAACTCACAACATTCAGACCCATTAGAATGCAAACAAGGAGAAGGCTTATACTTAACATAAGAAAGAGGACACATAATGAAGAAGGAGGGCGTGGAGAATCTGATACTCACAGGTCGAATAGAGGGAAAGAGAGACAAAGGAAAACAACGCATACCTAGCGGGCTTGAGCAAGTAGATAACAGAACGTGGTCTGGGGGAGATGGTAGAGGAAGGAACTTGTTAAGAGCTGCAAAGGATAGATGGTGGAGAGCCATGATCGCCCAACCCTGAAGGGACATGGCACATAAAAAGAAAAAAAGTATATCACGTTTCATAAGATAATAAGTGAAAATTCGCAGATGTTTCTTGATCAAATTCATTGATAAATTCTAAATATTAGATCTGTATATTCAATAATTTTAAAATCAGAGAATCTTGAAATTTCCTTCATTTTTAATTTTTATTAAATAAGGCTTTTAGCGAATTTCTAACATCCATAGCTTTAAGTATATTGCACGTAATGATATTATACTTGCTGAAAGTAATTAATATTTACTCCAGATTACAAATATGTAAATCGTTTAGGCGGATGTTATGCACTTTTACTCTGAATATGAAACTGAAATATCAATATGTGGATGGATTTATGGTGTTAATGCTTGGTTTGTGTGAGACTAGATTCAATTTCTCGCTTCATCAAGACATTCCGCGCCAAGGCTGTGCCGAAAGGTCCGCAGAAAGATGGATGGAACGGTTATCTTGGTCTCACTCTCCTGAGGAAGATTTTGTTCCTAAATATAGGATGTCTGTGGGTGTGCGTCCGTCTGTCTGTGTGTGTGCGTCCGTCTGTCTCTGTAATACCTTTTCACTCGAGATCTATTCAACCGATTTTGACCATACACTGTATTGTATGAATTAGCGTAAAAAATCGATAATTTTTAAAGAATCAATAATCGATACAGCTGATCAAAAATCGATAATTTCAAATTTTTCTCCGATTTCGTTGAAACTCGGTATGTAGGTTACTTACATTATAACAATCTCAACGATACCTCATTTTTATTTCTACAACACTGCATTTAGCGAAAAACTACGATAAACGAAAAATCGATTTCAAAACTAAATTTTCAAGCAATCTAATACAAACTTCATTCAATTGTAGCCAACAATAAGTTGATTGTTTAATAGTTATTTAACTAGATAACTGAGTCCACCCATATAGTAAAAAACGAGGAAATAAATGGCGATTTTACTGGTTTCTTTCTTATTTTCGTTGATCTTTCAACCAATTTTCATCAAGCTTAACAATTGCTTTAAAATGTATCCTCTTTACATCCCTGATTGTAGATTGACAAACTGAATTTCAAAAACAGCCAAAATTCAAGAAGACGCTGTCCGTTTTGAGAGCTTCTCATTTACGAAATACATTAGATACAGCATTCATATTAATTTTCCTCTCATTTATGAGCTAGCAATCTCTTTTTATGATCCAGGTCATGATTTTCAACTTCCCTAGTTTGTTTTTTCCCCCTTTTATTTTGTCTGTATGAGCCTTTTGTCAACTTCGAAGTTCCAACCCAAAGCCCCATTGAATATACTACGGGTATGATCCAAATAAACTGCTCGGAATTTGGAGAGAAACCCTTTGGTTTTGGATGAAAACAAACGCATCTGAATTACTAATGAAAATGTGCCATAATATTTTTATTTATTTTTCCTTCGTATCGTCTGCTTTTTAGGAAATTTTTAAAAATAGGTAGAATATAGATCTTTATATGAACCCTGTTTTCTGTGTTTACATGAAAAATTGGAAACTATCAGATTTTCTGATAAAAACTCCTTATTAAATCAAAGAAATGAATTAACGGTAAAATGTAGACATAGTCTACCTTTTTACCTTCCAATTTAGTTAAACTTTTGGATTTGGTAATGCTTTTTTTTATTTTAGTAAACGAACCACGATGCATTTATACGGCTTATTTTTCTATTTGTAAGATTAATTTAGATTTAATATAGTTCAGTATTAATCTTAATATTATTATCATCTTATATGGATGTACTGGTATTTAGTTAGTATTTTTAACATTTTGCATTGATTGGTTAGTATTATTAACATCTAATATGGATGCTTTTAATTAACAGTGCATATTAATTTACCAAATAATTCTATACCTCTCAATTATTTACTAGTTTCTTAAAGAGGCCTCTTATTTATCATCTACAAAAGTTTTATGTAGGAAACTCACAGAGTATATAACCAGTTAGAATTAGATTAAATTATCTCCCTACCTACATAATTTCTTGGAAAAGTTGATTGTCTGACTTGTATACACTTTAACGTAACCATCTGTTTGCAGACATGGTCTGGGGGAGATGGCAGAGGGAAGGAACTTGTCCTGTCATGACCCATTTCTAAAAAAAAAAACTTTTTTCGCTTAGTTTGAATTTAACGTAGGTCATATTCGATTGTTTGATAACTATAAAGCCATAAGCCTATTTTTCTCGAAAAAGACGAAGTATTTTCCTTTTGAAATTAATCTTTCACTCGCCAGTAATTTACAATCGCCTGAGGAGAAACATTGATATGCGTTGGAACACGATTGCAACTATGTAGCGATTTTTAACATGTTTTTGTTTTAATATCCTAAAATAAATAATATTTTGGTCTACCTGTATTAATATATAGCGTACAACGGCCGAAACGTTGTAATAAATATGGCGACAAAGATGAGGACAATAGTCCGAATAATGTAAATAATGAAAATAATTCATCACCCACAAAGGCGCATGAAAGTTTTTGAGCTTTAGCAAGGCCAAAAAGTACGGATTGGGCAGCCTCGGCACAAAATATGGTAGTAATATTTCATTTTTGGATGAAATAGGAATAAAGAAGTCGGAAGTCTGTCATCATGAACCTACATGTGAAGACCTGGTTTGCCGCAGCGGATGGCGTCAGCTTAAATATGTGTGCCATGGAATGGCAACCCTTGTTGTTAGCTAGTCTTTGGAGGAGGGGGTTGATATACCGTAAAAGAAAGCAAAACAAACAAAATTTCCTAAAAGACATATCATGTAAATATATACACTAAGAAATCTATAGTGATAGTCTACTGAACGTCGGCCCCAACCCGAAGAGGATATTGATAAGTCTTTGTAAGATACTCTGCATGCACACACCCCGAAGACCAGCACCCATTCATTATAATATTGTTATTATTACATAATTTCAAGATAATTGTCTTGGTGAAATTATTTCACTAAAAGACATACCTGGAACTATATTCAATATGTCATCTAACGATATATTCTGTTCAACGCCTGACAAAACCTGACGAGGACATGTATACGTTTCTGGAAGTTACACTGAATCCTCCGCAAAGACCAGCTCACAAATATTACCATATTGTTATTATTATTTAATTTTAAATTTATTCACTGAGTGAAATGATTTCAATAAAAGATATGTGGTTATATATGTAAGGATGCTGAGAATACCACGAACTGAATATGTGAGCAACAAATGGAAACAAAACGTCTGTTATATTTAACTTCAGCAAGAGTCAGTTGAGACTCATTGGGTACATGATGTGGAAAGAGGGCTTAGAAAATTTGACACTCACAGGACAAATGGAAAATAGAAGAACAGCGGATAATGT
Organism: Acanthosepion pharaonis; assembly: GCA_903632075.3. Classification (NCBI taxonomy): domain Eukaryota; kingdom Metazoa; phylum Mollusca; class Cephalopoda; order Sepiida; family Sepiidae; genus Acanthosepion; species Acanthosepion pharaonis. The sequence continues at coordinate 505,072 of CAHIKZ030000957.1, read as the reverse complement.
AACTAACAATCTTGTTTAAAAGAGTTTGGCACGACAGGGATTAGGAGACAGAAATCAAACAAAATTTACAAAGTGCTACAAGAACAAAGGAGAAGGAATGGAAGAGTACCATGAACACCAATCATTGGAATTGGAAGGAATTGGCACATAGAAGAAGAAGAAGAAGAAGAAGAAGAAGAGCAGGAGCAAGAAGAATAGGAGGAGGAGCAAAGGAGGAGGTATGAAAAAACGAAACAGCGATTAAGATTGTGTAAATAGTAAGAAGAGTATGGATTAAAGGAGACAGAAAACAGAGGAAATGTACAAAGTGCTACAAAAGAGAGGAAATGGAAGAGAGCCATGATCACCAATCCTGAAGGGACACGGCACATAGAAAAAGAAGAAAAAGAAGTAGATGAAAAGGAAAAAGAAGATGAAGAAGTAAAAAAAGGAGGAAGAAGAAGAAAAAGAATAGGAGGAGGAGGAGGAGAAAGAAGAAGAAGAAGAAGAAGAGGAAGAAGAAGAAGGTATGAAGGAACGAAAGAGCGAGTGAGATTGAGTAAATGGTAGGAAGAACAGGGATTAGGAGAGACAGAAAACAGACAAAGTTTACAAAGAGATAGAAGGACATAGAAGAAGGAATGAAAGAGTACTATGATCACCAATCCTGCAGGGACACAGCACATAGAAGAAGAAGAAGAAGAAGAAGAAGAAGAAGAAGAAGAAGAAGAAGAATTTATGAAGGGACGAAAAAGCGACCAAGATTATGTAAATGGTATGAAGTATAGGAGAGACAGAAAACAGAGGAAATATACAAAGTGATACTCTCCTGGTGGTGGTGGCGGAGATAGCTGTGAATCAAAGAGAGTTTGACGATGCAATTCGCGTGAATTTGATTTTGATGAAATCCACACATTTGGTCAGAAGCGCCTACCTCGCGGCTCAAAGGTCTGTCAATGTCCGCTTTAGTTCCTCCAGCCCGACTGGCACTGTCTTCTTCCGTCGGTTTGGCCGTTGAGATCGTGTAGTTCTTTGCCTATTCCACCGTTGGGATTTTCGGAGGTTCATCACGGTCAATTTTTTCTTTCATCTTCGACCTTAGCGCCATGGGTGGCCCTACAGGAATTGAAACTACTGGCGGGTTCACTCTTGGTATCAACTGGGTAAGCTCTCTACCATAAAATGGAATGACCACATTTATTTTACACTGGATGTCGGAATGAACAGTTCGTTATCAAATGTACCACTTTGACTTTTTTTTTATTTTAATGACAATAATAGAAAGGAAAATAGAAACGAAATCAATAAATAAGAAAAGAATAAAACTAATAAAAGTATAAAATTATCATAAAATATATGAGAATACTTTTTATTATTATTTTTGCTAAAAAATAAATATTTTAGCGATAAATACTAAAGGAAGATATTCAATACTGAACAAATTACATTACGACTCGAAATGCTTTTCCTACAAATTTGAAAATACAATATTTATTTTGCACCACGAAAAAATAGCCTACAGAAAATGTATAAATGATTATTATTTTGCCTGTTGTTCTTTTGATCCACATAGAACAGTGTACAGAGAAATGTGCATATGAAGAAAATGGTGGATAAGACCTCTGTTCATCCACCATCCTGTGGTGATTCATGTAAAGTTTTGAATCCAGACGTAGAGAAAATACAGATGAATATTACATACGCCCACGGATGTATATAAAAGATATACCGGAAACTACGCAAACGCTCACATTCATTTATATTCATGTACTAGTCCTGGGTATGACGATAAACTGCATCTGGTCTTTCATTCAGTCTGGTCTTTCATCTTTGACATTACCGCCATGGGTGACCATACATGAATTGAAACTCCAAACATGTTCGCTCTTGGGATCACTCGAGTAAGTAAACTCTCTACCATAAAAAGGAATGACCATATTTATTTTACACTAGATGTCGGAGTGAACAGTTCGTTATCAAATGTACCACTTTGACTTTTTTTTATTTTAATGACAATAATAGAAATGAGTCATTAAATAAGAAAAGAATAAAACTAATAAAAGTAAAAAAAAAATATCATAAAATATATGACATCATTTTTTTTATTATTGTTGTTGCTAAAACATATTCGGCAGATAAAAGAAGATATTTATTACTGAAGCAAAATGTAAGCAAAACAAAAGGTTACGACTCGAAACTCTTTTCTTAGAAATTTGAAAATACGTTATCGTCTATAAAAATGTTATGTCACTACAATCAATAAATAAGAAAAGGATAACGGTATAAAATTATTGACAAATGGTAATGAATTGTTTGAATAAAAAATGATAGGGAAAGTAATCGAAGATTCTGAACCAAAAGTCAACGATAAACAAAACAAGCATTACAACTGGAAATGCTTTTCTTACAATTTCGAAAATTACATCCTCTTTCAAAAGCGAAGAGATAATTTACGCTTAAATATAAATATAGAATTATTCTTGACTATATATAAGTAATATAACAATTCCTTGTGATAATAGACTTTCTTAATAAGGTAAACAAACTGCTGAAACACTTATTCTAAAAATAAAACAAAAAAAATCGATGTATACATCGACATAAAAAAATAAACAAATACGTATTTTAATAATTAAATATTGTAAATACATAGGGAAGTCGGATCGGCACATTTTATTGTAAACCTGGCCAATCTGATTCACAACACATTCATTCATTACAATTTGCTCATTCACCAAAACAACTTATCCTCACCATTCAATACTGTATATACCACAATACCTCAAATTCACAGGAACCTAAAAAAATATGACATAAAATTTTAATATGTACAGATAGTTCAAATGTCTCTTTTTCCATATTTTTTAAATATATAAAAAATATATGCTCATTAAATGAGAGGGTGGAGGAACCCAGAAAATGAAACCAAGTATCACAAAACGTTCAAACTAAACATGACAGATATTAGTAGGACCCAAACACCCCACAAAAATAATAAGAATGGCCATATTCCGCCTTTAGATAGAATCTAGAAGCACACTTGTGGGATCTTTCACAACAAACCAGCCTTACCACTTTTAGGAAATGCACTCTTCCTATCTGGTAAGTAAAATTCTACTTTCATACAAATATAACAAGTATTCATTGGTCAATCAGCTCCAATCTAGCTTGCTGATTGGTCAGTTCCGACCAATCAAACCGCCTGCACGCGACCAATCTGTTTTTCCCGCGTTCTCCGTTTGAGCCTCCCACGTGGTACACGACCATTATATAAACCGAACACGTGTGAACTCTTTGAGTAGCTTGCCTTTCATTCATCTCTCTCGCACGTCTCATACCTTGCTACCAAATGCCAAGATGTAACCTTCACCAATTTTCGTCTTAGTCATTGCTGACCAGACGTTAAAGACAATTACCAATATTCACGAACTCTGAAATCCCCCCTGAACTTTTACCAACTTTTCAAACTCACAATTCCAAACTTTATTCATCTAAATTACAAGTTTAATATTACTTCTTCTTAATATGAACTCCGGTACAAATATTACCAAGTCAAAGGGACACGACTCTGTCCTACCTTTTCAGTTCGCATGCATGTACATCAAACATTAATAAATTTAATTGTTATGTTTTGGAATCATTCAGTTCAGTTTTGTATTTTATTCTATGTGCTATTTACGTCAAATATAAATTGCATTGCGTTCACGCATTGTCCTTAATCTCATCTTTCTTAGCCAAAGTTAAATATTGGTAACACATATTACTACATATTTGGTGACACCGACGTTCAAGGAATATACACGCCATTACATATTTGGTGATTCCGTCGGAATTAAACAACAATGGTAAGATAGACCACTACACACTCACTAATGGAGAGGAGGTAAAAAAAGAACGAAATAAGTGGATAATTACAATACAGTTTTCGCTTTTAAAACTAAAAATACATCAAATTCTATGAGGAATTTTAAAAAAAAACAAAAAAAACACGTCCGTTCACTCCAACAGAAGCGTCTATAAAAACATCACATTCGAAATATGGCGGCACAATACGTGACATGTCAAAAACATCCCATTCAAAATATGAAGTAACAATACATAGCATGAAAAAAGATTTCGAATTCTAAATATGACGTCACAAAGCAGAACATGGCAACATCATATTATGTCTATTTATTTTTATACTGATCCTTTCCAGTTTTTTTATCAGTTCCTTGAGTAGACGCCTCACGTGTAACTTATCAGGCTAAAGTGCTATAAAAAGAGACATCTATCAACACATAATTTAAGGATGCTGGAAAAACTTTATAAAAAATTAAATCTCCCTTATCGTCCGAATTTAATGAAATATGTGTGAAAGAAATGTTGCTGCCCAAATATACATTAATATAGGTACCTCCACGAGATCGCTAAAAAAAGAGCATAAAAGGATGCGAAAGACGCCAAACTTGACGAAAACAAAATTTTATCGTGTAAATGTTTATGTTATTATTTAGAGGAAAGATCAAAGTTTTTAGGGGATATATTTTACATTTTTAGTCGTTCCTAGCACGTCTGAAATTTTCGTTAAAAATCTTGTTTTTTTTTTTGAGACAGCAAAATTCACATTTTTTTCCATTTTATAAAAAAAACTGGAAATCTAACTTTGAAATTCTTTTAAATATCAATTATCATTTTTTCAAAACTTATTTTAAGAAAAGCAGAAATTATAATGTTTATTCAAAATATTTTGAACCAAGCTTAACTTAGCTTCTGCGCCGAAAAGAGGTAATTTGAAAATAAAACAAAGCAGGTCATAAACTTTCGCGTCACTTGACAAGGTTATGAATGACATATTGACGGATTCCGTGAGGCTAATTTGTTCTACGGAAGGAGAAAAGTGAAATAATTTACATTTAAGTGAACAAATTATTTACCTCGTTATTTTTAAGATATACTTTCAGCGCTCTATTTTTTTTTTTTTTTGTACTTAGCTTTCACCTTTACGTTTCACGTTTACGATGCTCTATGGAAAATATATTATAAAGAAATTAAAATAAGAGTGAGATTAAATTTCATATTTCAGAAGAAAGGTATCTAATTAATTTACAGGTACCTTTCTTATGAAATGTTATCAGAAGTGTACATAAAATACTATAATTTTATGTACATTTATTACATTTTACTGTGTTATTTGTATTTCCATTCATTTTATTATTAATTTTGATATTTCATTTATGGAAAATGTCATAACTGAGATTAATATAAAAAATAAGATCATATAAATTTCATAAGATGATAGTGATACTAGTAGGTACCCTTCTCAGTTGAAATTGAAAATCAAATTAACTTCTCCACACGTGTTTCACAAAAAGTAAAGGCCTTAACAGCGGAAAACAATGCTTAACTCAAATAACGCAGCTTAATTGTATTCTGATTGGACTTCCGTACGTTATAATTACAGCCTGATTATAAACACAAAAATACATTTCTTAATTACTGCGGATCTTCTGATTAGTCAAAATGATAAAATTTACAACGCGCTAAAAAAAGATCTATCTCATATGGAAACTTAGGAAACCTGATGCAGCTTTTAACTAATTTTATAATACTTTAAAAATTAAATGTTAAAATCTATTATAATTAAGAAATAACAAATAATTGTATTAAAAATTCATTTTTCATCGAAAAATTTTTTTGCTTTCAGAAAATATTGTCCATATTCATAAAAACAGCTAAAAACAAGCATTTGAAATTAAATATCTTTGTTTTATTGAGTTTTGTATGTTACAATTCAGAGCTGATTTTCAGGTAGAGGGGTGTCCAATTAAAAACCAAAAAAAAACATGATTTGCATTCCTCAAAACCTTGTGCTTTTAATTATTGTAATCATTAAACTAGACTCGATCGAATTTCTATCGTTTTCATTAAATTAGTTATGGGGACGGTAATAAATATTAAAAAAAATATTTCTGCCATGACTTTAATAATAAAAAAAAACATATTTACAATAATTTCGATCATCTGTGAATACTTTCTGAAAGTTTCATTAACATCCGACAATTATTTATATTTTTGCAAGATTTTACAAATTAATGTGTGTCACACAAAAAAAAAAACGTGCTAAAAATTGTCTATGTTATTTACTAGTTCCGCTGATACAAAGAGAAACAAGTTTTTTTTTAATCAAAATTTAGAATGTTCTAAAAAGAAGGAAACATTTTTTTAAATGATATATATATATATATATATATATAGGATAAAGAACAAATTAGAACTGTTTATAAATATAAATCGATTCGCTTTTATTAAAACTTCACTAGAGAATGAGATATAGAAAAAAAGAAAAAAGAGAAAGACATTATGTTATTTTTAAATTTTGTGTTGTTTTTTTTTTATTACGCAAGAAATGCTTCGAGAAAATTCTTATAAATATTTTATCGCATGTAAACGCACGCCAAACACACTATATTACATCCTCAGAGTGTATCACAAAGACACACTTATTGTAACTGTGATAGTTGTGATGGTGATTTTATACAAAATCTTCAAATTCTCAAGACCCTCTATATCAAAAGCGACCAACCAACACTGAACAAAATTTACGAGTGTAGCAGCAATATTTGAAATGTATTTGACCAACATTTAATGCTATTTCATATTTCTATCATTTCCGGTTAGCTTGTTTTGGAAATGAATGCTATGGCTATAACGTATAAATTTAAAACTCAAAATAATTATAACAGAGCGTGTTCACACGTGTTTTCAGGAATCACTATGAAAACAATCACAGTTACAATAAGGAGGAGATCGAAAGTAATTGGGTAAGAAAAAACGACGGTATCTTCCTTGATGAATTTCAGCTTAACATCAACAGGCTGAGTAGAGAACTAGAAAGGATTATTCTTAAAATAAATATACATAATATGTCTATATTAGTTAATGAAACATACTTGAATGAATATATATATATATATATATATATATATATATATATATATATATATATATATATATATATGCCATAAAGAGAGAGAGAAAGAACCCAGTTAAAATTGTAGAAAAAATCAGTAGATTTAAGTAGTATAACTAAGATCTCAATCCTGTGCAAAAATTGTTTTAAACAAACGTCAAATTTAAATTTCCACATATTTCCACATATATTTCAAACACAAGTCAAATGATTTGAAAAAGCAGATAGCCATTTCTATCACGTATTCTCAAAAAATTAAAGCTAACATTCAGGAAATTGATTAATAATCTTTTCCCTTTTAAAAATCAACATCAAAAATTGGGAAATATATTTATTAATCCATAACACTTGTGAATTTCTTGTAACTTCCTATGATTCAATCTTTACCTATAAATAGCGTAATTTAAATTAATAAACTATTCTTCAATTTACTTCAACCACCATGTAAATAATACAATTTCTCAATTTTTGTCTCCTCAAAAAACTTATTGAGTGCTAAAGTGTCTTTTGTAAATTATTACACTGTTTAGAAATATTTTCCGAAACCCGATTACACGGTTTATATTAGGAAAACACTAAGCGACAAATAAACAAAAACACAACATATTTCGAGCTTAGTTGTCATAAGCTGTATTTGCGCTGATATTTAGCTGATTGCCTTTGGCTTGCCCGCTGATACAATTCGCTATGCACACGTAACATAACGAAGATTTTGACTTTTCCCGTAACAATCATATACAAATGTTCCACTGTATACTAACACAATTCAGTTTTTTCTTTCTTTTGTGACGTAAAATAAACATTTCCATATGAACTTTTCTTCCAAGGAACTTTAAAACTTATTTCTGACAGCTTAAAAGAAAACGAAATTATTTTTACAATCAATAATAAAGTTATTTGAATATGTAGAGGTGAATTTGAAGATTATTTCTTTTCTTCGCTTTTCGCACATTTGACCCTTCTACAAAATTGGTAAAGAGCTGACTTTTCAAACATAATTCTTCGAAATTCCTTAAGAATTCTCATTTCAAACCATGCCAATAATTTATAGACCCACAGTCTTCATTATGACATCTGGATCTGAAAACATCTTGAAGGTGCACCCTTCAAATGCTTGAAACTAAACAAGAGTCTGGTTCCAAAAAATACTTGCTAGACAAAAGACGTCGCAAAAATGTATTAGTATGCAGTTGGAGGTTTACCGGTAGAAACTGCCAAAAACAGATCCGAAATCTGCTAGGAAATCCTCCAGCAGATAAATTATTCGATTGTTTAAAAAGAGGTAATTCTTGGAATGGTCGGTATATCAAGGAATGCCAAAAAAAATAACAACTCTTTACCAGCATATCCCAAAAAGATGGAATATCATTACACCTTCTTCAATACATGAGAAGTCCCCTAAGGTAATAAACACATGGACGAAGTTATCATACATCAATTATGATTATAAAATTACTTCAGACGATGAAGCACATTGCCATTTAAATGAAGTAAAACTGTTGTCGCTGATCTCAAAACAAAATCCCAGAACCACACGGTGTCCGCTGTATAATTGGAATTAAATAAAAGATGACCTCAAGGAATTAGAATCAAGTGTTTAGAAATTACCGTATATACATTGTGTATCATGCAACTTTCAAGACCTAATTTTAAATTTAATTTTAAGAGGTCGTATCATACACGAGATATACAATTAACGTATGTACAGCTGGCCCATACGCTAATTTTCTATCTCGTGTATGATGAGACCCCTTAAAAGTAACTTCAAAATTAGGTCTTCGAAAGTCGCATGATACGTGAGTATATACGGTAATTAAAATTTCTTTTGTACACCAAGTGGGGGACCGGTTTTCTATTGTCATAAAGCAGTGCTTCTCAACCTTAGCCAATGGACTATTTTTTCGTCAAAAAATTCAAATGGAGCACTTCTACTTTTTCAATCTTCACCCTAAAATACTCAATGAAAAGACAAAGTAACCTATTTACACTGTAAAGTTTATTTTAGTAAACAAGGATAAAGACAGCGTATCAAAATCAATTTTGATGACGTCATTCAGTCTTAATCCATTCATAATAAATACATATGATAAAAAATAAAATAAATATGACACTACATAATACCTATGTAATTTCGAAATTTTAAAATATAATGGACATATGTGTAATTTAACAAAATATTATATTTTGTAATCTTCAAAGTATAAATAACTTGGAAACATTTTTGTAAAATTGCAAAAATTTTTATGGCTACGAATTCTCTATGAACCACTAGAAATGGTATGTGTACCACTAGTGATCCACCTGGACCACGCTGAGAATCACTGCTATAAAGTAATAAATTGATTCCGCAAGAATTACTGCATATTATAATTGGAAACATGTCGTATATATTCGTGTAACGGGCGATGTTTATTTTAAATACAGCTGTACTTTTTGACTATATTAAATGTATATACAGTTTGGTCAACGGAGTAGCCAGGACTAGCAGTATATAGGCTAATTTTATATCTCGTGTATAACACGACCCTCATAAAATTAGCTTCAAAATTAGATCTTCAAAAGTAGCATAATACGCGAGAATATATGGTATGTGCGAAATATGATTCTATGATTAATGATCGTCGATGACAACCAGATTTCTGCTAATAAACATACTAGAAAACCCTGTGAAAATTGTCTTGTAAAATACGGCAAGAGTATTTTGAGGTTGGTGGTGGGAGAAACCTAACCGATTATTAAATCATATGTAACTGGTTTTCACAGACATGTCCGTACACGACCCGGGGCTTCTTTTACTTCTGCACGGATGCGCGTTCGCCTCCTTCATTGAAACACCTGCGTTTTTATCGCTACAAATAACTTGAAAAAGCATGTAAATGCATTCAACCTTCTCCCATTGTCCCAAAGAAAAATTTAAACGATCAAACCAGCAAGTAACCGTTGTCTTTTAGACATTTTTAATAAAGCTATAAAGAAAAATCCTTGTAGACATCGGAGCAGAATTGATTGGCATTCTTCCTACCAAATTTCAAAGAATAAAATCCGGTAAGCAGTCTGCGTGTTTAGTTGCACATTTCAATTTCAATTAATTTTGATTAATATGATAAAACGTTTCCTGATCAACAACAGCATAACTTTAACCGTTTCTCAGATTCTCAAACAACAGATATCGGTTCCGCTGTGCAGTTGACTCCGTTTTTTCAAATATTTTTTTTATGCATATTCTTGATTTCGCAAAATGTTATTTCTTTTATGTCGATTCTTGCGGTATCTTTCTTTCTTTGTTTTTCAGACCCATTTAAGTGTTGATAAACATAGAAGAACGAGTGTTTGTCGAAACCTGGAATATAAAATGCTCAAAATGCGAAGAACACTGAGACAAGTTTCATAACAATGGTCCAAGAGACAAGGCTGTTCCTGAGTTAGTAAAATTTCAGAAAAATTTACCTTTTTCATATTTAAACATGTTTTTTAATAATTCCAATTACTTCTCGAAATACTAAATTTTGAGAAGACAATCTCTCTCTCTATATATATATATATATATGTGTGTGTGTGTGCAATTTATTATACATATTATTTATATATTATATATGCGCGGTACTTATTGAAAGCGCTTAATATCAGTGATAGAACTGATATATTTAGTTGGATTGATGTGAGTTTGTGACCCTGGGTTTCACGCTATTCGATCGTCAGACTTACTGATTAATTCATTACGTACGTTAATGAGTGTACGGGCGTGTATGTTTGCGTAAATATGGTGGCGTCCTGACGACAACTTTTCCTCCCACTTCCATAAAAACACCGATATACGCAACACTATATAAATCCAAAATTTAAAGATTAATCACTATGTCTGACGATCGCAAAAGCGTGAAATCCAGGGTCACAAACTCACATCAATCCAACTATATATATATCTGAATTTCAGGGATACTTTTATGTCTAATATTTAATTTGAAGTAATTTTTTCATGTCACGCTTTGTGACGACATATTTAGAAGTCGAAAACTTTTATCACGCTGCGTATTGTGACGTCATATTTTGAATGCGATGCTTTTAGCGTGTCACGCATTGTGACGTCATGTTTTGAATTCGTATTATTCTGGCGAAGCAAGATATGTAGAAAAGGAACAATGAGAAATTTATTTATTGAAAAAAAAAGTTTGAACAAAGTAACTATAAACAATTTTTTCTATCCTCTGCCAGTCGCAATGATGGAGAAAGCATTACCTTGAACCATCGCCAGTGAGACACTTTACAAGAGCCACTTCGTTTCGCGAGGCTCGTCCCGTAATCGAGACGCAGTGGCGCCAATTCTCGAAGGAACACCATCGAACGAGGGCCAATAACCCCAGAAGTCTCCACTGCCCCAGGAGTGAAAAAAATCTATCAGCAAGAGAAGAATATTTAACTATTTTTTTTTATCTCTGCGTCCCGGGCGACGGACCACTGTTCAACCGCGGACCTGATCAAATTAGCGGTCGAAAATAGAAAAGTGTTACTTAAAACAAATTAATCCATGAAAGTGTTGTATCGATTAATCTGTCTGATAATCGGTCATTTGGGATATGTCTTTGCCGATTAATTGGTTTTATAGTCGCTCATCCATGTCGTTCATCCATGTTTATGACATCATAGATATTTTATGCCAGGCTAAAGAAGCACCAATTATTATAGAGAAAGAATGAAGTTTAATTATATTTAATTTTGTCTTTTTTCCCCAGGCGACATATAAAATAAAGGAATTACCGATTATCAACCAATTAATCGAAAAACCGACAAACTTATTAGATTTTTCACATACACAAAATCACGCACAAAATCAGGAATACACGCGCACACACGCACGCACACACATACATACACACATGCACACAAAGACAAACACGCACGCTCACACAGACACACAAAGAGACACATGAACAGCGAAACACATGAACGTAAAATAAATAGATATAATACATCTAAATTATTTAACCAAACCTGTTTGTTTACATATATATAAATATATATATATATATATATATATATATATATATATATATATATATAATTTAATTATAATAATATAATTATAATTTAGGCTTTACTTATGTATTGAACACTTTTAAAAAAATAAACAAAATACTAGAGAACCTCGGATTATTTACCTACCGTGTCCTTTCCTATTTTTCTATATATTTGCATATATATATATATAGCCAAAAATATATTTGCATATATATATATATATATATATATATATATATAGCCAAAAATATATTTGCTTAAAAATATATATTTGCATATATATATATATATATATATATATAGCCCAAAAATCTTTAATGATAATAAATTTATGTACAATCAGTCCCTAAAAATAGTAGTTTTAGACAAAATTAAAGTTTAACAAAGAACTTGTAAATCAGAATAATAACAGAACTAAAAACAGAAAGAGGAAGGTAATATGGTTCAAGCCACCATATTGCAGGCTCTCTAACATTGATATAGGAAGTTTCTTTCTGAAATTAATTGATAAACATTTTCATAATAAATATCCACTACGTAAAATTTTCAATACGAAGACTCCGAAAATTAGTTACTCATGCGATTATGGGGAAAATCATATTCCCATAATTACAGAATACTTAGAAATTAACATAGTAATGAAACTCAATCTAGTAATCCTACCTGCAATTGTAGGAATAAAGACCATTGTCCAATCGGGCTAAATGTAAGTATGAAAATGTAGTATACGAGGCAAACAATCTTTCCGAGGAAAATATAAACGAGAAAAAATATATATAGGTATATCCGCCGGTCATTGGAAGCAGCGTCTATACAACCATAGACGCTCATTTACATATAGATACCTCAGAAGTCAAACGTCCTTATCAAAACACTACTGGGATCTGGTGGATAAGGGATTTACCCCAGTTTTGAAATGGAGATACTTATCAAGAGCCAGAACACCTAATAACTTCCGCGATCGGTGTGATCTGTGCATGACGGAAAAGCTTTTTATTATCAAAGATAAGAATCAAGATGAACTGCTGAATCTTCGTAATGAGATATTTTCTAAATATAGACATAAGAAACGATTCAAAACATAAACACCGTTTTGTAACATGTTGTCACTTATGTCAGTTCCATCTTGGTTCATTAACATCGGGCAATACATTTTAATGGAATGACTATTATGTTTATTATGTTTATCTTTATATATATCATTGTGCATGTTTATATGATGGCTATGTATTTAATTTTTTTGTACTAATTTTTTTAAATTTTACTTATTTAGACTTTACATTTTAATCTATGTATATATAGATATGTACTTAGCTGTGTGTATATATGTGTATATATGTAGGTGTGTGTATATAGGTATATGTATGTGTATGTATGGATGTATATGTATATATATGCGTATATATGTATGTGTATACTTATGTATACGTGTATGGATGTATGTATATGTAGATGGATGTATATGTAGATGTGTGTATATATATGTTTGTGTATGTTTTAGTATGTATGTACTCATATATATCTCTATATGGGTGTATATATGTACGTATATATATATGTATATGTATGTATGTATGTATAATTAGACGGAGAGATACAGGGATACATCGTTTATTTGTTTAGATGGGTGTATATAATTGTATGGAGATGTAAGGTTTTAGGTATATATGTTTATATGCACGTATGCGTATGTCCGTATGTATATATGTGGGTAAATGTGTGTATATATGATGGAGTGGATGCGTATGGATGTAGGTATATATGTATGTATGTGTGTGTATTTATGTATTATGTGTATATATCTGTATGTGTATATATATATGTGTGTGTGTGTGTGTGTGTGTATGTATATGTGCATATGTATGTATGTATATGTATGTGAAAAGTGTGTGTATATGGATAAGGTTGATATATATATATGTGTGTGTGTATGTATGTATATATATGTATGTATGTGTAATTATTTGTATGTTATATGCGCTCAGTATCAGAGATAGAGCTAACATATTGAACAATATATATGTATGTGTGTATATGTATATATATATGTATATGTGTGTATGTGTGTGTGTGTGTATTTGTATAGATATGTGGATATATGTGTATGTGTGTGTGTGGTATATCTATGTGTGTATGTGGGTACACGCCATGGCGTTCTATACTCCAGGCCAAGTCATGGCTCAACTGAGAGCCAAAACTGGAGCCTATTGAAAAATGTGGATTTTCAGAAATTCTAGAAGAAAATGAAGTCAACCACTTTATGAAATACTTAGAATAACATTTTATTCACACCTGAGGATAATAGGATGTGTTGAAAGATATTAAATAAAAATATGTATTTTTGCTATGAACACTGATAATTATTAAACAACACAAAGGGGTAATTATGATTTCTGGTAAAAGATATATTGAATCAGAAATTTATATTATTTACAGGTGTCACTGAATCCATTATTCAATCTATTCCGTGAGTGAATAAAGACTTTGGTTTAAATTTACATTACAGTGACTGGGTTTGACAAACAGAACCCAAGAAGGCTGGAAGACATCAGCCGAAGTGTGTATATAACAATCAATCATCACAGAAATATAGACAAATAAAACAAAATCATTATAGGAAAGTTTCAAAACTTTTAGAGCTGGTTCTTTTTCTGATCTAGGTGTGTTATGTTTGCAAAAAATTTTCAAAACTATATTTGCAAAAATAGAAGCATACTTTTTCTCCATGTTGAAAAAATGAAACTCAGAAATAAGCATAAAAATGTTACTTAATGATTTATAGCAAACTTTTTCTTTTATTGTATGGAAAAGGATAAAACAAAAAAAATAACCATTGACAAGTGTGGTCAGAAGGAACTTTTAGTTTTCCACGGTCATTTAAATTTGTATATTTTCCATACTTTTCATAATAAAAATGGGTTTCACATTCACTGGTTTGATTATCATTTCTTGTAATATATCCAGCTATGTACACAAGAACCATTTTTATTTCATTGGAAAGAGATGGTTCTAAATTTTTCCAGATTGTCAAATATTTCTGAACCTTCCTCACAAAGTTTATAATCACAAGATGTACATTGGTGACCTGGATTAACATCAAATTCATCAATATTTACATTTTGATTTAAAAGTAAAGATGTCTGTTTAATATGCAGCTTTTCAATACATTGTTGAACATTTATAAAATAGGTACCTGATCCTTGGCAGAAGTTGCAAATTCTTTTCTAATGGATCAGTTGAAAATTGCCCAAGTAGTACATATTTATGACTGGTAGCTAAAAGGTGTCGACTAACAATTCCATTGCAAATATGATGTATGGCAGTAGCAGTGTTTTGGGATAATTGTTTTTTACGACTACCTTGACTGCCAACCATATTAAACCATTTTACCAAATTCAATGATAAAATCAAGTCGGGTGCCATTTGGAGATCAGATTTCAGCTTGTAGAGGATCATTACGTAATTTATCAATTTGAAGGATTTAACATTTAAAATTTTTCCACCATGTCAAAACCTTGTTTATGAAGAGGGTAGTATCATTCATACCTGCACTTATTTCAGACTGAGTGAGAAGTGCATTATATGTTTTTCAGAAAAACACTCTGAGGCAAGTAAAAACCCGTTGTCTTTCTATTGGCTTTGGAGCAATGGAAATTTCATTTTAAATCTGAAAGTTTGACTAGTCTTTCAGATTCAAAACGACATAACTGTTTAAGATGTGTCCATTTTGCAACTCGACTTACTCATCATCATCAAAAGATTAGTTCTCCTGTTTTTTTTGTCAGCCACAAATTGCGAATATTTTTCAACAGATGAAAATAATCAAAAATCAAATGTTTATTATCTTCAGTTTACCAAGGTTTTTCAGGAAGTGTAGGATATAATTTTTTAAAAAGCTTGATTTGCAGTTGCCATCACATATAATAGCCTTTACATCAGCTGGTACAGAGGTGATGGCTTGGACTATTAACTCAATTTGTTCAAAAAAAAAAGGCGGATGTTAATTTTGAAATTGGAATCAATTTTGTAAGAAAATTTGGACCCCCATTGAGACATATCAACATTATACCAAGTACTGTTTGAGCAAGTACAGATGGATTGTCAACTGATTTACCAAATAGTTGTTTGCCATGATATAACATCATCTTTTGATATATACTTCATCATGGAGAATTATGCCCTTTTTGACTGGTATTAAGAGTATTAAATATAGATAACAAAACAAAATTTTCATTAAGTTTTGAAACTTTTGACGTCATCCTTCATAATGTTTGCTAATGAGGGTAATTGAAAATCATATCTTAATTCATTATAGAATGTCCATGATCTTGCATAGTTGCCCAAAAGCACGCACAACTATATCTGAGCTGTATTTTATTCCAACCATTTTGGGAGCCATTGCTAAAATTGTTGACTCAGGATATTTTTCTTGTGATCAAAAGCCATAGAATTTAAATATCGGATGATTTCTTCCAGTTTTGACCAAGTATCAACTGTATTTATATGATTTTTGGACAGGCTACTAATATAACACTTAACTCCATAATGAAATGTTTCAAAAGCGCAAATTGTTATAAATGTTCAACATAAAGAGGAAAGACCATCAATAGATTTTGATGATTGAACAATTAAAATATTTTCATCCAAAATGCTACAACTGGACATATAATGTCTTTTTTTTTGTTAAACAGACTTTCTTTCAAATTTGTATAATTCATTTTTATCTAATTCTAAAAAACATTAAGTTCATCAGTAATTTGATTTCTAACAGTACTGGAGTTTTTTTATATTTGTTTGAACAGCTGAGGGTGTTGGTATTTGACTACTTGGCACACCTGACCATACAGATGGTGGATTTTGGACGTATTTTTTCCATTAACTTTTATGGTATCAAAATTTGAAGGATAATTTTGTTGACAAATAACAGTATTGTTAGTAACATTTAGATTGGCATTTGGAACAGATTTTATCCATTGCTCTCTCTCTCGTCTTTGTTTTTGGAAAACGATAAACTGATATTTTATTAATCTCACCACACATAGTTTTGTCTTGCTGGATTCTGTAATTTGTTTTGCAAGCAAACACACAGCACTTCAGGGCATGGCTAGGAATTAAGTAGTATCTGAAATGGTAGATTAAACATCTTTACTTTAACAAATATTTCTCTTACTACTTCAATTTAGGAGTAAATTTTCAAGCTAAATTAATTATACTCTTAATTACAGCTTTTATCCACGCACCCTACCCAAATACGCACAATTAATTAAAACCAAAAATTTTAGAGAGTTGCCTTCAGCTTGAGAATCCACTTCTTAATTTTTAAAAATGGTGGGGGTATGGTTTTGATTGAAGAATACTGTCAGGTTTGCATTTTTGCACAATATTATTAATCGTTTAATTATCAACAATAAAACTGTTTTTTAATCAAACAAAAAAATAGTAATAGTTGCATAGTGCCATTAAACTAGAAATTAAAAAAATTCAATTTGAAGTTGGTATTTAAATTTCTGGTACTTGTTAAATGTTAAGCTATTGCTTGGATCTCTCCCAAAGGGTCAGCCATAAAAAAAAAAAAAAAAAAAACTGCCCCTCCAGACATAAAAGAGGAGATCGTTTTTGTTCCTAAAACTCCTCGCAAGGAGATTGGGAAGGGGGGAGAGGGCTTTTCGCAATCTTTTGAGACTATGCCTCCGATCCATCACTTCTGGCCATGTGCAAAAAAGGGCTTCCTTCTCAACTGGGTAAATAAAATAAATGACTGAACTAGTAGCAGTGAGCAGCATGGTTTAAGATGGTAAAAAAAAAACTTCGCGTAAAATCGCCCGGTCAAGTTTTATTACTTTAAAACTTTATATTCAATTTAAAAACATTCATAAGTAGCCTTTCCTTTAGTTTGGTTATTTTAATACTCTTTAAACTATAGGAATATATATAACTTTTTTTACCTTAAAGCAAAACAATTAAAAGTAAAGTAAAAATAATGCATTTTTTTGTCCTTTAACAACAATATCAGAAAAATATTAAAATAAATATGATAAATAAAATGGTATTATTCTTGTCTTGTAAAATAAATTATGTAGTCAAAAGGCGTAAAAAAGGAGACCTTTCTAAAAAAAATAATAATAATTAAAATATTGACATTAACTGCATGTAATAAATATATTATTGTTATTTTTTTCTTTAATTCTAATAAGTAAAAAAATACTTACAGTTCACCAATTGGTAACTAATGTAATAAAAATAATCATTTATTCTTTAACTTCGGAAACAAAAGCGCGAAGAAATTCGTTTGCTTTGTTTTTTGTTTTTGTTTTTTTTACTTTTAATGGAAATGTTGGATAAAGTTTTAATAGAGAAATGTTAATGAACCTTTCTCTATTAAAATTTTATTCAAATTTATTATTCAAACTTAAACTTTTAATAGAAAAATGTTGACTTTTATGCTAATTTTTTATCATGGTTAAAAACTTGAGAAAATTAAACTTTAATTTCATTGACGTTATGTTTTCACTCATACTAACAATGTTTTTTTTAGCGATATCAAAAAATAAATATCAAATTAAGTAATGACATTGAATTTATGAAAAAAATCTAAAATTTTTAATTCATTTTATAAAAAATAGTTTTCTTTTTACTTCTTTTGAGGAAACTAAATTAAATTTTGTTCAAATTTGTTAACCGTTGTTTTGTTTTAGCTTTTAAAATAACACAAATTACTCAAAAAGAATTGCATTTTATCAATAAATAATTCTTTAAATTTTAAAATGTTGAACAAACTTTAAAGATACCAAAAAATGAATTAAACTTTAATTTAAAAATGTTAAGGCTTTTAAACTTAAGTAAATCTTTTTGTGCGAGTAAATTTAAGCACCAAAGTTTACTTTTACAATTTAAATATAAATAATGTATGGACTCAAACTAAAATAATCAAATATACTTACTTCAAATAAATAAGTTAAATGATATTCCAACAAAAGGTAAAATTAAAGATTCCTTTGAATTTCTCGAGCCAAAAACATAAGAGTACACAGTACGCAGCAGTTCGCTCAAACAGAAACTAAAACAATCTAATTGTCAGCCGGCCTCCAGTCTATCGAGGTCGCGGCGTTACTATGAGGCCTGTTAATATAGAAACGCCATAGTACATGCCTATGTGTATGTTTATACGTGTATATGTTATTGTGTGTGTGTGTATTCGCATGCATTTTTAAACATAAAATATAGGTCCTTGCTGGATTGGATAATCGTTATATTTAATTTTTATATGTATATATTTGATTTGTAACCTGTAGTCGATATTAATTTTGTCAAATTTTCTTCATTACACAGCGGCCCTTTCAGTAAATGCCCTTCAATTTTAGTTTTCCCCATTAGATCTCTCTCCCCACCTCTTCTTTCCTTTCCTCTCCTCCCTCTTATTCTGATCTTTAACATTAGATCGTCTATAGTGTGTATGTCACCACGAAATGTATCTTTAATGTATTAGACATCCGACAACATTCATATTTCCCCTTTCACTCCTCTCTAAACTTCTCTCTGTTAAGGGTTTAATCTCCCCACCTTCTCTCTCGTCTGTTACCCTCTCTTTAGCTCTAACATTCGTCCCACACTCTCATACATACACTCTCTCTAAATTATATTTTTTATTTCGGATTTTTTTCTGTTTTCTTTTTTTGAATTTGTAGGTCTGATGAATTGGATCGTATTTACGATTCCAATGGAATAAATTATGACCATAGAATATTAGTGTTTAAGCCATTTTATTATATATATATATATATATATATATATATATATATATATATATATATATATATTTGAAAAGATGCTTACAGGTTCAAAATTTTATTATAGCAAGGAATAAGCGGAATGTAAAGGACATAATTATGAAAACTAAGAACTAAAACAAACAACCCCGGTTTCGTTCCAGTACTCCTCAAGTTTGATACACTGGGATTATTTAATCATAAACTTAAAAAAAAAATTCAATGAGGGGGGAAGAAAAAAAATTTTATATATGATAGAAAGAACTAGAGCCCAATCACATTCAAGCCCAACAAACAATCTCTCTGCTTACAGAGAGACGGCCTGCGGGACTTGATGTAAATGGACTCCAGAACTTTCAAATGATATGCAGAGTGTGACTTCGCCAGAATGGAAAAACAGTCAACACTCAAACCAGCAACACATTCCCTGCTAGTTATAGCGTGTTCCGCTATAGATGACCCGGATGTATTCACTAGTTGGCTTTTGTTAGCGGCCGGATTTAAAATTCTGGGGGTAAATGTTGTTTTAATTCTAAAATCCAAACACTGAGACGTTCTGCCTATGTAGTCACCTCTGCAACCACATTTAAATTTATATATAACTGAATTAATATGAAAGGGAGGCAGAAAATCCTTGCGCCTGGAAGAAAGAATTGGTCAGAGTAAAAAATATTACTCTCACATTAGCAGCATAAAAACACTTACTAACGGAATGTGAAATTCGCCTTGCTAGTTTTTTTACCTTCTCTGCCAATGTAAGGAAGTCGTAAATAAATTGGACATTTCTTAACAACATACGGTCTATCCTTACTAAATTTATCAATGACATCATGCATAATGGAATCAAAAATGTCCAACGGATACCCATTTTAGAAAAAAAATCATGTTAGGCTGGAATGTGATTGGGCTCTAGTTCTTTTCTATCATATATATATTTTTTTCCCCTTTTTTCCCTTCCCCCTCATTGAATGTTTTTTTTTTTAAGTTTATGATTAATAATCCCAGTGTATCAAACTTGAGGAGTACTGGGACGAAAACCGGATGTTTGTTTTAGTTCTTAGTTTTTCATAATTATATCCTTTACATTCCATTATTCCTTGCCATAATATATATATATATATATATATATATATATATATATATATATATATATATATATATATATAACCATAGAAAAACACGCACAAACACACAAAGATATGCAGGAACACACGTGCACGCACACACACACACACAAAACACATGCACGATCACACACAAAAAACGCACGTGCGCGCATGCACACACGAGCGCGCGCGCACACACACGTGCACACACACGCACATTATCATATACACAGTCATATAATACGCATATGGCACTTGGCGAATATTTTTATGTTAATATTTTAAGTTATGAGCCTTTTTCTTGTGTGGAGTAAATACAAAGTTTCTTGGCGTCATGGTTATCTGTGAGGAAAGTGGATTAGGCGAACTGGTTCAAATTCCGGCCTAATCTCTACTGCAATCACTTTCGCACTAATACCCGCAGGAAAGGTAGGATCAACTCTCCCACCAGCGATGTGTAAAATATCAGAGAATAGACTCGTTTCTCGTGCTTGGGTGGCAAAAGAATGTTCTCAATTCAAAACAAGTTGGGGTTGGTAAAAAGGGTATGGGTAGTTTGTTCACGTCTCTACCCCCGTAAAAACACTTTGTACAGAAACCTCCCATAGAAACACTTTAATGTATACCTCTGAATTATTAACTGTGTAAGAAATCAACGGAAATCCCGTATTTATATTTACCAAGAGGTCAAGATAATTCACAGAAAATAAAGAAACGGAATCTGTGAGAGCTACGATTACCTAAGTCCTGAAGGGAGATTTCATTAAAAAAAATATAGTATTAATGCTAATGTTAATAGGATGTAATTGTGGCCTAACAGTAAATGGAATCTGTGGGACAGTCGTGACCTCCTACGACCTGAAGAGATATAGCATTACTAAATGTCTTTTAAAGTCCATATTCTTAATTGTTAACAGGAGGTGAGTGTGACCTGAGAGTATATGGAATCTGTGGAGAACCACAATTGCCTACATATTGAATGGTCATGGCATTACCAAATGTCTTGTAACTTTCTATTATAAGAAATTTAAGCTGCTTGAGCATGTATCGTCTGCTTTCTCAGAGAAAACGGACGCTGTGTTAGGCTCTTGCTTAAACTTTTGAATCTCAAAATTATTTTTGGACCATTCTGATTCGTGGAAAAATAGCTGCGTTTGGTTTTCACTCGGAACTAATCAAAAGATTTCCCTCCAAATTCGGAGAAGCAAATCGGGAGCCTATATTGGTGAATAAAAGCGAAAACAGAAATGAATTCGTGGAGTCCAACGAACAGTGGCTGCAGGAACACAGGTCGGCTCGGGGAAAACAACAGAAAGAAAACTGACAACCACTAGGGCGAGAATTTTTGTTGTACATCAAAGTCGTTCTCCCATCAAGGAAAATTCTTCGACTGGTGTGATTTTCTGTTCTTCGATGTTAACAATGAACTTTGCTTCGAACATTGTACCTACTTTGAAAATTATTCAGAGAATTCCATTTACCCATTTTTCATTTATTTTCTGTTGTTTTTTTCTGGGGACTTTGTGCAGTATAGTGATTTTATTGTAAAAAGTGGCATATTTATTTACAGTGATTATTGGTATATACACCTATGTGCAAATTAATTGAAACAAAGCAAGTAATTAAGCTATTTTACGTTTTCGTATCTTTCAATGAAACGGAACCGAGTGCGCATGTTAGTACTTCTTTCCTTATAGACTGACCACAGATTCTCGATTGGAATTAAATCTCTGGGGTTTCCGGGCCATCGATAGTACTTTGATTTGCTCACTGGTAAGTGTGTTTCGTGCAGCGTTACAATTTCGCGCGCTTCCTGAATTAACGTCCATCGCAGACAATGGCCGTAAAAACAACTAATCGACAGTCGAGACAATAGTGTTTTGGGTGTAATGAAAATCTGATGCAATCACGAATGACACAATATTTTTCAAGGCCAAACAAATTTCATCATACATCCAGAAAATAGATTCATATTACTAGACTCCACTGCAAATGACCTAATCTGAAGAAAAATAGAAATTGATTATACCCTGTCACCCCCAGTGGGTCTAAAACTGACAGTATGGTGAAAGAAAGGAAACTAAAGCGGTTGTTTGAATTAATTTGTATAAAGTGTGTATATGTTATTGGCCATCATTTGACAAACAAAGCACTTAATTTATGTAATTTTCTCATTTATTTTGTGTTAATAAATTTATCGTCCGCCTTTTTTTTTTAAACTCGGCTCGTGTCGACTGTCTTTTTGCTGTGTGCCATTGGCCTTAGAATTAACTGTTGCCTCAAATATTTGTTTTGAACTATATTTTTCGTATTCTTTAGCAAATAAGATAAATCCTTTACTATAGTCTTAAAGTTAATAGGAGTTGGGTGTGGCCTAACAGTAAATGGAATCTGTGGAGAGCCATGACCGCCTACATCCTGAAGGGACACGGCATTACCAAATATCTTGTATGTCTCAACAGTATTAATTGTTAATAGGAGGTGAGTGTGGCCTAACAGTAAAATGGAATCTGTGGAGAGCCATGGTCGCCTACGTCCTGAAGGGACAAAGCATTACCAAATGTCTTGTAACATTCTATAGTATTAATTGTTAATAGGGTTGAGTGTTTCCCAACAGTAAATGGAATCTGTAAGAACCATGATCGCCTATGTTCTGATGGTAGATGGCATTATCAGATATCTTGTGTCTCAACAGTATTAATTGTTAATAGATTGAGTGTTAAAAAATGTCATGTAAACTTTTCTATAGTATTTAATTTAAATAGGTGAGTTAAAAAACTTAAACCTTTAATGGAATTACGCATAAAACATACTTTCACTTAACCGGGATACGGACATGTCGTACCAAATTTTCTGTCACTTTACATTTAGTCGATAAGCAAATGATATTGATCAAACATACTACACGTGGGATAAGCAGGTTAAATCTTATAGAAGGCGACTGGTTTAGGATTTTTAATATAAATATATATTTATTTTTAAATGCTTGTTGTTGTTTTAAGTTTGATCCTATTTTGCCCAGAATAAAGTCTATCCTTTCTAACTTATTTATCCAGGAAATAACGATTTCTTGTGTAACACCTGATCTTTGCAAGCATCTAACAGAAATCTATACAATGGATCTATTGTATTTACTTGTATGTTTGCAAACTGTCAACGCTGTAACATTTTCTTCTCAACTCATAGTTAAATATTAGCACTCTCTTTTTTTTAAGCTGTGTTGCGTTTCATAAGAAATGCCGCGGGTGGTTTTTTGTAACATCTTATTTTCTATTAGAAAGCGCTTACTTTCGGCAAAACTTTGGGTAAAAGTTTCGATCTTAGTTCGCGCGAATCGAGCCTGCTTTGATTTCCTTTTTTAGTTCCCTATTGACACAACGGGGTGAATTCCTGACGGACCCCATCTCAGGTTAATTTACAGTCTGTTTTTGGTCACCTAGTTAATGTGGAGTGATTGTCGGTCCCGGCCTGACCCGAGGTTCAATTTTGTTATGGTCCTGTTGCGGATCGGTGCACTCGTTGTGAAATAAACATGTGTGTCTCTGAAATGCCCATTAACAAATATGGCAGACTCAGGAGTATGAGTCCACCTAAAGAAATGTAGGGAAACAAGAAGAATATATATATATATATATATATATATATATATATATATATATATATATATATATATATACAAACATATGAAACATTTTTCCGCGAGTGATTTACATGTTGCTGTATAAGCGGAAAAGTTGATTTACATTAAGTAAAAAGACGTCCTAAAAAAAAAATAAATAAAAATTAAAGAATATATAATTCTTTTGCTTTTTTGTTATTCAGATCTTGTGTATTTTTTTCAAGTCGTGTTTAGTTTCTTTTTTCCTTTAACAAACAAGTGTTTTTAGAATAAACGTGAATCTTTTTTTGGTATATGCTCAGGTAGGTACCGTACTCCAATATTTTTTAAATCCACCTGATTGTCCAAAGACTAGTAATTTTTGTTTTGTTTTGTTTTTACAAAACAACTGATAATTGCAGTAATCTATGTTTCTTTGACTACATGGAGCAAATATTTCTTCTTTTTTAAAAAAAAAATATTGCCCTTCTTCTGTGGATGATAGTAAAAACGAAGATTATCACATCTCCGTGTCTATCTAGCTTCCCGTGGTTAACGTAAATACGTCCGGTGATCCTTAATATTCCTCCTTACAGATATCATTGATTAATTGTTTTGTTAAATTGCCAGGACCCAATGTCAATCTCTAAAGCCCACATATATATATACATTATACATGTACCGTTTTGTTTGTTTTTCTTTCTATCTTTCTTTTCTTTTTTTTTCCCCCACACACACATGTGGTGTGCGTGTATCAATAGCAACTGCTGCTGCTAAGTCCCGTCCTCCCGGGTTTTGTTCTGTCAGCAACAATCATTCGCCTCCTCCCCACTTCGCATTCTGTACTCTCTCGCACAAAGTACAAACCTTAAGAGCAAACAAATATTTAAAACGAATAATTAAAATGCATTAGAGCCGAAAAGCAACAACTATCTAAAATAAAACAATATTTTTTTATCTGTATTTAATTTTTTTATTTTATTTTGGCCATTATATCATGCGCCTCAGAAAAAAAATTAGGCACTGTGCAGTACTCTATCTCCTCCTCCTTCTTCTTCTCCTCCTCCCCCTCTCTTCGGCTTGCTTACTTCAATAACGTAAGCGGCCCCTTCTTCACTTGCAAAAATATGCACATTGGTGTTTCTCTTCCGAAATATTTATCACTTACCCATTCAAATTGTTTATAACATTCTTTTCTATATTTCTCGAATTATTTTTTCACTCTTTTTAGGAATTCCTGCTGACAACCAAAAAGAATTTGATGACGTCTCGAGCGGCAAACCCAATTATTTTCCGGAAGTTTTTGTCGCTCTCCTTACTTTTAAGTTGGGCTTGTTTGAGCAAATCCAAGACATTCCCTCCTATTTTTTTTCTACGGATGCTCCTTAATGTAAAAATTTGACAACACTCTAAGATAAATAAAAGAGCAATTGAATTTGACAATATATGCATGTTTCTTAATGATTTATTTTCGTATGGAAATTATTTTTTTATTTATTAAAAAAAGATTTTCCCTGATAAAATATTAAAGAGATTTCAAAAAATGCTTAAAGGATGGAATTATTTTTGATCATGAAATTTCAAATCAACTTTGATGATGTGGCCTTTTGAAATATGACAGCTAATCATTTTTATTTTACTTAGTTTTACATTTTCTTCTATATATAAGATATGATTTCAATTCTGCCTGATACAAAGTTACGAAACTAATATCTAAATTCTTACTATGCATTTTTTTTTAAAATGCCATGTCCCTTCAGAAGAGCAAACAGCTATGGTTTTTCACAGGTTCATTCTTTATTACTTGTTAATTGCAATAATTCCTTGCAAAAGATAATGGACTGGTTTTCAATTGCTTTTGCCACAATTCAGAATTCAGAGTTGTCTTTCTCTAACTGAATGTGATCAAGACTGAAAATGCCAATCTAGTCTTCTGTTTAACCCATAACTAGGGGAAGAAAAGATGGACTCATGCCTTTCTCAAGAATGCAAAAGAAAAGTGCAGAATTTGAATTCAGCTTGCTGGTTCCATATTCCGTGTTCATAACCATTACACAGCCAGCAATTACTTCAATATAATACAGTTAAAGAAATCATTGATTTGTTCAATTTAGAGCTTCAAATCAATTAAAATGCAAAATACTCCAAAACAATCTCTTACCAACAAAAATCCCCAAATTTTACTTCAAGCACTTGTATTTTTTTTTTTAGTTTTTGTAATCATTTCACCACAAGCAAGGCAATAAAACCACTAAGATACAAGGAGTTACTGATGATGAAAGAAAATGAGAAAACTCTAGTGAGGAGAAAGAACAATAAAATAACAAGAGACAAAAAGATAGAAAATGACAATTGACACTGAATTTAAATTTTTGAATATCATATCACTCCTCCCCGGTTTTTTGAACAGGTGTAGAGGTTTATCCATTGTTTCCTGTTTAGGATTGTTTTCCAGGTCCTTCTAAAGTTTTTCCTTCTGTTTCACTTCCAGTTGCCCCTTGTGTATTAGTGGTATCAACTTGCTTGGAGTGAATTGATTTTAAAAAAAATATTTAACAAGAAAGCAAGAAGCTGAAAAAGACTTCCACAGGTGAGATGTGTGAAACAAGAAACTATTAAAACAGAACTTACAGTGACATTCAGCAATTTAACCAGAAAAATAACAAGACCTCGCTGCCAACCTATTACTGTGCTTAAATTGATGAGATCAAGATACCAAAGACAAAAGCTAATCAGAACAATTGCCATGAAAATATTTCTAGAAAACTCAATGAAATGCTTCTTTTTTTTAAATTGATTTCACACCAAACATGGTAGTAAAGCCACTAGGACACAAGGGGTTACTGGAAGTAGAAGAATTAGAAAACAGAAAGTTTTACAGAATTCAGTTAAAAGCACAAAATTCTACTCTGGAAAAAAGTGGATAATGACAAGAATAAAACTGAACTTGAATTAGGAAAAAAAAAAATTACTTATTGACCAATGTTATTTGAGAATTAAATGATGTTCCAAACAAGACAAAACTGTAACTTACATGAAACTTTTTACTATTTGTACATTACTGCATCTTTTCTATGTATTAGACATAAAAAATAAATAGGTATTATATCTGCATACATATGTACATATACACACACACATACATTTGTGGTAAAGTTTGCCCAGTTTAACAAATATGCATATTTTTACAAATAACATTCGAAGGTTCTATCTGAAACAAGTTTATTTAGATATGACTGATCAAAATTATCTTTTTTTATGACAGCAAGCTTTTTGAAAACCTTTTCAGCAGTGTAACAATAATCTTTGGAATGCTGCCCAGATATAAGAAGAGGATAATTATCAAAAAGAAATCTTGGTCCACCATATTTTAAGGAAATGCATACACACACAGACACCACACATACTTTACTCATTACACACACACACACACACACACTCACACACACACAAACACACATATATATAATACCTAGTGAGCCAGTACCTATCTATGGCAGTTTCACCTAACAGATCTTCAGGGTAGTACTGGCCAGTAGTACCATGAAGATCTGTCACATGAAGCCGTGGTAGGTAGGTTCTGGCTCACTAGTTTTCTTTTAGATTTTGCTCTACTTAGTATATTGAGCACTTCTACGTTTTTACTTAATCAGTGTTTATTCTTTTGACTAAGCATTATTATGTTGATTGATTATTTTCAACCAACACAGATGTCTTTCATCTTTTCTTTTTTTACTGATTTTTTTTACCTGATATTAGTTTGTTCAAATATATTTTTATTTACAAATACTATTATCCAGATTTTTCTTCACACCACGCAAGTATAATACACTATATATATATATATATATATATATATATATATATATATATATAAATTTTTATAATTTGTATAAAAATAATAATAACAACAATAATAAAGACTTTATTTTCACAAAAATGTGACCAATCATGGAAACATGGGAAGACAATACATTCAATGGCAACAATCTTTACAAATACAGAATTAAATATCAAGAAATAGGCAATAATTAGCAATGATAAAATAAAATGGATCACTCAATTTATTTAAATCTCTACTCAGGGTTTCACAGATTATTTTTATTCATCCAATCTCAATAGATTTTCTAATGAAAATCCATGAAGCTCTCAGTGTAGATTTAAATAAGATAACTATTTTATCTTATTAAATCTACCTATCTGTTTCTCTCTCTCTCTCTCTCTCTATATATATATATATATATATATATATATATATATATATATAGGTAGTAATCCATTGGTATAATCCAGATGAGTCCTATTAACACAACATAGAATATGAAATATGTTAAAACTGACTCATAAAAGAGTGCTCAATGTTTATTTTCATTAAACAGACCAAATTTTCTTTACAATTGGAGTTAAGATACCTTTAGTGAATGACCAAAAACAAACAGTATCCCACCTCAAACTGATACCATAAACAGTTTGAAAATCCTGTGAATATTAAAATTAAAATACATAGTTGAAAATGGTCTTTCACTAAAGGTATCTTAATTCCAATTATAAAGAGTATATATATATATATATACATATATATATATATATATATATATATATATATCAGGTCATCCCATAAGTTCTGTCCGAATTTTAAATAAAGAAAATAAGTGATCAAATGTTACATTTAATTACAGATTCGATCAACAATATTTTTCCCTGATTATCTATGATTTCCTTCCATCTATTAACAAGCTTACTAATTCCATTACTGTAAAATTCTTTTTGGCTTTGATTCAAAGAACTCACAAATGTCAGTTTAACCTCTTCCTGTGTTACAAAAGCTGTTTCTTCCAAATGATTCTGTAAGCTATGAAACAAATGGTAGTCTGAAGGAGCAAGATCGGGAGAATAAGGTGGATGAGGAATTTTCTCCAAACCAAGTTCTTCGATGTTTTGTGATGACATGATTCTTGCTGTATGGGGTCGCGCATTGTCCTGATGAAACATCACCTCTTTTCGATTCACTAGAGCAGGTCTTTTTTTCCTCAAAGCTTGGTTCAAATGCTCTAATTGCTGACAGTATATTTGAGCATTAATTGTTGCATGAGGTGGTAAGAATTCAAAGTGGATTATTCCTTGGCAATCCCACCAGATTGAAAGAAGAACCTTTTGTCCATGAAGTTCCCTTCTCAGCTGTGGCTGGGGTCCTTCCCCTTTACCAAGCCACTGTCTATGACACTTAACATTTCGATAAAAGATCCATTTTTCATCGCCAGTCACAAGTCTATCCAAAAAAGGTGAAACAAGTTGGTGAGAATGGAGAGAAGAGCAGATGTCAACTCAGGATTTGAGGTTGTTTTCAGACAATTCATGAGGCACCCATTTTCCAAGTTTAGGAACTTTTCCAAGTTGTTGAAGATGACGATAAACAGTTGTATGGTTTGAACTGAGAACTACTGCCAATTCCTCAACTGATAAAGCAGGATTTTCTTCAAGGGCTGCTTCAAGAAGCTTTTCATCAAACTCAACTGGACGTCCGGTTCGATCTTCATCTTCAAGGGTGAAATCTCCACCTCTGAATTTTGCAAACCATCTTCTGCAAGTTCTTTCATTCCCAGATTCCTATCCATAAACTGAGTGAATGTTTCTAGCCACTTCGGCTGCTGAGTTTCCTGTCTTGAACTCATAAAGCATTATGTGCCAAATGATTCTTGGTACTTCCATGTTAGCAGGGTTTTAATGAAACAAAATTTGATTTTATTGTTCTCTGAAATAAAATTTGATCAGTTTAAATGCATCTAAACATAAAAAATAATGTTCAGCTTCATTAGACATTATATGTGACATATTCTGCGAATAAGTGTGTTGATAACATCTACAGGGTAATATCTCGAATCTCTCTCTCGTTCTATACTCTACAATTGTGGAATATGTACTGCCTCAACACGCCAGGCGTGACTGTGGTGGCTTTGATAGGAATGCGGTTTCATGATCGAGATGCCAACCCCATTCTAATCAGATTTTAATCAGACTTGTCCGTCTCCTAGAATTTTGCTGACCAAGTCTGAAGAGCCCAATTCACCTTACTGTTTAGATTCAGTTAAACGCTGCTTCAATTACGCCAACAGCACCTCAGGTCAAATTAAAAAGAATGATACAAAACCTTTGCTTAACCCAGAGATTAATCAAATCTTCCTCTAAGCTGTAACGCGATTTGTATGGTATGACGTAAATATAGAAAATCAATGAATTTCATTAATGACTTCAGCAAACTCTTAATTGTGATTGTTGCGAAGATAGTTTAGATTGTGAAGACGAACGGTATGGGGCACTCAGTAAGGAACGCCCTACACAATTGTTAAATGGATAGCGGCTCGGATTTTTCGAGGAATCGGAGAGCAGAATTCGAATTTCAGACGAATCCATTGCGTTCACTTACGTGCTAATATCCTTGGAAAAAGGTATGAACTTCTTCTCCCCACCCAGCTATGGGTAACAGACAGACCGTTCTATATATAGCCTTTGATGGCAACTGGTCTACTGCAAAAAGAAAATAGGCAACCTACCAGTGGAAAAATCTGCGTTAATGTGTGATGTATCGAAAGATATATGATCACCCAAGCGTGTAATACGCATACATAACCAACTTTGGGGGTACAGGAGTAATGCATAATGGCTCGGATTGAATCAGCCATCCGTCATGTATCGAAAGATACATGATCGCCTATGTAGCATGCATGCATATAACTGACTGGATTGAGACAAGCTTGTTAACCATTACGCTATCGAGGTGAACAAAATGCTCACTCTTACATGTATAAATTCATCATGAGAACCTTTGTCTCCACGGCTGTAAAACGCACAAAAAATAATCGCTATGTAAAAGGTCATTTCTATTTTGGAAGGACTTTTGAACGTCAACCGCTTGCGTTTTTCATTTACGTGACTAGCACTGAGCAGAGATGTGGAGCTGTCGAGATGCTGCAATTATCAATGATTATTGGGATGTAATTTGATCCGTCTGGGAAAATCAATTTAGCGTCGCCAAATATAGAGCACTTGAAACAAAAAATAATCGAAATATTTTGAACACCATCTGCACTGGGAAGAAATTAGGAATTCGTCGCTTCCATTAAGAATATATCTCGCTAGAACATTTACGACTGAGTAGTGAGTTTGATCCTCACTTGGTACTCCATTCTTTGGCCTTTTGTGCCATATAAGCCACCCTTAGGAAAATCACCATTAGAAACTTATGTGCCATGCGTTATATTATCAGCTTAGGCGATCATATATCTTCATTGCTATGACTGACGCAGAGTGTAGTTGCCATTTTCTTGCGGTAGACCAGTTGCCATCCATCTGTCCTGTTATTTCCCATAGCTGAGGAGAGAAGATTAGCATGTAAAGGGAATGTAATGGATTCGGACTGAAATTGAACTCAGCTTTCCTGATTCCTCAACTGAGCACTATCCATTACTCCACCAAATTAAATTTATGTATGTATTAAGTTTGGCCCTTGCGTTTATTTCACATTAATGCCTCAGAAAGGCATGAACCCATTTGTCTCTTCCAGTTCGAAAGCAAGGTTAAGGGCAGGGTAGACTTTTCTAGCAGTGGGTGACAGCAGTTAAATAATAGTTTGTGACTATTAGTTTTTAGTTTAGTGGGTATTTTGGCTCAGATTCATCTGAGGCTGGGACCTTAAGGTCAGATGGTAGACAAAATAAGGATGTTCTATTTTGTTTTGCTGGAGCCGAATGTGGGAAATGTTAGAGAGATAGAGTGATTTCAGGGTGTTAAGTTTTACACGTAGAAGAGATCAGAATACAGCGTGCATGGGTAAATTGTCGCGTTGTTTGTTTTTGATTTGTCGACTGCGTTGTATAAGAGGTTCACTTAAGTACCGTCTATGATAAAAGAAAAGAGCACTATGACGCAAATTAACTGCGCCAAACATTTGGAAACGGTAACGAACATTTCAGGGTGTTTGGGTGTCAATCTGAGGACAAAGTGCAAAAGTGTTCTGAAAGAGTTGAGATATATCCAATAAACATCATGGTGTTTCCGTGCAGATCACTAGTGATGGCGACGTTATGCTCTCCATTCATCTTCCCATATGAATTTCTGACTCAACACGAGGCCTACATCGAGTAATATTTCATATTTTTGTGTAAATATATCTGTTAAAATGAAAATGTTTGCGTAATTTAGCTGACAATTTATACATCGCATCCTGTATTTACCAAAATTACGCAAAAAATATCTTGAAAATACTAAATTTGAATTCAATAAAATCGCCAATGGATTCAACCACGGCTTCTAGACGACTTCGGAATCTCTCCTGACTTTCTGACGGTCACTTTGTTTAAATTCGATGAATGCTGCTCTAATCCTTGCCTTCATTTCATCTTTTGGTGTTACAATTTTGTTCATCTCGCCTCAACTGCACCCCACACAATAATCAATAGGTTGCAGTCTGGAGAGTTAGGTATGAGGAATGTGATCGCAGAAATGTCTGACAGTCATGACTGGCTTCTCCTGGCTTGTGTGTCATAGCAGAATCATGTTGCCAGACATAGGTTCTGAGTGTTAGAGAATATGAGAATAATATAGTTAAGGAGCGAGAACACAACAAATAACAATTAAGACTGAAAATAACAATTGCCATTGCATTTAAATTTCTTGAAGTTGAAAGCAGACGGAAAGTGCAGCCGAAGAGAGAGTCCTACGAGCGAGAAATACGAGAGAAGAAACTGTCAGCATAGAAGTTGCTTTGCTGTACCTAGCCATTTGTAAGCTAAATGATGAAACCTTGCCAACGGATATTGTGTTTAAATTCATAAAAATTCAGTACAAAAAGAGAAAAGTACATCGAAAAAATTACTATGAATGTTTTATAGAAAAGGCAGGAAGTTACATTAGGGCAGGGAAGGTGACGCTGAGATGCCACAGGTCAGGATCAATAAGATTGCAGATACTTTGAAATCTTTTAAAGATAATTATTTACAATAAAAATTTCTACTAATTAAAACGTACCTGGAGGGGAGAGTTGATTCAAACCTTTTCCAAGTTCATTTGCCTATAAATGAATATAACTCGACTGGAAAATGAAAACACGGCTCTTCAATTTAATACTGTTGTTAAATTCATAAAGGCTATGGATGAAAGAGGAAAGCTCATCAGAAACAATTACCTGAAAAATATTTACAGAAAACGCACAGGAAGCTACCTTTACGACGGTGGTAGTGGGAAATGACTAAATCCGAGATGCCAGGTCAACCAATAAATTTGCTGGATTCTTTCGGATTTCATCAAGGATCTCAAATACATAAAGGCAGTGAAACACCAGACTATATGTGGCGGCAGTATTCAGCGTAAGAATGGTAGACTTATAAATATGCAAGATAGATTTCGAGAGAAAAAATTATCTCGCGCAACACAAGTTGCATAAAAAATATATTACTTGTAGCTATTGATTAAAGCCCTTTGTTCATGTTATATCGATCTCTTCAGAATTTGGTTATTTACGGCTTTTACGCATATCAAACACAATGGATTATTTAATGTCGATATATATATATCAAAATATATTGTTCGTGTTTTATTTTTTCGAAAATGTTTGCTGGTAATATTTTCAAAATTTATACTAATTTTTTTTTTTTTCGACAATGTATTACTGCTAAAAAATTTCAATGAATTATTCCTTGGTATTAAAACCAGTTTTATAATTTACAGTGTTTTGACCCATTTTGTGGCAGGACTATTTTGCCCATAGCTGATACATTGACAGTTGTTGTTACCACTCGGGATCAGGGTGGACCTGAACACAAGCAATTAAGAGGTGAACACGTGCCTCAAAACCTTCTGATCAAAGGCCTGCTGTCGGACGTAATTTATTGACCTACTCAGGACGCTGATGTAGTTTATGGTCTTACCCTGGACGTGGATGTAGTTTATCGTCATACCCTGACGTGCGGATGTAGTTTATCGTCATAATTATGATTTGTTTTCAGAGTTTAACCAAAGCATTATAAACTGTGAAAGGAAAAAGAAGAAATGCGTTTAGTTTCTAGCTTCAGTTCAAGCCTTTTGACAAAGCTTCAGACTGCTGCCAACATATCAAGAGCATTGGTAAAGGATCTACTTGCGATCGGACAGTATGGCGTTGGCTTGAGGTTCCACTTTGGAGATAAATCTTGAAGCTAGAGAACTGAGGAGGTCCATCTACACTGAAAATCAACACATGTAAAAAACTAGTCGAAGAAACCCATGCCTAAGTGTCGATAACGGGTGTCAGTATTTCAACATCACAGAACCATCTCAAGAATCTGGCAAAGTGAAGAAACTCATCAATGGATTCCACATGTACGAAGTTTTGAAGTGTGTTATTTGTTGTATCTTCGAAATTCAATGATCCATTTTTAATCAACTAATAAATTATTGTCAGGAGAAATGACACAGTTGATCGAATAGTGAATGATCCTTTATGACAATCATAATCAGAATCAACGTTGAACTTAAGCAAGCGAATATGAGCCAATTGAATAAAGTGCCACATGCAGATTTAAATTTTTCCCACTTGCGACGAATGCAGCTATCGATTTTTTATGATTTTTTGCATGCAAAGCATGCTAGTTAACATTCGTGTCAGCCAATATGGGCTCTCACTCTGGCCAGTGAAAATGACGCAAACTACCTGAAAACTGCCGTAGAAACGCAGGAAAATTGATTATTTCCACTATCGATGGGTGTTGGGAAATACAAAGTCGGTCTTAGCCTTCCAGCTAACTTGGAACATGTGCATGTAAATTTTGGTACAAATCAAGTCGAAAAGTGCGGCCGTGCATTCGTTACACACACACAGACACACACATATCCTGTCTTTTATATAGAAGCGCTCAAAGGATAGATTTTAGCGAAATTTCTTTGTTATTTTCAATTAATCATGTAAAATTTACACCTAAATGTAACTATTCGATAAATTTTGTATAAAGAAACGCTGGCACGCAGGTCCTAAACTGCCAATCACCCCGAAGGTCCTCAGAAAAAAATTATTTAAAATAAAGAAAATAAAAATACTCTCCTAATAGTTTTTCAAAAGAATAATTTGGTGCACTATTTTTTTCAAACAAAGTTCTGATAACAACTAAGAATATATGAAGTACATTAGCCGAGACTTTTTCCTTCGTATGGGAGCAACCTTATTATTCTTTTCAGTTCGCATTTGGTAGTGTCTAAATTATTCTGCCTTATTTTCCCTCAGGACCGAATACCTGAATTTCTGCAACAGCTGTTTGTCGACCCAGAAAACCAAATCAAGCTCCCCCACTTAAATAAACCACAAGCAAGCTCCAAATATTTTCCTCGGAATCTGGAGGAAACCTTTTTATTGGTTTTTGGCTTTGAAAAACAAAGCACAGTTGAATACCACTAATCAAAATGTACCATATTTTCGAAAATTTAAAATTAAGCAAAAACCAACGGGCGTCTGCTTCTCATCCGCCCGATGCACTTAGATGACAGCAACATCACGATGAAATACCGGTTCCCCGTACTTTCACGAAATTAAACAAGTCACTACCTAGATAGATATAGCCGCTTGGGGAATAGCAGGCGCTG
The DNA here is from genome assembly GCA_903632075.3 of Acanthosepion pharaonis. Lineage (NCBI taxonomy): Eukaryota > Metazoa > Mollusca > Cephalopoda > Sepiida > Sepiidae > Acanthosepion > Acanthosepion pharaonis. The sequence continues at coordinate 469,048 of CAHIKZ030000957.1, read as the reverse complement.
CGAGCTTCGTGCGTGCAGTCTAATGAATAATGGCTCGGAATTATTGTCCGCAGGCCGAGTTTTAATTCAATGGGGTTCGTTATATTCCCTTTCGGTAAAAACCCCCTGGGAAGATATGACCCCACACTCTTCTCCAGCAACTATGGATGTAATTAGCAAGACTTGTACCACTATAATCATTATCGAAAACAAAATTGCGTACATAAAAAGAATTTAGATTTCGGCAATATTACATGGGGTGTTGATATACCGTAAACAAAACATCCAAAACAGCCGAAGCACCCTCAGCACAAATGTCTTATAAATATTGAGACGTTCGTGAGTAATGATTGCCGCATCCCTGTTAAGGTCCTTCTGTTTTCCCTATTCGGTAATGTTTTCTCAATCTTGGTTTTTCTCTTTATTCGAAATTCTAGAGGAATATATTTTGTCTGCACTGTCATCCAGTTTTGCTAACCCCTTCAACATCTTTTTGTTTGCTCACATTAGCGTCGTTATGACAGCAAATTCAGGAGAATCTATTTTGCTCGATTCTTTTACTGCTCAACACATTAAAGTTTTTATTAATTTAGCTTCACGGAAGGATTCATTGCCATATCTTTCTCATATTACTGATTCCCGGGAATCAAACAGTGTGTTGTTATATTACATTATAGTCCGTGCTATGTTGGTATAATTTTATCGAATAGACGTGCAACATAAAGTGTAGAAATTTTAGATGAAGAATTATTATTATTATTATTATTATTATTGGACAAAAAATTCCCCAACTTGTTGAATCAACTCACAACATTTTGAGGCCTATTATTATAACCGGTAGGATCAATATCCAATTTGGTAATGTCTTTTTAGATGAGTAATTATTATTATCATTAGATAACTTTACTATTCAGACCACCATGTTTATCTTGGTTGATGTCTCAAACATTTAAAGAAGGAAAAAAAACGCGAGGAAAACGAAAAAATAACGTTTTTGTTTTTCGTTCTGATTCCCTTTTGTGTCTTGTTATCTGAAACATAAAGTCGCCATTCTCATGCATTTCGGACCCAGGATGGTCTCGTTGTCATCTCAGATGTAGGTGACTTCGACATCTATTTTTTAAAACCCCCCACCTGGTAACAACCAACCAAATCGCATTCATTTTTTGAAATGGAACGTAGTTTTTTAAGTCAGACAGACTTTTTTCCTAAATGACCATTGCTTCTAGGTTAGCAAGATTGACTTCAATTTCGAATTGTAAGTAACAGAATATCTTATTCATAATTCCCATTGGATCCATATCAATTTCTAATCTTTATTGGAGTCTTTTAGATGAGGGAATTATCGTTATTATATACTTTTACTATTCAGACCACTATGTTTATCTCGGTTGATCAACTCTGCTTGTTCAGACCCATTAGAATGCAAACAAAAGGGAGAAAACTATGTAACATAAGAAAGGGACACATAATGAAGAAGGGAGGCGTGGAGAATCTGATACTCACAGGTCGAATGGGAAAAGAGACAAAGGAAAACAACGCATACCCTAGCGGGCAGCAAATAGATAACAGAACGTGGTCTGGGGAGATGGTAGAGGGAAGGAACTTGTTAAGAGCTGCAAAGGATAGATGGTGGAGAGCCATGATCTCGCTAACCTGAAGGGACATGGCACATAAAAAGAAAAAAGTATATCGTTCATAAGATAATAGTGAAAATTCCAGATGTTTTTGATCAAATTCATTGATAAATTCTAAATATTAGATCTGTATATTCAATAATTTTTAAAATCAGAGAATCTTAAATTTCCTTCATTTTTTAATTTTTATTAAATAAGGCTTTTAGCAATTTCTAACATCATAGCTTTTAAGTATATTGCACGTAATGATATTATACTTGCTGAAAGTAATTAATATTTACTCCAGATTACAAATATGTAAATCGTTTAGGCGGATGTTATGCACTTTTACTCTGAATATGAAACTGAAATATCAATATGTGGATGGTTTATGGTGTTAATGCTTGGTTTGTGTGAGACTAGATTCAATTTCTCGCTTCATCAGACATTCCGCGCCAAGGCTGTGCCGAAAAGGTCCGCAAGAAAGATGGATGGAACGGTTATCTTGGTCTCTCCACTCTCCTGAGGAAGATTTTGTTCCTAAATATGGGATGTCTGTGGGTGTGCGTCCGTCTGTCTGTGTGTGTGTCCGTCTGTCTCTGTAATACCTTTTCCTCCGAGATCTATTCAACCGATTTTGACCATACACTGTATTGTATGAATTAGCGTAAAAATCGATAATTTTTAAAGAATCAATAATCGATACAGCTGATCAAAAAATCGATAATTTCAAATTTTTCCTCCGATTTCGTTGAAACTCGGTATGTGGAGTTACTTACATTATAACAATCCTCAACGATACCTGATTTTTATTTCTACAACACTGCATTTGCAAAAACTACGATAAACGAAAAATCGATTTCAAAACTAAATTTTCAGGCAATCTAATACAAACTTCATTCAATTGTAGCCAACAATAGTTGATTGTTTTAATAGTTATTTAACTAGATAACTGAGTCACCCATATAGTAAAAACGAGGAAATAAATGGCGATTTTTACTGGTTTCTTTCTTATTTTCATTGATCTTTCAGCCAATTTTCATCAAGCTTAACAATTGCTTTAAAAAATGTATCCTCTTTTTACATCCCCTGATTGTAGATTGACAAACTGAATTTCAAAAACAGCCAAAATTCAAAAGAAGACGCTGTCCGTTTTTGAGCTTCTCATTTTACAGAATACATTAGATACAGCATTCATATTAATTTTCCTCTCATTTATGAGCTAGCAATCTCTTTTATTTATGATCCAGGTCATGATTTTCAACTTCCTAGTTTGTTTTTCCCCTTTTATTTTGACTGTATGAGCCTTTTGTCAACTTCAAGTTCAACCCAAAGCCCCATTGAATATACTACAGGGTATGATCCAAAATAAACTGCTCAGAATTTGGAAAGAATCCTTTTGGTTTTTCGGATGAAAAACAAACGCATCTGAATTACTAATGAAATGTGCCCATAATATTTTTATTTATTTTCCTTTTCGTCGTCGTCTGCTTTTAGGAAATTTTTTAAAAATAGGTAGAATATAGATCTTTATATGAACCCTGTTTTCTGTGTTTACATGAAAAATTGGAAACTATCAGATTTTCTGATAAAACTCCTTATTAAATCAAAAAATGGATTAACGGTAAAATGTAGACATAGTCTACCTTTTTACCTTCAATTTAATTAAACTTTTGGATTTGGTAATGCTTTTTTTATTTTAGTAAACGAACCACGATGTATTTATACGGCTTATTTTTTCTATTTGTAATTAATTTAGATTTAATATAGTTCAGTATTAATCTTAATATTATTATCATCTTATATGGATGTACTGGTATTTAGTTAGTATTTTAACATTTTGCATTGATTGGTTAGTATTATTAACATCTAATATGGATGCTTTTAATTAACGGTGCATATTAATTTACCAAATAATTCTATACCTCTCAATTATTTACTAGTTTTTCTTAAAGAGGCCTCTTATTTATCATCTACAAAAAGTTTATGTAGGAAACTCACAGAGTATATAACCAGTTAGAATTGGATTAAATTATCTCCCTACCTACATAATTTCTTGGAAAAGTTGATTGTCTGACTTGTATACACTTTAACGTAACCATCTGTTTGCAGACATGGTCTGGGGAGATGGCAGAGGAAGGAACTTGTCCTGTCATGACCCATTTCTAAAAAAAAAAAACTTTTCCTTAGTTTGAATTTAACGTAGGTCATATTCGATTGTTTTGATAACTATAAAGCCATAAGCCTATTTTTTTCTCCAAAAAGACAAGTATTTTTTTTTTTTTGGTAATCTTTCACTCGCCAGTAATTTACAATCGCCTGAGGGAGATACATTGATATGCGTTGGAACACGATTGCAACTATGTAGCGATTTTTAACATGTTTTTGTTTTTAATATCCTAAAATAAATAATATTTTGGTCTACCTGTATTTAAAGCCATAGCGTACAACACCGAAACGTTGTAATAAATATGGCGACAAAGATGAGACAATAGTCGAATAATGTAAATAATGAAAATAATTCATCACCCCTGAAAGCGCATGAAAGTTTTTGAGCTTTACTTAGGAGGCCAAAAAAAGTACGGATTGGGCAGCCTCGGCAGAAAATATGGTAATATTTCATTTTGGATGAAATAAAGACAAGAAGTCGGAAGTCTGTCATCATGAACCTACGTAAAGACCTGGTTTGCTGCAGCGGATGGCGTCAGCTTAAATATGTGTGCCATGGAATGGCAACCCTTGATGATAGCTAGTCTTTGGAGGAGGGGTTGATATGCCGTAAAAAAAACAAAACAAACAAAATTTCCTAAAAAGACATATCATGTAAATATATACACTAAGAAATCTATAGTGATAGTCTACTGAACGTCGGCCCCCAACCAAAGGATATTGATAAGTCTTTGTAAGATACGCTGCATGCACACCCGAATAGCACCCATTCATTATAATATTGTTATTATTACATAATTTCAAGATAATTGTCTTGGTGAAATTATTTCACTAAAAAGACATACCTGGAACTATATTCAATATGTCATCTAACGATATATTCTGTTCAACGCCCTGACAAAACCATGACGAGGACATGTATACGTTTCTGGAAGTTACACTGAATCTCCGCAAAGACCAGCTCCTAAATATTACCATATTGTTATTATTTTTAATTTTAAATTTATTCACTGAAGTGAAATGATTTCAATAAAAGATATGTGATTTATATATGTAAGGATGCTGAGAATACCACAGACTGAATATGTGAGCAACAAATGGAAATAAACGTCTGTTATATTTAACTTCAGCAGGGTCAGTTGAGACTCATTGGGTACATGATGTGGAAAGAGGGGCTTAGAAAATTTGACACTCACAGGACAAATGGAAAATAGAAGAACAGCGGATAATGTAACTAACAATCTTGTTTAAAAAGAGGTTGGCAAGGAGAGACAGAAATCAAACAAAATTTACAAAGTGCTACAAGAACAAAAAGAAAGGAATGGAAGAGTACCATGAACACCAATCATTGAATTGGAAGGAATTGGCACATAGAAGAAGAAGAAGAAGAAGAAGAAGAAGAAGAAGAAGAAAAGAAGAATAGGAGCAAGAAGAATAGGAGGAGGAGCAAGGAGGAAATGAAAAAACGAAGCGATTAAGTTGTGTAAATAGTAAGAAAGAGTATGGATTAAAGGAGACAGAAAACAGAGGAAATGTACAAAGTGCTACAAAGAGAGGAAATGGAAGAGAGCCATGATCACCAATCCTGAAGGGACACGGCACATAGAAAAAGAAGAAAAAAGTAGATGAAAAGGAAAAAGAAGAAGAAGAAGTAAAAAAAAGGAGGAAGAAGAAGAAAAGAATAGGAGGAGGAGGAGGAGGAGAAAGAAGAAGAAGAAGAAGAAGAGGAAGAAGAAGAAGGTATGGAAGGAACGAAAAAGAGCGAGTGAGATTGAGTAAATGGTAGGAAGAACAGGGGATTAGGAGAGACAGAAAACAGACAAAGTTTACAAAGAGATAGAAGGACATAGAAGAAGGAATGAAAAGAGTACTATGATCACCAATCCTGCAGGGACACAGCACATAGAAGAAGAAGAAGAAGAAGAAGAAGAAGAAGAAGAAGAAGAAGAAGAAGAATTTATGAAGGACGAAAAGCGACAAGATTATGTAAATGGTATGAAGTATAGGAGAGACAGAAAACAGAGGAAATATACAAGTGATACTCTCCTGGTGGTGGTGGCGGCGATGAAGGAATCAAAGAGAGTTTGACGATGCAATTCGCGTGAATTTGATTTTGATGAAATCCACATTCGGTCAGAAAAGCGCCTACCTCGCGGCTCAAAAGGTCTGTCAATGTCCGCTTTAGTTCCTCCAGCCCGACTGGCACTGTCTTCTTCCGTCGGCGGTTTGGCCGTTGAGATCGTGTAGTTCTTTGCCTATTCCACCGTTGGGATTTTCGGAGGTTCATCACGGTCAATTTTTTTCTTTCATCTTCGACCTTAGCGCGCCATGGGTGGCCCCACAGGAATTGAAACTACTGGCGGGTTCACTCTTGGTATCAACTGGGTAAGCTCTCTACCATAAAATGGAATGACCACATTTATTTTACACTGGATGTCGGAATGAACAGTTCGTTATCAAATGTACCACTTTGACTTTTTTTTTTTTTTTTAATGACAATAATAGAAAGGAAAATAGAAACGAAATCAATAAATAAGAAAAGAATAAAACTAATAAAAAGTATAAAATTATCATAAAATATGTGGAGAATACTTTTTATTATTATTTTTGCTAAAAATAAATATTTTAGCGATAAATACTAAAGGAAGATATTCAATACTGAACAAATTACATTACGACTCGAAATGCTTTTCCTACAAATTTGAAAATACAATATTTATTTTGCACCACGAAAAAATAGCCTACAGAAAATGTATAAATGATTATTATTTGCCTGTTGTTCTTTTGATCCACATAGAACAGTGTACAGAGAAATGTGCATATGAAGAAAATGGTGGATAAGACCTCTGTTCATCCACCATCCTGTGGTGATTCATGTAAGTTTTGAATCCAGACGTAGAAAAATACAGATGACTATATTACATACGCCCCACGGATGTATATAAAAGATATACCGGAAACTACGCAAAACGCTCACATTCATTTATATTCATGTACTAGTCCTGGGTATGACGATAAACTGCATCTGGTCTTTCATTCAGTCTGGTCTTTCATCTTTGACATTACCGCCATGGGTGACCATACATGAATTGAAACTCAAACATGTTCGCTCTTAGGATCACTCGAGTAAAGTAAACTCTCTACCATAAAAAGGAATGACCATATTTATTTTACACTAGATGTCGAAGGCGAACAGTTCGTTATCAAATGTACCACTTTGACTTTTTTTTTATTTAATGACAATAATAGAAATGAGTCATTAAATAAGAAAAAGAATAAAACTAATAAAAAGTAAAAAAAAATATCATAAAATATATGACATCATTTTTTTTTATTATTGTTGTTGCTAAAAACATATTCGGCAGATAAAAGAAGATATTTATTACTGAAGCAAAATGTAAGCAAAACAAAAACGTTACGACTCAAAACTCTTTTCTTACAAATTTGAAAATACGTTATCGTCTATAAAAATGTTATGTCACTACAATCAATAAATAAGAAAAGGATAACGGTATAAAATTATTGACAAATGGTAATGGTTGTTTGAATAAAAATGATAGGGAAAGTAATCAATTCTGAACCAAAGTCAACGATAAACAAAACAAGCATTACAACTGGAAATGCTTTTCTTACAATTTCGAAAATTACATCCTTTTCAAAAGCGAAGAGATAATTTGCGCTTAAATATAAATATAGAATTATTCTTGACTATATATAAGTAATATAACAATTCCTTGTGATAATAGACTTTCTTAATAAGGTAAACAAACTGCTGAAACACTTATTCTAAAAATAAAACAAAAAAAATCGATGTATACATCGACATAAAAAAATAAACAAATACGTATTTTAATAATTAAATATTGTAAATACATAGGGAAGTCGGATCGGCACATTTTATTGTAAACCTGGCCAATCTGATTCACAACACATTCATTCATTACAATTTGCTCATTCACCAAAACAACTTATCCCTCACCATTCAATACTGTATATACCACAATACCTCAAATTCACAGGGAACCTAAAAAAATATGACATAAAATTTTAATATGTACAGATAGTTCAAATGTCTCTTTTTCCATATTTTTTAAATATATAAAAAATATATGCTCATTAAATGAGAGGGTGGAGGAACCCAGAAAATGAAACCAAGTATCACAAAACGTTCAAACTAAACATGACAGATATTAGTAGGACCCAAACACCCCACAAAAATAATAAGAATGGCCGCGGTATTCCGCCTTTAGATAGAATCTAGAAGCACACTTGTGGGATCTTTCACAACAAACCAGCCTTACCACTTTTTAGGAAATGCACTCTTCCTATCTGGTAAGTAAAATTCTACTTTCATACAAATATAACAAGTATTCATTGGTCAATCAGCTCCAATCTAGCTTGCTGATTGGTCAGTTCGACCAATCAAACCGCCTGCACGCGACCAATCTGTTTTTCCCGCGTTCTCCATTTGAGCCTCCCACGTGGTACACGACCATTATATAAACCGAACACGTGAACTCTTTGAGTAGCTTGCCTTTCATTCATCTCTCTCTCGCACGTCTCATACCTTGCTACCAAATGCCAGATGTAACCTTCACCAACTTTCGTCTTTAGTCATTGCTGACCAGACGTTAAAGACAATTACCAATATTCACGAACTCTGAAATCCCCTGAACTTTTACAACTTTTCAAACTCACAATTCCAAACTTTATTCATCTAAATTACAAGTTCAATGTTACTTCGCTTCTAATATGAACTCCGGTACAAATATTACCAAGTCAAAGGGACACGACTCTGTCCTACCTTTTCAGTTCGCATGCATGTACATCAAACATTAATAAATTTAATTGTTATGTTTTGGAATCATTCAGTTCAGTTTGTATTTTTATTCTATGTGCTATTTACGTCAAATATAAATTGCATTGCGTTCACGCATTGTCCTTAATCTCATCTTTCTTAGCCAAAGTTAAATATTGGTAACACATATTACTACATATTTGGTGACACCGACGTTCAAGGAATATACACGCCATTACATATTTGGTGATTCCGTCGGAATTAAACAACAATGGTAAGATAGACCACTACACACTCACTAATGGAGAGGGAGGGGTAAAAAGAACGAAATAAGTGGATAATTACAATACAGTTTTCGCTTTTAAAACTAAAAATACATCAAATTCTATGAGGAATTTAAAAAAAAAACAAAAAAAACACGTCCGTTCACTCCAACAGAAGCGTCTATAAAAACATCACATTCGAAATATGGCGGCACAATACGTGACATGTCAAAAACATCCCATTCAAAATATGAAGTAACAATACATAGCATGAAAAAAGATTTCGAATTCTAAATATGACGTCACAAAGCAGAACATGGCAACATCATATTATGTCTATTTATTTTATACTGATCCTTTCCAGTTTTTTTATCAGTTCCTTGAGTAGACGCCTCACGTATAACTTATCAGGCTAAAGTGCTATAAAAAAAGAGACATCTATCAACACATAATTTAAGGATGCTGGAAAAACTTTATAAAAATTAAATCTCCCATATCGTCCGAATTTAATGAAATATGTGTGAAAGAAATGTTGCTGCCCAAATATACATTAATATAGGTACCTCCACGAGATCGCTAAAAAAGAGCATAAAGGATGCGAAAGACGCCAAACTTGACGAAAACAAAATTTTATCGTGTAAATGTTTATGTTATTATTTAGAGGAAAGATCAAAGTTTTAGGGGATATATTTTTACATTTTTTAGTCGTTCCTAGCACGTCTGAAATTTTCGTTAAAAATCTTGTTTTTTTTTTTGAGACAGCAAAATTCACATTTTTTCCATTTTATAAAAAAAACTGAAATCTAACTTTGAAATTCTTTTAAATATCAATTATCATTTTTCAAAACTTATTTTAAGAAAAAGCAGAAATTATAATGTTTATTCAAAATATTTTGAACCAAGCTTAACTTAGCTTCTGCGCCGAAAAGAGGTAATTTGAAAATAAAACAAAGCAGGTCATAAACTTTCGCGTCATTGACAAGGTTATGAATGACATATTGACGGATTCCGTGAGGCTAATTTGTTCTACGGAAGGAGAAAAGTGAAATAATTTACATTTAAGTGAACAAATTATTTACCTCGTTATTTTTAAGATATACTTTCAGCGCTCTATTTTTTTTTTTTTTGTACTTAGCTTTCACCTTTACGTTTCACGTTTACGATGCTCTATGAAAATATATTATAAATAAATTAAAATAAAAAGTGAGATTAAATTTCATATTTCAGAAGAAAGGTATCTAATTAATTTACAGGTACCTTTCTTATGAAATTTTATCAGAAGTGTACATAAAATACTATAATTTTATGTACATTTATTACATTTTACTGTGTTATTTGCATTTCCATTCATTTTATTATTAATTTTGATATTTCATTTATGGAGAAATGTCATAACTGAGATTAATATAAAAAATAAGATCATATAAATTTCATAAGATGATAGTGATACTAGTAGGTACCCTTCTCAGTTGAAATTGAAAAATCAAATTAACTTCTCCACACGTATTTCACAAAAGTAAAGGCCTTAACAGCGGAAAACAATGCTTAACTCAAATAACGCAGCTTAATTGTATTCTGATTGGACTTCCGTACGTTATAATTACAGCCTGATTATAAACACAAAAATACATTTCTTAATTACTGCGGATCTTCTGATTAGTCAAAATGATAAAATTTACAACGCGCTAAAAAAGATCTATCTCATATGGAAACTTAGGAAACCTGATGCAGCTTTTAACTAATTTTATAATACTTTAAAAAATTAAATGTTAAAATCTATTATAATTAAGAAATAACAAATAATTGTATTAAAAATTCATTTTTCATCGAAAAATTTTTTTGCTTTCAGAAAATATTGTCCATATTCATAAAAACAGCTAAAAACAAGCATTTGAAATTAAATATCTTTTTGTTTTATTGAGTTTTGTATGTTACAATTCAGAGCTGATTTTCAGGTAGAGGGTGTCAATTAAAAACCAAAAAAACATGATTTGCATTCCTCAAAACCTTGTGCTTTTAATTATTGTAATCATTAAACTAGACTCGATCAATTTCTATCGTTTTCATAAAATTAGTTATGGGGACAGTAATAAATATTAAAAAAAATTTTCTGCCATGACTTTAATAATAAAAAAAAAACATATTTACAATAATTTCGATCATCTGTGAATACTTTCTGAAAGTTTCATTAACATCCGACAATTATTTATATTTTTGCAAGATTTTACAAATTAATGTGTGTCACACAAAAAAAAAAAAAAAAATTGTCTATGTTATTTACTAGTTCCGCTGATACAAAGAGAAACAAGTTTTTTTTAATCAAAATTTAGAATGTTCTAAAATAAGGAAAAATTTTTTAAATGATATATATATATATATATATATATATATATATATATATATATATATATATATATATATATATATATATATATAGGATAAAGAACAAATTAGAACTGTTTATAAATATAAATCGATTCGCTTTTATTAAAACTTCACTAGAGAATGAGATATAGAAAAAAGAAAAAAGAAAAGACATTATGTTATTTTTAAATTTTGTGTTGTTTTTTTTTATTACGCAAGAAATGCTTCGAGAAAATTCTTATAAATATTTTATCGCATATAAACGCACCAAACACACTATATTACATCCTCAGAGTGTATCACAAAGACACACTTATTGTAACTGTGATAGTTGTGATGGTGATTTTTATACAAAATCTTCAAATTCTCAAGACCCTCTATATCAAAAAGCGACCAACCAACACTGAACAAAATTTACGAGTGTAGCAGCAATATTTGAAATGTATTTGACCAACATTTAATGCTATTTCATATTTCTATCATTTCCGGTTAGCTTGTTTTTTGGAAATGAATGCTATGGCTATAACGTATAAATTTAAAACTCAAAATAATTATAACAGAGCGTGTTCACACGTGTTTTCAGGAATCACTATGAAAACAATCACAGTTACAATAAGGAGGAGATCGAAAGTAATTGGGTAAGAAAAACGACGGTATCTTCCTTGATGAATTTCAGCTTAACATCAACAGGCTGAGTAGAGAACTAGAAAAGATTATTCTTAAAATAAATATACATAATATGTCTATATTAGTTAATAGAAACATACTTGAATGAATATATATATATATATATATATATATATATATATATATATATATATATATATATATATATATATAAAGAGATAGAGAACCCAGTTAAAATTGTAGAAAAAAAATCAGTAGATTTAAGTAGTATAACTAAGATCTCAATCCTGTGCAAAAATTGTTTTAAACAAACGTCAAATTTAAATTTCCAATATATTTCCACATATATTTCAAACACAAGTCAAATGATTTGAAAAAGCAGATAGCCATTTCTATCACGTATTCTCAAAAAATTAAAGCTAACATTCAGGAAATTGATTAATAATCTTTTCCTTTTAAAAATCAACATCAAAATTGGGAAATATATTTATTAATCCATAACACTTGTGAATTTCTTGTAACTTCCTATGATTCGATCTTTACCTATAAATAGCGTAATTTAAATTAATAAACTATTCTTCAATTTACTTCAACCACCATGTAAATAATACAATTTCTCAATTTTGTCTCCTCAAAAAACTTATTGAGTGCTAAAGTGTCTTTTGTAAATTATTACACTGTTTAGAAATATTTTCCGAAACCCGATTACACGGTTTATATTAGGAAAACACTAAGCGACAAATAAACAAAAACACAACATATTTCGAGCTTAGTTGTCATAAGCTGTATTTGCGCTGATATTTAGCTGATTGCCTTTGGCTTGCACGCTGATACAATTCGCTATGCACACGTAACATAACGAAGATTTTGACTTTTCCCGTAACAATCATATACAAATGTTCCACTGTATACTAACACAATTCAGTTTTTTCTTTCTTTTGTGACGTAAAATAAACATTTCCATATGAACTTTTCTTCCAAGGAACTTTAAAACTTATTTCTGACAGCAAAAACAACGAAATTATTTTTACAATCAATAATAAAGTTATTTGAATATGTAGAGGTGAATTTGAAGATTATTTCTTTTCTTCGCTTTTCGCACATTTGACCCTTCTACAAAATTGGTAAAGAGCTGACTTTTCAAACATAATTCTTCGAAATTCCTTAAGAATTCTCATTTCAAACCATGCCAATAATTTATAGACCCAGTCTTCATTATGACATCTGGATCTGAAAACATCTTGAAGGTGCACCCTTCAAATGCTTGAAACTAAACAAGAGTCTGGTTCAAAAAATACTTGCTAGACAAAGACGTCGCAAAAATGTATTAGTATGCAGTTGGAGGTTTACCGGTAGAAACTGCCAAAACAGATCCGAAATCTGCTAGGAAATCCTCCAGCAGATAAATTATTCGATTGTTTAAAAGAGGTAATTCTTGGAATGGTCGGTATATCAAGGAATGCCAAAAAAAATAACAACTCTTTACCAGCATATCCCAAAAAGATGGAATATCATTACACCTTCTTCAATACATGAGAAGTCCCCTAAGGTAATAAACACATGGACGAAGTTATCATACATCAATTATGATTATAAAAATTACTTCAGACGATGAAGCACATTGCCATTTAAATGAAGTAAAACTGTTGTCGCTGATCTCGCAAACAAAATCCCAGAACCACACGGTGTCCGCTGTATAATTGGAATTAAATAAAGATGACCTCAAGGAATTAGAATCAAGTGTTTAGAAATTACCGTATATACTCGTGTATCATGCAACTTTCAAGACCTAATTTTAAATTTAATTTTAAGAGGGTCGTATCATACACGAGATATACAATTAACGTATGTACAAGAAGCCCATACGCTAATTTTCTATCTCGTGTATGATGAGACCCCTTAAAAGTAACTAAGTGGGTCTTCGAAAATCGCATGATACGTGAATATATACAGTAATTAAATTCTTTTATTACACCAAGTGGGGACCGGTTTTCTATTGTCATAAAGCAGTGCTTCTCAACCTTAGCCAATGGACTATTTTTTCGTCAAAAAAAAATTCAAATGGACCACTTCTACTTTTTTCAATCTTCACCCTAAAATACTCAATGAAAAAGACAAAAGTAACCTATTTACACTGTAAAGTTTATTTTAGTAAACAAGGATAAAAGACAGCGTATCAAATCAATTTTGATGACGTCATTCAGTCTTAATCCATTCATAATAAATACATATGATAAAAATAAAATAAATATGACACTACATAATACCTATGTAATTTCGAAATTTTAAAATATAATGGACATATGTGTAATTTAACAAAATATTATATTTTGTAATCTTCAAAAGTATAAATAACTTGGAAACATTTTTGTAAAATTGCAAAAATTTTTATGGCTACAATTCTCTATGAACCACTAGAAATGGTATGTGTACCACTAGTGATCCCACCTGGACCACGCTGAGAATCACTGCTATAAAGTAATAAATTGATTCCGCAAAAATTACTGCATATTATAATTGGAAACATGTCGTATATATTCGTGTAACGGGCGATGTTTATTTTAAATACAGCTGTACTTTTTGACTATATTAAATGTATATACAGTTTGGTCAACGGAGTAGCCAGGACTAGCAGTATATAGGCTAATTTTATATCTCGTGTATAACACGACCCTCATAAAATTAGCTTCAAAATTAGATCTTCAAAAGTAGCATAATACGCGAGAATATATGGTATGTGCGAAATATGATTCTATGATTAATGATCGTCGATGACAACCAGATTTCTGCTAATAAACATACTAGAAAACCCTGTGAAAATTGTCTTGTAAAATACGGCAAGAGTTTTTTTGAGGTTGGTGGTGGGAGAAACCTAACCGATTATTAAATCATATGTAACTGGTTTTCTGAACATGTCCGTACACGACCAGGGGCTTCTTTTACTTCTGCACGGATGCGCGTTCGCCTCCTTCATTGAAACACCTGCGTTTTATCGCTACAAATAACGAAAAAAGCATGTAAATGCATTCAACCTTCTCCCATTGTCCCAAAAGAAAAATTTAAACGATCAAACCAGCAAGTAACCGTTGTCTTTTAGACATTTTTAATAAAGCTATAAAGAAAAATCCTTGTAGACATCGGGCAGAATTGATTGGCATTCTTCCTACAAATTTCAAAGAATAAAATCCGGTAAGCAGTCTGCGTGTTTGGTTGCACATTTCAATTTCAATTAATTTTGATTAATATGATAAAACGTTTCCTGATCGACAACAGCATAACTTTAACCGTTTCTCAGATTCTCAAACAACAGATATCAGTTCCGCTGTGCAGTTGACTCCGTTTTTTCAAATATTTTTTATGCATATTCTTGATTTCGCAAAATGTTATTTCTTTTATGTCGATTCTTGCGGTATCTTTCTTTCTTTGTTTTCAGACCCATTTAAGTGTTGATAAACATAGAAGAACGAGTGTTTGTCGAAACCTGGAATATAAAATGCTCAAAATGCGAAAGAACACTGAGACAAGTTTCATAACAATGGTCCAAGAGACAAGGCTGTTCCTGAGTTAGTAAAATTTCAGAAAAATTTACCTTTTCATATTTAAACATGTTTTTAATAATTCCAATTACTTCTCAAAATACTAAATTTTGAGAAGACAATCTCTCTCTCTCTCTATATATATATATATATGTGTGTGTGTGTGTGTGCAATTTATTATACATATTATTTATATATTATATATGCAAGTACTTATTGAAAGCGCTTAATATCAGTGATAGAACTGATATATTTTAGTTAGATTGATGTGAGTTTGTGACCCTGGGTTTCACGCTATTCCGATCGTCAGACTTACTGATTAATTCATTACGTACGTTAATGAGTGTACGGGCGTGTATGTTTGCGTAAATATGAGTGGCGTCCCGACGACAATTTTCCTCCCACTTCCATAAAAACACCGATATACGCAACACTATATAAATCCAAAATTTAAAGATTAATCACTATGTCTGACGATCGCAAAAGCGTGAAATCCAGGGTCTAAACTCATCAATCAACTATATATATACTCTGAATTTCAGGGATACTTTTATGTCTAATATTTAATTTGAAGTAATTTTTCATGTCACGCTTTGTGACGACATATTTAAAGTCGAAAACTTTTATCACGCTGCGTATTGTGACGTCATATTTTGAATGCGATGCTTTTAGCGTGTCACGCATTGTGACGTCATGTTTTGAATTCGTATTATTCTGGCGAAGCAAGATATGTAGAAAAGGAACAATGAAAATTTATTTATTGAAAAAAAGTTTGAACAAAGTAACTATAAACAATTTTTTCTATCCTCTGCCAGTCGCAATGATGGAGAAAGCATTACCTTGAACCATCGCCAGTGAGACACTTTTACAAGAGCCACTTCGTTTCGCGAGGCTCGTCCCGTAATCGAGACGCAATGGCGCCAATTCTCGAAGAACACCATCGAACGAGGGCCAATAACCCCCAGAAGTCTCCACTGCCCCAGGAGTGAAAAAAATCTATCAGCAAGAGAAGAATATTTAACTATTTTTTTTATCTCTGCGTCCCGGGCGACGGACCACTGTTCAACCGCGGACCTGATCAAATTAGCGGTCGAAAATAGAAAAGTGTTACTTAAAACAAATTAATCCATGAAAGTGTTGTATCGATTAATCTGTCTGATAATCGGTCATTTGGGATATGTCTTTGCCGATTAATTGGTTTTTATAGTCGCTCATCCATGTCGTTCATCCATGTTTATGACATCATAGATATTTTATGCCAGGCTAAAGAAGCACCAATTATTATAGAGAAAGAATGAAGTTTAATTATATTTAATTTTGTCTTTTTCCCCAGGCGACATATAAAATAAAGGAATTACCGATTATCAACCAATTAATCGGTGCAACCGACAAACTTATTAGATTTTTCACATACACAAAATCACGCACAAAATCAGGAATACACGCGCGCACACACGCACGCACACACATACATACACACATGCACACAAAGACAAACACGCACGCTCACACAGACACACAAAGAGACACGCGAACAGCGAAACACATGAACGTAAAATAAATAGATATAATACATCTAAATTATTTAACCAAACCTGTTTGTTTACATATATATATATATATATATATATATATATATATATATATATATATAATTTAATTATAATAATATAATTATAATTTAGACTTTACTTATGTATTGAACACTTTTTAAAAAATAAAACAAAAATACTAGAGAACCTCAGATTATTTACCTACCGTGTCCTTTCCTATTTTTCTATATATTTGCATATATATATATATAGCCAAAAATATATTTGCATATATATATATATATATATATATATATATATATATAAAAAAATATTTTGCTTAAAAATATATATTTGCATATATATATATATATATATATATATATATATATATGCCCAAAAAATCTTTTAATGATAATAAATTTATGTACAATCAGTCCCTAAAATAGTAGTTTTTAGACAAAATTAAAGTTTAACAAAAAACTTGTAAATCAGAATAATAACAGAACTAAAAACAGAAAGAGGAAGGTAATATGGTTCAAACCACCATATTGCAGGCTCTCTAACATTGATATAGGAAGTTTCTTTCTGAAATTAATTGATAAACATTTTCATAATAAACATCCACTACGTAAAATTTTCAATACGAAGACTCCGAAAATTAGTTACTCATGCGAATATGGGGAAATCATATCTTAACTCAATTTCTTCAAATAAAAAGGCGGATGTTAATTTTGAAATTGGAATCAATTTTGTAAGAAAATTTGGACCCCCATTGAGACATATCAACATTATACCAAGTACTGTTTGAACAAGTACAGATGGATTATCAACTGATTTACCAAATAGTTGTTTGCCATGATATAGCAACATCTTTTGATATATACTTCATCATGGAAATTATGCACCCTTTTGACTGGTATTAAAATTATTAAATATATAGATAACAAAACAAAATTTTCATTAAGTTTTGAAACTTTTGACGTCATCCTTCATAATGTTGCTAATGAGGGTAATTGAAAATCATATCTTAATTCATTATAGAATGTCCATGATCTTGCATAGTACCCAAAAGCACGCACAATATATCTGAGCTGTATTTTATTCCAACCATTTTGGGAGCCATTGCTAAAAATTGTTGACTCAGGATATTTTTCTTGTGATCAAAAGCCATAGAATTTAAATATCGGATGATTTCTTCCAGTTTTGACCAAGTATCAACTGTATTTATATGATTTTTGGACAGGCTACTAATATAACACTTAACTCCATAATGAAATGTTTCAAAGCGCAAATTGTTATAAATGTTCAACATAAAGAGAGGAAGACCATCAATAGATTTTGATGATTGAACAATTAAAATATTTTCATCCAAAAATGCTACAACTGGACATATAATGTCTTTTTTATTGTTAAGCAGACTTTCTTTCAAATTTGTATAATTCATTTTATCTAATTCTAAAAAAGCATTAAGTTCATCAGTAATTTGATTTCTAACAGTACTGGAGTTTTTTTTTATATTTGTTTGAACAGCTGAGGGTGTTGGTATTTGACTACTTGGCACACCTGACCATACAGATGGTGGATTTTTTGGACGTATTTTTCCATTAACTTTTATGGTATCAAAATTTGAAGGATAATTTTGTTGACAAATAACAGTATTGTTAGTAACATTTAGATTGGCATTTGGAACAGATTTTATCCATTGCTCTCTCTCGTCTTTGTTTTTGGAAAACGATAAACTGATATTTTATTAATCTCACCACACATAGTTTTGTCTTGCTGGATTCTGTAATTTGTTTTGCAAGCAAACACACAGCACTTCCGGGGCATGGCTAGGAATTAAGTAGTATCTGAAATGGTAGATTAAACATCTTTACTTTAACAAATATTTCTCTTACTACTTCAATTTAGGAGTAAATTTTCAAGCTAAATTAATTATACTCTTAATTACAGCTTTTATCCACGCACCCTACCCAAATACGCACAATTAATTAAAACCAAAAATTTTAGAGAGTTGCCTTCAGCTTGAGAATCCACTTCTTAATTTTTAAAAAATGGTGGGGGGTATGGTTTTGATTGAAGAATACTGTCAGGTTTGCATTTTTGCACAATATTATTAATCGTTTAATTATCAACAATAAAACTGTTTTTAATCAAACAAAAAATAGTAATAGTTGCATAGTGCCATTAAACTAGAAATTAAAAAATTCGATTTGAAGTTGGTATTTAAATTTCTGGTACTTATTAAAAATGTTAAGCTATTGCTTGGATCTCTCTCAAAGGGTCAGCCATAAAAAAAAAAAAAAAAAAAAAAAACTGCCCCTCAGACATAAAAAGGGAGATCGTTTTTGTTCCTAAAACTCCTCGCAAGGAGATTGGGAAGGGGGAGAGGTTTTCGCAATCTTTTGAGACTATGCCTCCGATCCATCACTTCTGGCCATGTGCAAAAAGGGCTTCCTTCTCAACTGGGTAAATAAAATAAATGACTGAACTAGTAGCAGTGAGCAGCATGGTTTAAGATGGTAAAAAAAAAAAAACTTCGCGTAAAATCCTTGGTCAAGTTTTATTACTTTAAAACTTTATATTCAATTTAAAAACATTCATAAGTAGCCTTTCCTTTAGTTTGGTTATTTTAATACTCTTTAAACTATAGGAATATATATAACTTTTTTTTACCTTAAAAAAAAAACAATTAAAAGTAAAGTAAAAATAATGCATTTTTTGTCCTTTAACAACAATATCAGAAAAATTAAAAATAAATACTATGATAAATAAAATGGTATTATTCTTGTCTTGTAAAATAAATTATGTAGTCAAAAGGCGTAAAAAGGAGACCTTTCTAAAAAAAAAATAATAATAATTAAAATATTGACATTAACTGCATGTAATAAATATATTATTGTTATTTTTTTTCTTTAATTCTAATAAGTAAAAAAAATACTTACAGTTCACCAATTGGTAACTAATGTAATAAAATAATCATTTATTCTTTAACTTCGGAAACAAAAGCGCGAAGAAATTCGTTTGCTTTGTTTTTTGTTTTATTTTTTACTTTTAATGGAAATGTTGGATAAAGTTTTAATAGAAAATGTTAATGAACCTTTCTCTATTAAAATTTTATTCAAATTATTATTCAAACTTAAACTTTTAATAGAAAAATGTTGACTTTTATGCTAATTTTTTATCATGGTTAAAAACTTGAGAAAATTAAACTTTAATTTCATTGACGTTATGTTTTCACTCATACTAACAATGTTTTTTTAGCGATATCAAAAATAAATATCAAATTAAGTAATGACATTGAATTTATGAAAAAAAATCAAAAATTTTTAATTCATTTTATAATAAAAATAGTTTTCTTTACGTCTTTGAGGAAACTAAATTAAATTTTGTTCAAATTTGTTAACCGTTGTTTTGTTTTGCTTCTTAAAATAACACAAATTACTCAAAAAGAATTGCATTTTATCAATAAATAATTCTTTAAATTTTAAAATGTTGAACAAACTTTAAGATACCAAAAATGAATTAAACTTTAATTTAAAAATGTTAAGGCTTTTTAAACTTAAGTAAATCTTTTTTGTGCGAGTAAATTTAAGCACCAAAGTTTACTTTTTACAATTTAAATATAAATAATGTATGGACTCAAACTAAAATAATCAAATATACTTACTTCAAATAAATAAGTTAAATGATATTCCAACAAAAGGTAAAATTAAAAGATTCCTTTGAATTTCTCGAGCCAAAAACATAAGAGTACACAGTACGCAGCAGTTCGCTCAAACAGAAACTAAAACAATCTAATTGTCAGCCGGCCTCCAGTCTATCGAGGTCGCGGCGTTACGCAGAGGCCTGTTAATATAGAACGCCATGGTACATGCCTATGTGTATGTTTATACGTGTATATGTTATTGTGTGTGTGTGTATTCGCATGCATTTTTAAACATAAAATATAGGTCCTTGCTGGATTGGATAATCGTTATATTTAATTTTTTATATGTATATATTTGATTTGTAACCTGTAGTCGATATTAATTTTGTCAAATTTTCTTCATTACACAGCGGCCCTTTCAGTAAATGCCCTTCAATTTTAGTTTCCCCCGCCCGATCTCTCTCCCCCACCTCTTCTTTCCTTTCCTCTCCCTCCCTCTTATTCTGATCTTTAACATTAGATCGTCTATAGTGTGTGTATGTCACCACGAAATGTATCTTTAATGTATTAGACATCCGACAACATTCATATTTCCCCCTTTCACTCCTCTCCTAAACTTCTCTCTGTTAAGGTTTAATCTCCCACCTTCTCTCGTCTGTTACCCCTCTCTTTAGCTCTAACATTCGTCCCACACTCTCATACATACACTCTCTCTAAATTATATTTTTATTTCCGGATTTTTTTTCTGTTTTCTTTTTGAATTTGTAGGTCTGATGAATTGGATCGTATTTACGATTCCAATGGAATAAATTATGACCATAGAATATTAGTGTTTAAGCCATTTTATTATATATATATATATATATATATATATATATATATATTGAAAAAGATGCTTACAGGTTCAAAATTTTATTATGGCAAGGAATAAGCGGAATGTAAAGGACATAATTATGAAAACTAAGAACTAAAACAAACAACCCCGGTTTCGTCCCAGTACTCCTCAAGTTTGATACACTGGGATTATTTAATCATAAACTTAAAAAAAAAATTCAATGAGGGGGAAAAAAAAAAAAAATTTTATATATATGATAGAAAGAACTAGAGCCCAATCACATTTCAAGCCCAACAAGCAATCTCTCTGCTTACAGAGAGACGGCCTGCACTTGATGTAAATGGACTCAGAACTTTCAAATGATATGCAGAGTGTGACTTCGCCAGAATGGAAAAACAGTCAACACTCAAACCAGCAACACATTCCTGCTAGTTATAGCGTGTTCCGCTATAGATGACCCGGATGTATTCACTAGTTGGCTTTTGTTAGCGGCCGGATTTAAAATTCTGGGGGGTAAATGTTGTTTAATTCTAAAATACAA
Source organism: Acanthosepion pharaonis (assembly GCA_903632075.3). NCBI lineage: Eukaryota > Metazoa > Mollusca > Cephalopoda > Sepiida > Sepiidae > Acanthosepion > Acanthosepion pharaonis. The sequence goes on along the minus strand of CAHIKZ030000957.1, from coordinate 447,136 downwards.
ACGCTGAGACGTTCTGCCTATGTAGTCACCTCTGCAACCACATTTAAATTTATATATAACTGAATTAATATGAAAGGGAGGCAGAAAATCCTTGCGCCTGGAAGAAAGAATTGGTCGAGTAAAAAATATTACTCTCACATTAGCAGCATAAAAACACTTACTAACGGAATGTGAAATTCGCCTTGCTAGTTTTTTTTTTTACTTCTCTGCCAATGTAAAGGAAGTCGTAAATAAATTGGACATTTCTTAACAACATACGGTCTATCCTTACTAAATTTATCAATGACATCATGCATAATGGAATCAAAAATGTCCAACGGATACCCATTTTTAGAAAAAGTCATGTTGTGCTTGAATGTGATTGGGCTCTAGTTCTTTCTATCATATATATATTTTTTTTTTCCCCTTTTTTCCCTTCCCCCTCATTGAATGTTTTTTTTTTGTTTTTAAGTTTATGATTAAATAATCCCAGTGTATCAAACTTGAGGAGTACTGGGACGAAACCGGTTGTTTGTTTTAGTTCTTAGTTTTCATAATTATGTCCTTTACATTCCGCTTATTCCTTGCCATAATATATATATATATATATATATATATATATATATATATATATATATATATATATATATATATAACCATAGAAAACACGCACAAACACACAAAGATATGCAGGAACACACGTGCACGCGCACACACACACACACAAACACATGCACGATCACACACAAAAACACGCACGTGCGCGCATGCACACACACGAGCGCGCGCGCACACACACGTGCACACACACGCACATTATCATATACACAGTCATATAATACGCATATGGCACTTGGCGAATATTTTATGTTAATATTTTAAGTTATGAGCCTTTTCTTGTGTGGAGTAAATACAAAGTTTCTTGGCGTCATGGTTATCTGTGAGGAAAGTGGATTAGGCGAACTGGGTTCAAATTCCGGCCTAATCTCTACTGCAATCACTTTCGCACTAATACCCGCGGGAAAGGTAGGATCAACTCTCCCACCAGCGATGTGTAAAATATCAGAATAGACTCGTTTCTCGTGCTTGGGTGGCAAAAGGAATGTTCTCAATTCAAAACAAGTTGGGGTGGTAAGGGGTATGGGTAGTTTGTTCACCTCTCTACCCCGTAAAAACACTTTGTACAGAAACCTCCATAGAAACACTTTAATGTATACCTCTGAATTATTAACTGTGTAGAAATCAACGGGAAATCCCGTATTTATATTTACCAAGAGGTCAAGATAATTCACAGAAAATAAAGAAACGGAATCTGTAGAGAGCTACGATTACCTAAGTCCTGAAGGGAGATTTCATTAAAAAAAATATAGTATTAATGCTAATGTTAATAGGATGTAATTGTGGCCTAACAGTAAATGGAATCTGTGGACAGTCGTGACCTCCTACGACCTGAAGAGATATAGCATTACTAAATGTCTTTTAAAGTCCATATTCTTAATTGTTAACAGGAGGTGAGTGTGACCTGAGAGTATATGGAATCTGTGGAGAACCACAATTGCCTACATATTGAATGGTCATGGCATTACCAAATGTCTTGTAACTTTCTATTATAAGAAATTTAAGCTGCTTGAGCATGTATCGTCTGCTTTCTCAGAGAAAACGGACGCTGTGTTAGGCTCTTGCTTAAACTTTTGAATCTCAAAATTATTTTTGGACCATTCTGATTCGTGGAAAAATAGCTGCGTTTGGTTTCACTCGGAACTAATCAAAGATTTCCCTCAAATTCGGAGAAGCAAATCAGGGAGCCTATATTGGTGAATAAAAGCGAAAACAGAAATGAATTCGTGGAGTCCAACGAACAGTGGCTGCAGGAACACGGGTCGGCTCGGGGGAAAACAACAGAGAAGAAAACTGACAACCACTAGGCGAGAATTTTTAAGGTACATCAAAGTCGTTCTCCCATCAAGGAAAATTCTTCGACTGGTGTGATTTTTCTGTTCTTCGATGTTAACACGAACTTTGCTTCGAACATTGTACCTACTTTGAAAATTATTCAGAGAATTCCATTTACCCATTTTTCATTTATTTTTCTGTTGTTTATTTTTCTGGGGACTTTGTGCAGTATAGTGATTTTTATTGTAAAAGTGGCATATTTTATTTACAGTGATTATTGGTATATACACCCTTGTGCAAATTAATTGAAACAAAGCAAGTAATTAAGTTATCATTTACGTTTTTCGTATCTTTCCAATGAAACGGAACCGAGTGCGCATGTTAGTACTTCTTTCCTTATAGACTGACCACAGATTCTCGATTGGAATTAAATCTGGGGTTTCCGGGCCAGTCGATAGTACTTTGATTTGCTCACTGGTAAGTGTGTTCGTGCAGCGTTACAATTTTCGCGCGCTTCCTTGAATTAACGTCCATCGCAGACAATGGCCGTAAAACAACTAATCGACAGTCGAGACAATAGTGTTTGGGTGTAATGAAAATCTGATGCAATCACGAATGACACAATATTTTTCAAGGCCAAACAAATTTCATCATACATCCAGAAAATAGATTCATATTACTAGACTCCACTGCAAATGACCTAATCTGAAGAAAAAATAGAAATTGATTATACCCTGTCACCCCAGTGGGTCTAAAACTGACAGTATGGTGAAAGAAAGGAAACTAAAGCGGTTGTTTGAATTAATTTGTATAAGGGTGTATATGTTATTGGCCATCATTTGACAAACAAAGCACTTAATTTATGTAATTTTCTCATTTATTTTGTGTTAATAAATTTATCGTCCGCCTTTTTTTTAAACTCGGCTCGTGTCGACTGTCTTTGCTGTGTGCCATTGGCCTTATGAATTAACTGTTGCCTCAAATATTTGTTTGAACTATATTTTTTCGTATTCTTTAGCAAATAAGATAAATCCTTTACTATAGTCTTAAAGTTAATAGGAGTTGGGTGTGGCCTAACAGTAAATGGAATCTGTGGAGAGCCATGATCGCCTACATCCTGAAGGGACACGGCATTACCAAATATCTTGTATGTCTCAACAGTATTAATTGTTAATAGGAGGTGAGTGTGGCCTAACAGTAAATGGAATCTGTGGAGAGCCATGGTCGCCTACGTCCTGAAGGGACAAAGCATTACCAAATGTCTTGTAACATTCTATAGTATTAATTGTTAATAGGAGTTGAGTGTTTCCTAACAGTAAATGGAATCTGTGGAGAACCATGATCGCCTATGTTCTGATGGTAGATGGCATTATCAGATATCTTGTGTCTCAACAGTATTAATTGTTAATAGGATTGAGTGTTAAAAATGTCATGTAACTTTCTATAGTATTTAATTTAAATAGGTGAGTTAAAAAAACTTAAACCTTTAATGGGAATTACGCATAAACATACTTTCACTTAACCGGGATACGGACATGTCGTGCCAAATTTTCTGTCACTTTACATTTAGTCGATAAGCAACTGATATTGATCAAACATACTACACGTGGGATAAGCAGGTTAAATCTTATAGAAGGCGACTGGTTTAGGATTTTTTAATATAAATATAGTATATTATTTTAAATGCTTGTTGTTGTTTTAAGTTTGATCCTATTTTGCCCAGAATAAAGTCTATCCTTTCTAACTTAGATTTATCCAGGGAAATAACGATTTCTTGTGTAACACCTGATCTTTGCAAGCATCTAACAGAAATCTATACAATGGATCTATTGTATTTACTTGTATGTTGCAAACTGTCAACGCTGTAACATTTTCTTCTCAACTCATAGTTAAATATTAGCACTCTCTTTTTTTAAGCTGTGTTGCGTTTCATAAGAAATGCCGCGGGTGGTTTTGTAACATCTTATTTCTAATAGAAAGCGCTTACTTTCGGCAAAACTTTGGGTAAAAGTTTCGATCTTAGTTCGCGCGAATCGAGCCTGCTTTGATTTCCTTTTTTAGTTCCCTATTGACACAACGGGGTGAATTCCTGACGGACCCCATCTCGGGTTAATTTACAGTCTTGTTTTTGGTCACCTAGTTAATGTGAGTGATTGTCGGTCCCGCCTGACCCCGAGGTTCAATTTTGTTATGGTCCTGTTGCGGATCAGTGCACTCGTTGTGAAATAAACATGTGTGTCTCCTGAAATGCCCACAACAAACATGGCAGACTCGGGAGTATGAGTCCACCTAAAGAAATGTAGGGAAACAAGAAGAATATATATATATATATATATATATATATATATATATATATATATATATATATATATATAAAAACATATGAAACATTTTTTCCATGAGTGATTTACATGTTGCTGTATAAGCGGAAAAGTAAAAATTAGATTGATAAAAATTATCGCAGAGTATTTATAGTGTTGGAGAGCGTCCCCTAGGAGCAGTTTCGAAAATTAGGAAGAGTTAACCCGATAGTAAATTAGCAAGAAAGGTATGCATTTTAATTAGTTTTTTAAGCAAATGAGGTAATTCACCAATAGTCATACTGGTAGATGCGACAATATTTGTCAAGATTCCAAATTTCCCCAAGTTTGTTTTTATCCTTCTTTTATCGTGATTGGATCAGCCTTTTCTTCCGGCCCCTCCCTCGCCGTTAGCGAGTGAGCTTCTTGACTTTGCTTACCGGCAGAAAACAACAGCCACTCTTATTTTTATGTGGTGTAGATGGGTCAAACAGTTTTATTTTTATTTTCGTTATTGGGTTTCATCCTCTCCTCCATCATAATATATTTTTTTATCTATTCTTGTTAAAATCTATTTGAGAAAAAATAATAAAAACAGACTTTTACATTTTCAGAATTTTACATCAATATTTTAGTAGATTCCTCACGAATATGCGGCATTTTTGCGAATGTTGGATTGCGTTTGGCAGGAATAGTTCTTGTGGTAGGAGAGTCATTTTTAGTGTGAATGGGCCGTGATTAAGCTTAGTTACGTTATGCATTTATTTCCCCTATCCCTTTTCCCTTCAATCTGTCCTGTGAGTATCAGATTTTCTAAGCCTACTTTTCTCATTATGTGCCCTAGAAATTTCAACTGTCTCTTCCTGATGTTAAGTTTAAGTTTCATTTTTTGTTCCAGTTACTCTAAAGCCTTCGTCGTTGTTCACATGTTATGTTTATGGTATCCTCAGCATCCTTCAGTAGAACCATATTTCTGTTGCTTCAAGTCTCGTTTTCATCTTTGAAGGGAATATCCAACACAGTTTACTACTCTTTTCCTTGTTTCTAGCGAAGTTTTTCTATTTCTTAGTACTCTGTTTAACTTTTGGAAGGCATCTTTCGCTTTCTCAATGCGCCTTCGAATTTTACTGTAGCACATTTCGTCATCTGTTAAAACACTTCCTAGATAATTAAATTTTGATTTTGTTATCTCCGATTTTCACTTCGCACTTTGGCTCATCCTTTTGCTAATAACTACTCAGTTGAAAGTCATCTAGCGTGACAAGCTTGTTAACCATTACACCACGTCGAAGTGCCCAATGCGTAAAGAATATAGGCAGTCTTAATTTGAATTTGGATTAAATTCTCGTTCTTCGTTTTCCGCGATGTTAACTATTGCGCCATGTCTCACTGGTAAGTTTTACTCAATTACAACTATGTCAGCCATTTTGGAAAAAGGAAAAGAATACCGCCTTATTGGCTTACAATGATGACTCATATCGATCAAGAACGTCTGGCGACATACTGAAAAACAGGAAGTCTCACATCGCACTTTCTGAAAAAAAACTAATGAAATCTTCATCGAGACGAACATCATGGCAGCCTAATTTCTTGCTGTTTCGTCTGTCAAAGTCTATTGCATTTTCCACAGGAGATTACTTAACACTTGACCTTAAGACTAACATAATTACTGTTACAGGATGCGAAGGCCAATGTCAGAACAGTCACTGATTGGCCAGAATGCCTCGTGGGTGTGATATTCTAATAATGATGAATTGCCTGTCTAAGTTTTCGATATTAGTCCAAAAAGTCGCGGATTCAACAGAGGGCCTCAACAATTTTGAAGCGTCGATACGTTTCCCACACCCAAGTTCGCGAGACGGGCTAAGACCACACGCGGAGCGACGCTAAGCCAACGAGCAACGTGAGTTCCCATGGTTTACTTCCTCCCGCTGCCTCCGGGGATTGAAGCTGCCATGTCTGACCCTCTCTTCTTATAAAAACGAAAAAAAAAGAAAAAGAAATCGCCCTTCTCAGTAATACCATTTTATATAGTTGCGTGAGGACCCAGAGAAGACACAGAAGGCAACGCAACATTGCTGATAAATAAATATGAGCTTTAAATTTTCCCAGTATTTTACAAGCATGCGAGTGAAAGACTCTAAAGCCTGATATGCTGGTTCAATCTTGAATGATTAGTTTGTTTTTACAAAAGAAAATGGAGAAAGAGTCAACTATATAACACCAAATGGTTACCATTTTATGACTTATGAACATAGCTATCAAATGCAAACTACAGAGTACTATGACTTTGACAAGGTGTGATATAGGGGGTTGCTACATAAACACTTCAGCTATGGAATCACAAAAAGAGTTTGCTGAATTATCAAGCCCTTGCTAACAGGTTGGTTCATGTAGGTAGTTGTTAACAACCAGTCCCCCGAGACGCATAAGTTGGATCACAATTCCTTTTTTACTCATCGGTCGAAGAATATACGAAAGATACAACGGTATACAGGGCGCGATGAAAATAATACTGACATCTCATATTAAGAAATATATTTACGAAAATTACACAAAAAAATTTCAAAATATAACGAGTAAATTTAAATATAATCACCATTGGCTTCAACTACAGGCTTCAGGCGACTTCGGAATGTCTTGCAACTGTTCTGGACAATCTTCTTGTTTAAGTTGGTGAATGTTGCCATAATCTTTGCCTTTAGTTGATCTTTGGTGTTATAAGGAGTTTTGTTGGTCACTTGCTCAACTGCCCTCCACACATAATAAACAGGCAGGTTGCCCTCTGGGGAGTTGGGTGTCCAGATGTGAGTGGTAGTGGTCGCAGAAATTGCCTGACAGCCATGTCTAGGTTCTTCTGCTTGTGTGGCATGGTGCAGAGTCCTGTTGGCCGACATGGTTTCTTCGAGTAGGCACCCTCTTGACTCAGGGCAGCACTACCTACCCAAAGCACTTGATGGGGGCATCCGTGTTGATTCTGAGGCCCTGTGGGAAGATAAATGGAGGCATAATGTCTCTATCACTAGTGATCACTCCAAACACTTTCGTAATCACCATTAGATTCATCGAAACTCTTTCTGAATCTTCTGCAATGTCCTCAGATTGACACCCAAACTCTCTGAAATGTTCTTATTGGAGCTTCCGGCGGGAATGCCAAGCAGTACAGTATGTCGTTTCCAAATTTCTGGCGGAGTGAATTGCATCATGGGGTTCTTTTTAGCACAGACGGTGTTCAACTGACCCTACTGTACTATGCATTCGACAAAATCAAAAATAACGCTCATGCGCGAAATTTAAACTGTAAGATTGCGACAATTCATCGATCGCACCCTTTTTATGCACCTCCAAAATTCTAAGTAACTAGAGCTGGCCACCTGATCTCGCCTCTAACCCCGCCTAAAAATGACTGGTCAAATTCAATATCTAAAAACACAAAGTAATAACGTTCCGTCGTCAGCGAACAGACTTTAAATTTCGGTTTATCGCAGTGATTTCTCCAAGTGACTCCCTAACCTTGAACGCCTATTAGCTCAACCCAGATCTCATGGAACATGTATATATGAACCTTCACTAAAGATGCTGCAAAATGGTCTGTCCTTTGTACCGCTTCTGTAAGTACCAGACTCTTCCCACTGTCCTCAACCTTCACAAGAGCCAAATCAGGCCGAAAATGGAGTATGGCTGTTGTATCCCCAGTCTTTACTTTCCTGTCTTAATAGAGTCCAAAACCGTCTACGCAGCCGTGTGGGTGATGGATTAATTTCTACCCTACAACCCCTTTCCGACAGACGAAATATTGCAAGCCTCTCGTTTCTCTATCGCTATTTCTATTAAGTACTCAGATAAACTACAGTTCTTAGTACCACCAGTTCAAATCTTCACGACTAATGCCCACCATGCCATGTTCATTGCAGCGAACCACCCTCATTCCCTTCATATTCCATTGGTAAGGAGGAAGTTCAACTCGAACAGCTTCTTTCTACGAACCGCTGCTTTGTGGAGCCGACTCCCAAGAGGATGTTTCCGCGATCAAGTTTATGGTTAACCGTTATCTTCTCCATATATCCTCATAAACTTTCCCTCTTGCTCCTATAACCCATATAACAAGCTCTTTCAGTAACCCTCTACCTAGAGTAACTCTTGTGCCTTATATAGGATGAAATTCTTAGTGGCTCTCACCGAACAACAGAAAACACATCACTTGATGTTTTTCTATTAAAACGAATAGCATGTGTAACTCGGAGAAAATAATGACACAATCAACATGTTTCACAACTCGCATTCCGATCATACATCTTGTTCTTGAGATTTAAACAAAGCTTTATTATTCCTCAGGTTAGAATGATATAAAGCCAAAACTGTATGCGAGGAGAAATCGCTTCGGATCTCTGAGTGACAATGATAAATCTAATTAAATTGCTTTATCATCTCCAATGTCCAGACTCAAGAAAATGCCTATCCGCCTGTTTATTTATCTTTTTCTATCTTAGAACCTATTGCTGTTGTTAAATTTTAAATCGGGAATTGGTCCACCGAAACTAGATTGTCTTTATCTTACACACTCACACACACACACACACACACACACACACACACACACATATATATATATATATATATATATATATATATATAACATAGAAGTCAACACTTAGGGGCAACAATCTGTTTCATGCTCGACGCAATCGTCAGACATCTAGCATGAAACAGACTGTCGCCTCTAAGTGTTGACTTCTATGTTAACTTTTATATTTACACATGCTCTATGTCTCAGATTGAGCATTTTATCCCATAAATATAGCACACCTTAAGACTATATTTCTTTATATATATCTATATATATATCTATATATATATATATATATATATATATATATATATATGTTGACCCAAGCCTTGTGAGTGAAATTGGGCAGCCGGAACTATTGAGGGGCGTCGATATCTAGGCTAGCACAAAGCCACAATTCATCGTGACCAAGGGCTTGATCGTGGTGGCCTTGTCCAACCTTTGGACCACGCTAGATCACACGCTCTCTCCCAGAAACTGTAACTAAGGTCTGCTCAGCATAGTTGCAATATAAACTACAGGTGGTCTCAGTGGGTGTTGGGCAAACACAAATATGACTGAGCGAGCGTCTGCAATAGGTATTGGCTAGCCGACCTAGTGGAAGGCTATTCTTGAATACGAATTGCCCACCTATTATATATATATATATATATATATATATATATATATATATATATATATCAGGTTATCCCATAAGTTCTGTCCGAATTTTGAATAAAGAAAACAAGTGACCAAATGTTACATTTAATTACCGATTCAATCAACAATGTATTTTCCCTGATTATCTATGGCTTTCTTCCAACTATTAACAAGTTTACAAATTCCATTACTGAAAAATTATTTGGCTTTGATTCGAAGAACTCACAAATGTCAGTTTTAACTTCTTCCTGTGTGACAAAAGCTGTTTCTTCCAAATAAGCTACGAAATAAATGGTAGTCTTAAGGAGCAAGATCGGGAGAATAAGGTGGATGAGGAATTTTCTCCCAACCAAGTTCTTCGATCTTTTGTGACGTGATTCTTGCTGTGTTGAGTCACGCATTGTCCTAATGAAACATCACCACTTTTCGATTCACTAGAGCAGGTCTTTTTTCTTCAAAGCTTGGTTCAAACGCTCTAATTGCTGACAGTATATTTGAGCATTAATTGTTGCATTAGGTGGTAAGAATTCAAAGTGGATTATACCTTGGCGATCCCACCAGATTGAAAGAACTTTTTGCCCATAAAGTTCCCTTCTCGGCTATGGCTGGGATCCTTCCCCTTTACCAAGCCACTGTCTACGGCGCTTAACATTTCGATAAAAGATCAATTTTTGTCGCCAGTCACAAGTCTATCCAAAAAAAGGTGAAACAAGTTGGTGAGAATGGAGAGAAGAGCAGATGTCAACTCGGGATTTGTGAGTGTTTTCAGACAATTCATGAGGCACCCATTTTCCAAGTTTAGGAACTTTTCCAAGTTGTTGAAGATGACGATAAACAGTTGTATGGTTTGAACTGAGAACCACTGCTAATTCCTCAACTGATAAAGCAGGATTTTCTTCAAGGCCTGCTTCAAGAAGCTTTTCATCAAACTCAACTGGAGGTCCGGTTCGATCTTCAATCTCCACCTCTGAATTTTGCAAACCATCTTCTGCAAGTTCTTTCATTCACACATTCCTCTCGATAAACTGAGTGAATGTTTCTCGCCGCTTTTTCCTTTCTTGAACTCATAACGCATTAAGTGTCTCAAATGATTCTTGGGTACTTCCATGCTAGCAGGATTTTAATCAAACAAAATTTAATTTTATTGTTCTCTGAAATAAAATTTGATCAGTTTAAATGCATCTAAACATAAAAATAATATTCAGCTCCATTAGACATTATAAAATACTCTTTAAATTTCGTTCATTTTAACAAAAAGTTAAAATTCGGACAGAACTTATGGGATGACTTGATATATATATATATATATATATATATATATATACACTTACATATACGTGTGCATACAAGATTGTAATGATTGAGAGTCTGTTGCACTATTAAAGGGAAATGATTATGAAAATATTAAACGTGTATATATATATATATATATATATATATATATATATATATATATATATATATATGTGTGTGTGCATATATATATATATATATATATATATATATATATATACATACATGCTGTGAACAATACTTTATTGTTCCCTGTTTGGGTTTGATTTTGCAGTCTGGTATATATATATATATATATATATATATATATATATATATATGTATGTATGTATATATTTTTATATATATATATATATATATATGTCTATTTACATGTTTATATGTATATATATATATGTGTGTGTGTGTGTGTGTGTGTGTGTGTGTGTGTGTGTGTGTGTGTGTGTGTGTGTATACTTGCATACAAGTGTACGTAGAATATTGTAGCGATTGGGAAAGCTTCCTCCTGAGTGAAAGTCTGTTGCACTACTGGGGTGAAATGATTAAAAAAATATTAAACGTGAGTATATATTTATATATATATATGTGTGTGTGTGTGTGTGTGTGTGTGTGTGTGTGTGTGTGTGTGTGTGTGTGTGTGTGTGTATCTATCTTATTCTGCATTTATGTTGCTTGATCTGATCGCATTCTGATCATAAATATATCATATTTTTATTCTTGGGCGTATTTTATTGTTCCCTGTTTTGGGCTTGATTTTGCTACGAGTTCTATTCGTTAGAATCCAAATGTTACGATTTGTTATGTTGTTCATCCAGCCGATTGTCCAATGAACTTTGTATTCATTCGTTTCCTTAGTCGCCTCGTTCAAACCTTGGACTGTTACCCGCATAAACTAACAAGGTCCGAATTCTCTGCGCTTCTGGAAAAGGACTAATGAGCTTTGAAAATACTCTCTGGAAGTGCAAGTTATCTCTTGAAAACGATTACAGGAACTATCTCTTTAAATATCTTATATCTCCTTTATTAATGAAAAAATTTGATTGGCTTGTATAGCAACAATAATGTGTGGTATCTTTCTTCGGGGTAAACTTGAATGAGGTTTTGCTTCTAATCCAACTTTAAACGCTGCCTTGTGACATATTCTGCGTGAATAAGTGTGTTGATAAATATCTACAGGGGTAATATCTCGAATCTCTCTCCTCTCTCAAGTTCTATACTCTACAATTGTGGAATATGTGACCACTGCCTCAACACGCTAGGCGTGACTGTGGTGGTTTTGATAGGAACTAAGGGTTTCAAGGGATCGAGATGCTAACCCCATTCCTAACTGATTTTGAATTCAGACTTGTCCGTCTCCTAGAATTTTTGCTGACCAAGTCTGAAGAGCCCAATCTACCCTACTGTTTAGATTCAGTTAAACGCCGTTACCAATTACGCCAACAGCACCTCAGGTCAAATTAAAAAGAATGATACAAACCTTTGCTTAACCCAGATTAATCAAATCTTTCCTCTAAGCTGTAACGCGATTTGTATGGCATGTGACGTAAATATAGAAAATCAATGGAATTTACACACGACTTCAGCAAACTCTTAATTGTGATTGTTGCGAAGATAGTTTAGATTGTGAAGACCGAATGTATGGGGCACTCAGTAAGGAACGCCCTACACAATTGTTAAATGGATAGCGGCTCGGATTGAGGAATCGGAGAGCAGAATTCGAATTTCAGACGAATCCATTGCGTTCACTTACGTGCTAATATCCTTGGAAAAGGTATGAATCCTCTTCTTCTCCCCACCCAGCTATGGGTAAATAGCAAGACAGACCGGGTTCTATATATAGCCTTGGATGGCAACTGGTCTACCGCAAAAAAGAAATAGCAACCTACTGCGGGAAAAATCTGCGTTGTCAGTGATGTATCGAAAGATATATGATCACCTAAGCGTGTAATACGCATGGCACATAACTAACTTTGGGGGCATGGTGGAGTAATGCATAATGGCTCGGATTGAGGAATCTGCTTCGTCCGTCATGTATCGAAAGATACATGATCGCCTAAGCGTGTAGCATGCATGGCATATAACTGACTGACTGAGACAAGCTTGTTAACCATTACGCTATATCGAGGTGAACAAAATGCTCACTCTACATGTATGTTCATCATGAGAACCCTTTCGTCTCCACGGCTGCAAAACGCACAAAAAATAATCGCTATGTAAAAGGTCATCTCTATTTTTGGGAAGGACTTTCTTTTGAACGTCAACCGCTTGCGTTTTTCATTTACGACTAGCACTGAGCAGAGATGTGGAGCTGTCGAGATGCTGCAATTATCAATGATTATTGGGATGTAATTTGATCCGTCTGGGAAAATCAATTTAGCGTCGCCAAATATAGGAGCACTTGAAACAAAAATAATCGAAATATTTTGAACAATCATCTGCACTGAAGAATTAGAATTCTCGTCGCTTCCATTAAGAATATATCTCGCTAGAACATTTACGACTGAGTAGTGAGTTTGATCCTCACTTGGTACCCCATTCTTTTGGCCTTGTGCCACATATAAGCTACCCTTAGAAAATCACCATTAGAAACTTATGTGCCATGCGTTATACACGCTTAGGCGATCATATATCTTTCAATATATGACTGACGAGGCAGAGGTAAGTTGCCATTTCTTTCTGCGGTAGACCAGTTGCCATCCATCTGTCCTGTTATTTCCCCATAGCTGAGGAGAGAAGATTAGCATGTAAGTGAATGTAATGGATTCGACTGAAATTCGAACTCAGCTCTCCGATTCCTCAATCCGAGCTACTATCCATTACTCCACCAAATTAGAAATTTATGTATGTATTAAGTTTAGTCTCTTGCGTTTACTTCACATTAATGCCCTTGCGAAAGGCATGAACCCATTTGTCTCTTCCTGCTCGAGTTATGGTTAAGCGGCAGGGTAGACTTTCTAGCAGTGGGTGACAGCAGTTAAATAATAGTTTCAGACTATTAGTTTTTAGTCGCAGTGTATTTTGGCTCAGACCATCTGAGGCTGACCTTTAAGGTCAGATGGTAGACAAAATAAGGATGTCTATTTTGTTTTGCTGAGCCGAATGTGGGAATGTTAGAGAGATAGAAAGTGATTTCAGGGTGTTAAGTTTTACACGTAGAAGAGATCAGAATACACAGCGTGCGATGGGTAAATTGTCGCGTTGTTTGTTTTTGATTTTGTCGACTGCGCTGTATAAGAGGTTCACTTGGGCACTGTCTATGATAAAAGAAAAAGAGCACCATGACGCAATTAACTGCGCCAAACATTTGGAAACGGCAACGAACATTTCAGGGTGTTTGGGTGTCAATCTGAGGACAGTGCAAAGTGTTCTGAAAGAGTTGGATGATATATCCAATAAACATCATGGTGTTTCCAGTGATCATTAGTGATGGCGACGTTATGCCTCCATTCATCTTCCCATATGAATTCTGACTCAACACGGAGGCCTACATCGAGTAATATTTCAAGATATTTTTGTGTAAATATATCTGTTAAAATGAAATGTTTGCGTAATTTAGCCGACAATTTATACATCGCATCCTGTATTTACCAAAATTACGCAAAAATATCTTGAAATACTAAATTTATTCAATAAAATCGCCAATGGATTCAACCACGGCTTCTAGACGACTTCGGAATCTCCTGCATCTCTTCTGGACGGTCACTTTGTTTAAATTGATGAATGCTGCTCTAATCCTTGCCTTCATTTCATCTTTGGTGTTACAAGGAATTTTGTTCAACTCTCGCTCAACTGCACCCCACACAATAATCAATAGGGTTGCAGTCTGGAGAGTTAGGTGGCCAGAGGTAATTGTGATCGCAGAAAATGTCTGACAGTCATGACTGGCTTCTCCTGCTTGTGTGTCATAGTGCAGAATCATGTTGCCAGACATAGGTTCTGAGTGTTAGAGAATATGAGAATAATATAGTTAAGGAGCGAGAACAATAACAAAATAACAATTAAGACTGAAAATAACAATTGCCATTGCATTTAAATTTTTGAAGTTGAAAGCAGACGGGAAAGCAAGAAGCCGGAAGAGAGTCCCACGAGCGAGAAATACGAGAGAAGAAACTGTCAGCATAGAAGTTACGGTTGCATCTAGCCATTTGTAAGCTGTAAAATGATGAAACCTTGTTGCCAATCGGATATTGTGTTTAAATTCATAAAATCTAGGTACAAAAAGAGAAAAGTACATCAGAAAAATTACTATGAATGTTTTTATAGAAAAGGCACAGTGAAGTTACATTAGGGCAGTGGGAAGGTGACTGCAGCCGAGATGCCAGGTCAGGATCAATAAGATTGCAGATACTTTGAAATCTTTTGAAGATAATTATTTACTAATAAAATTTCTACTAATTAAACCGTACCTGGGAGGGAGTAGAGTTGGATTCAAACCTTTTTTCCCAAGTTCATTTGCCTATAAATGAATATAACTCGACTGGAAATGAAACACGGCTCTTCAATTTAATACTGCTGTTAAATTCATAAAGGCTATGGATGAAAGAGGAAAGCTCATCAGAACAATTACCTGAAAATATTTACAGAAAACGCACAGGGAAGCTACCTTACGACGGTAGGAAATGACTAAATCCGAGATGCCAGGTCAGAACCAATAAATTTGCTGATTCTTTTTCGGATTTTATCAAGGATCTCTAAATACATAGCAGGAACACCAGACTATATGTGACGGCAGTATTCAAAGCGTAAGCGAATGGTAGACTTATAAATATGCAAGATAGATTTTGGAGAGAAAAATTATCTCGCGCAACACAAGTTGCATAAAAATATATTACTTGTAGCTATTGATTAAAGTGCCCTTTTTGTTCATGTTATATCGATCTCTTTCAGAATTTGGTTGGTTTGGTTTGCTTTACGGCATATCAAACACAATGGATTATTTAATGTCGATATATATATATCAAAAATATATTGTTCGTAATATTTTTTCGAAAAATGTTTTGCTGGTAATATTTTTTCAAAAATTTATTAATACTAATTTTTTTTTTTCGACAATGTATTACTGCTAAAAAAATTTTCAATGAATTATTCCTGGTATTAAAACCTAGTTTTATAATTTCATAGTGTTTTGACCCATTTTGTGGCAGGACTATTTGCCCATAGCTGGGATACTGACAGTTGCTACCACTCGGGATCAGGGTGGACCTGGAAACACAAGCAATTAAGAGGTGGAACACGTGCCTCAAAACCTTCTGATCAAAGGCCTTGCTGTCGGACGTAATTTATTGACCTACTCAGGACGCTGATGTAGTTTATGGTCTTACCCTGGACGCGGATGTAGTTTATCGTCATACCCTGGACGCGGATGTAGTTTATCGTCATACCAGGACGGTTTTCAGAGTTTAACCTAAAGCATTATAAACTGTGAAAGGAAAAAGAAGAAATGCGTTTAGTTTCTAGCTTCAGTTCAAGCCTTTTGACAGTGCTTCTCAGACTGCTGCCAACATAACAAGAGCATTGGTAAAGGATCTACTTGCGATCGGACAGTATGGCGTTGGTTTCTGAGGTTCCGCTTTGGAGATACAAATCTTGAAGCTAGAGAATCTCGAGGAGGTCCATCTACAATTGAAAATCAACACATGTAAAAACTAGTCGAACAAAACCCATGCCTAAGTGTCAGATAACGGGTGTCAGTATTTCAACATCACAGAACCATCTCAAGAATCTTTGGCAAAGTGAAGAAACTCGATCAATGGATTCCACATGTACGAAGTTTTGAAGTGTGTTATTTGTTGTATCTTCGAAATTCGAATGATCCATTTTTTAATCAACTAATAAATTGTCAGGAGAAATGACACAGTTGATCGAATAGTGAAATCGATCCTTTATGACAATCATAAACGATTGGCGCAATGTCTTGAACATGACAAAGGACCCAGACACTTTTCAAAACCGAAATTGCATCAACAGAAGATTATGAGAAGTCTCAGTTGGTCCGCCATTGGTTTATCCAGTATAGCTTTTTAGAATCCAATGTGAGCCTCACTGGCGAAATCTACCGCTAGCAACTGAACGAATGGCGCATTCAGTTAAGCAAAGATTCAATTTTACTTTATGAGAATACTCGGCCACACATTATAAGGATGACACCGCAGAAGCTCGGTTTGGGATACGAGATTTTGCTACTTCATCCCTTCATCTCACGCCCACTGAGAACCATTTTTTCAAATATCGTGGCAGTTTGTTAACTCAAATGACAAACTGGATTCAAAGTTTTCTTGGCGTTAGTGTCAAAGTCTTTAGAGTTTAATGTTTTTTAATACATTAATTTAAAAATAAAAGTTTATTCTAAAACCGGACATTATTTTCTGACAAATCTAATAGCACGTCACTTCAATATGTCGGAGATAATAACTCTTAACAATATGCTTTTCTTCGTAACAGAATCGTTCTGGCTTCTTAAGGCATTTTCGTTATTCCAATGCGCCTTCGGATTTCCATTCATAGTACTTCATCGTCATCTATCCACTCTATCGACTGGGGCTTCAGAATAGGCCGACTGCACCTCTGCAGAGAGATAACCCCCAAACCCCCATTAAACGTCTGGGATATGACGATAAACTACATCCGGCAGCAAGGCCTCTAATCGGGAGCGTGGAACCATCTTCTTGGTTGCTGTTACTCCCACGTCCACCCTGACCCGGGGTGTTAGCACCATTTAGGGTTCCAGTTATGGACAAATAATTATCCCCCAAACTGCGGTCAAAACACTACGAAAGTTTACAAGTAGATTTTTATAGTAAAAATTCCAGAAAAAAAATTATTACTAGGATTACATTTTTGAAAAATTACCAAAAATACATTTTTGAAAAAATATTACCAGCAATACAATTAGAAAAAAATATTACCAGCAATATATTTTTAAAAAATATTTCCAGCAATACATTTTTTCAAAAATAAAAAAAAAGTAGTAAATTTTGGAAAAAAATATTAGCATCAGTATATTTTTGAAAAAAATATTAATGCATATTCTATTCATACGAACCTATCCTAAAAATCTTGTCGGCATTAAATAACTCACTGATGCTGATATGCCGTAAAATAATATAAACCCAAATCCTGATCTACAATCTGATATCTTACAAAGAATACATATTCTATTCATAAAAATCCTAAAAATCTTGTCAGCATTAAATTTTGTTGATATACCGTAAAAAAAAACCATTCTCATCTGTGCTTATCTGGTATTTAATCCTGAATATTTGAATAAAATTTACTATAAAATCTTTCCTGCACCCTGAAAACTGGGTCATATTCTGAAGAGAGTTTTTAATTTCTGCTAATTAAGGATTTACTGGAACAGAAATTATTCAGTGGAAAAAATTCAATAAACTTTTTCTAATCTTTTATCTAAAGTCATTAATATAATTCTTTTTACAACATCTACTCATACTGATACCTAATGTTGCGCGATCACACATCATTCTGTAGCTACTTCGACGGAGTTAAATCACCCCGTAATCCAAAATCAGGATAAAAGCGCCACTGAACTTCTTTTTTTTTTTTTTTTAAATTTTTTGGAGCAGATTCTAATATGGGTGCTTCCCCGAATTTACAATTAACATTAAATAAGTCAATGGTCAATCGTTATCTATCTTCTTAACATTTCCTCTTTCGTTCTCGCTCACCTCATTCAGCATAAGGATTTTAAAAATAAGCATCTACTTTGAGAGGATCTCGAGCTTTGTATTGGTAAATTTTAATACAAAGGAAACGTCAATCGGACATTTGTTTATACGGCCGTACAATGACGCTGGATTTAGAATCATCTATTTAAACTATTCTTGCTGGGTAATTGATACCTATCCTTTCTTGCTCCCCAGTTATTTCTCTCCTCTCTCCCTTCTCTCTCTACCCTCCCTTCCTGTCTCTCATCCTCTCTCTCTCTCCCCCCAATCTATCTCTCTCTCTCTATATATATATATATACATATATATATATCAAATATAATGATTTTCTACGCCTGGCTTAGATGTGGCAAAGTATGGGGCACCCAGTGAGGATCGAACTCACTACTCAGTCGTAATTGATCTAGCATGTCTAACCATTGCACCACGTCTATCTGATCCCTCTCACTCTCTCTCATTCTATTTTTCTCCCCTTTCTCTCTCATCCTCCATCCTCTTTTTCCCTCCTCTATCTATCTATCTGTCTATCTATCTAAGTATCTCAAACATTACGAACGATCTATCAACCCCCGCCACAAAAAAAGTCGGCTCCTGCTTCAATGACTCCTTGAGTCAATCCTTCAAATGTACAAATCAACCATTCGCCCTTTTGCTTGGTATTGCTGCTATATATGGTCTGGAATGTTTGTCTTAAAAAAATCGAATAAATGGCCCTTCTGGCATCTCGTCTGCAGTCGCTCTCTCAATACGTGCCGTCGTGTCTATCTATCTTTTTTACTATTTCATGGCTGCTCCGATGTTTCGAAAGCTAGACATGAATTTAAGCGTTTAACCTGTCATCTCGATGGCTCACTGTCAGAAGGTTAAATGAATCCAACAGTGGAACTCCCTCCCCATTTCTTGTTTTCCTGATAGCTATAATATCGAACTATTCAAATGTAATGTCAATCAACGTCTCCAGATGCCCTGATCTATCCCCTAACCTTCTCTTCATGCTATCCTCTATCACTCCTCTTTGTTCTCGCTCCAAATCTCTATAACCCCCTCCGTGCTAGTGACTTCCTGCCTTGCTTGGGTTGGAATGCTTAAAAAAACGAATAAATGTTATGTAATATCGGTTCTACTATACGGCGGTGAAGGCTAGACAGTCTCCTCACTGATGGAGAAGAGACTTGATCCAACAGAAACATGGTTCTACAGAAGGATTTATGCTGAGAATAACTTATACTGAAAATGTGAGTAACGACGAAGGTGTGATAGCAAAAGAAGAAAAATTACCAAGAGCTCAAAATGACTGGAAATTGTGGAGAGCCATGATCGTTAACGTCCAAAAAGGACAAGTTACATAGAAGAAAATCTGAAAAGCTACAATGAGAGGGAAATTCCAAACGGCAATATTTACAGGTAATTTTTTTCTTTAGATAGTTACCAGAAAGATATGTAACTAGTAAGTTCGCCTGTCTCCACGGCTATACACTAATGTAAACCCATACTAGAATCCACCTTTTCTCTCACACACAACGCTCTAACAATCATTTTCTTTTACAAGGACAAACAGCACTTTAGAACATGGATGATCATGGCTCTCCACAGTTTCTTATCTTTTCATGCTTTCAGCAATACATTGTCATTTGTGAACTTTATGGTAATAATTCGTCCAGCCATAAACAATTGTCAAATAGGTTATCGGTGTCTGTCTGTCTGTCTGTCCCTCTCTCTCTCTCTCTCTCTCTCTCTCTCTCTCTCTCTCTCTATATATATATATATATATATATATATATATATATATATATATATATATATTAAGCTATAAATCGTTGCATCTTAGAAATGATTAAAGATATCTTACTGCAATTATCCGAGAAGTAACGATAAGAATGAACAAAAATTACCTGTTCCATCATTAACTAAATCATAGCTAAGGATCGGAAACTCATTAAGGATTGAAATAAAGTTCAAATATATATATTATTCCAAGATTATTTCCCAACTTATTGAAGATGATCATCGCCCTCTCTAACCTTCTAACTTTCTGTGCTGGAATAACAAGGTGCCTCATAGGTTTCACGTACGATTTCATTTTTAAGTTTTTTTCCCTGAACCGTCATATCTGAAACTCCTCTAACACGTGCCAAACATCTTATGGATTGAGTTTGATCTTTTCTAATTGATCTCTTTAGCTCTAAGTTGAAATAACGATCCCTCCTCATGTTGTCACCTCCTAATCCAGTTTTTTCCCTGTTCCCTCTTTTTTTAAACTTATTCGGCGTTCTCTTGATGGTTCTTGAAAGGATTTGAAGATGGAAACCAGAGTATGAAATTTGGTACCATTATTGAAGGGCTGAATGATCTTTTTCCTCTCACTATTGCTCATTTGGGAAGACAGTGGGGATGACACAAAACGATATTAACCTGTTTTCTTTCTAGTTGAATCACTCAAAGTGTTTTTCAGTGATTCTTAAGCCAAATGGTGTCAGGATGGCTAAACAACTTATCTAAAAACCTGTAAAAAAGAAACTCACATGGTTTAGTGTTTTTTTTTTCAGATATTAAGCATTTTGTGAGATGAGCAATTATCACATGCTGTTACACGATTTGAACACTTTTGTTGTTACATACGACCTATATATATGTATATATATATATGTAGATAGATAGATAGATAGATAGATAGATGATGATGATGATGATGATGGACTCTCCCGCCGATTTCGACGTCTCAGTGTCTTTCAGTTCAGTTTTTAAGTTTATGATTCACACCAGGCAACAATCTTGCACAGGATTTGCAAAGAAGTCCACACAAAGGGCATAATGAAGGGTTGACTGTCATATGGGCCGATATATTAGCCCGAGATTTAGTGTTAATTCTTAATTCTCTCTTTTCAAAGTTAGTTATACCTCGGTAAAAAGTGTTTTCTCCAGTTTGCTCGGTTTTCAACAGCAAGTTCGAACTCCTCTGTAGGAATGTTTGCAACAATTAAATTGTATTTATGTTTGTCGTTGAATATATATATATATATATATATATATATATATATTCCTTCTGGTCCTTGAGATCGTAGACGATTATGATGCTCCACAGCTTTCTATCTTTTGTTACACTTTTTCTTCTATAACTATCTTACAGCCAAATCCCGTTGAATCACCGATTCTCGTATGATCTCTGAAGTTAAGCAACGTCGAACATTTTCAGTACCTAGATGAGTGACCTATTTGAAATACCAGGTGCTGTAAGCTCGGATGCTCTCCCTCCAGTTATGGGTTAATTAGTTGGGATTGTATGAGTAATTCATTATTATTTCTCGAAAAAATTCTAACAATCTACCAAAAACTATTTTAAGATTTTAAAAGACTGAAGAAGATTGATAAACCGTAAAAAACAATCAATCTTTTACGATCATTTCTTTGAAGTAGTGGAACTTGTTTTTCCAAGCATTTGCTCAAATTTCTTAAAGAGCTTCTCCATCTCTCTATCACACTCGCTTTCTCTTTATAAGTTCTATTTCCTTTCATAACGTTGGCGATCATGGCTCTCCACTGTTTCTTGTCTTTTTTTACTCTCAGGAATATTTTCAATTACATGACCTCCCGTTTGCCTTTCTAGTTACATGTTCTTCATATCCGTTTGCTCAAACCTGTCTAGAAGGCTATCGCTCTCTCTCTCTCTCTCTCTCTCTCTCTCTCTCTCTCTCTGTATATATATAGAGAGGGGGAGAGATAAACCTAGTGAGCCAGACAAACCTACCCAGGTTTCACCTAAGCGGATTGTCAGGGAAAGCTGGCTAAAGAGGCAAAAGAGAAACAGCATATTTATAGGCGTTAATCAAAATCATACCACATGACCAAAAAAAAAATAAAACAAAAACAAAAAGGATGGAAAGAAAAACAATGGAAGCCAAGAATGGCTCACAAGACAAGACTGAGGCCGGGGAATCGCCCTCTTGTTGGTCGTCCCCACCAAAATGTATAATCAATTTATCGGAGTTCTTCGAGCGTGCTAAGAGTTACGCTTACCTTGTCGTAAAAGATGGACTCTTAAAAGACCCCATAGAATTGAAGAGAATTGAGAAAAGAATTGTGTCAGTTTTCGGTGTCGACAAGCGTACGCGCAAAATTTGTCGCTCGGCGAAAAACAAAGTGTTGAAAACACTAGATTCCTTGGGGTTTAAGCTCCTCAGAATAGTTAAGGGTGCCAAATATTTCGTGTGGGACGTACTGTTACCCACGCCAGAAGACTGCGTAGCCGCGGCTAGCCGCGAGCTAATAACTAAAGATCTGATATTAAGAAAGCCGAAGAAGGACAAGTGTAGCAGTATATGAGGTTTCTCCTCAGTTATCGGGGAACACGTCGCTGCGTGTTTGTCCCAGTATGGCGAAATTCTGGGCGCCTCCTGTGATAGCCCCTGTTTGGTGTAACATCGAAGGACCCATTCCCCAAAGAGCCTTCGCCCGCTGCTAGTGCAGTTGTGGGGAGGGGGATGGGGAATGGCTGGTAGTGCTAGAGGGAAGCACCGGACAGCGGGCCCTCAGTCCCCTAAAGCCCCGAGGGTCAAAGACACGCACAGCCCCACTCCCTCTCGCAACGTTAAGGGCGATGCCCCGGCCTCTCAGCAAAACTTTCAGGACCAACAAAAAAAAATATGATCAAGGCTACGAAAAATCGGAAAAAATAAAAGAACTAAAGAAGAAATTGGATAGTAAAAAACAATCCCGACCTTCAAATCCGATTCCTTCCACGTCTTCTGCCCGGTCCGCACCTTCTCCCAAGAAGAAACTTTCCCCTCCGACAACCCCGCCCAAATCTCGAGATCCCAGCCCTTACAAACATAGGTCGTTCTACACTCCCCTTCATACACCCAGCCCTTCCCCTGTTAAACAAAAATCCTCCTACACCCCTCTACAGACTCCTAGTCCTTCCCCCTCTAAAAAAGCTGAAATGCCTCCCCGCGCTACAAAACGGCTACACAGGAACCGAAAGAACGGAGGAAAAGGGCCCAAAAACACATCTTCAATACGGGGGAGGATGTTTACCGGATTTCACCGGCTCAGGCTGAGAGAGCTCGAGACTACAGCAATCGAAGAAAGGACTTAAAGTATTTGCTATCTATTAGCCCTAAAATTGACATTTCCCTGGAATATCGGCGGAATCTCCAAAGACGGCACCATCAAGATTGAGATGGGCCATGGGTCTATGGGAGAGGCTGTTGGTATCCTGACTCCGGTCATGCTCAAACCAGTATTACAACCCTAATCTGTTTTCATCATGACACTCTGGTTAGCTAGTTTAAATGTCCGGGGCCTGAGGTTCGAGTCTCGTAGAACGAGGCTCTCTCGTGACCTTCAGCGCCTCGGGGTGAATGTTTATTGTGTGCAAGAAACCCGGTATCTTCTCATGATCGTGAGGATGTACTGTCTAAGGAGTTCGCCCTTTATTCAGCATGTTTTGATGGTCGTTCGAGGGGTGTCTCTTGGCTAGTGAGCAGGTCTTTGAAGGCTGCATGCAACCTTGTCTTCGTGGATCCGGCGGTGAGACTTTGCGTGCTGGATGTTTCCATAAAGGATAAGGTTCTACGTCTCTTTGGGGTTTATGCGCCCAATAACCATGCTGAGCGGCCTGCTTTGTTTCGGAAGATCGGGCCGTACTTGACGACAACTCGTCGGGTAGTTTTAGCGGGGGATTCGAATGATGTCCTTGACCCCGATGTAGATCGTATAGGGCAAAAACAGGGCGTGAAACCATTTCGGGACTTTATCGATGAGTTTGATCTTGTCGATAAGTACCGGAATGAACACCCTCGGGAGGTAGCATGGACTTGGACAAATAGTGGCAACTCGGCTCCTGGGACGCTTACGAGCTACCTCGACCGAGTCCTAGTTAGGAGAGTTGACGTAGGGCTCTTAGGGTGTCCAAGCTTCCACTATATAGTTTATACGGATCATAGGCTTGTCCGGGTCCGTGTAAACTTAGATAAGCCTAAGGTTAGAATGGCTGTTTACTGGAAATTTAACTGTTCATTATTTGGTGAGCAGGGTTTCCGGGACCAGCTGCTACTAATGATTCAGAGGGAATTGACGGGGGCGGTTGTTTGGAACGCCTGGTGGGATTAATTAAAATCCAAAATTAGAACGTTTGCTGCCGATTTTAGTCGTTGACTCAATCTAGATAGATAAGCGGCACAAACGGCTTTAGAAGAAAAAGTTGATCGGGCCGTGAAATCCCGTGTTTGTGGGGAAATAGCCTTAGCTGAGGCAGAGTTGTCCTCCTTGCTTATCAAGAAGGATCAGGCACTGGTAGTTAGGGCTAGGTTAAAAAGAATGTCTTCTGAGGCGACGAATATGGCCGCTGAACTGCGTGCAGAGGAAAATCGGAACGCGTCTAGGCGACATATAGCGTGCGTCACATTGCCGGATAAGCGGACCATGACTGCAAACGCGGGCATATGCGAGGCTTTTCGAGATTACTTTCAGGATCTTTTCACCAGGGATCCCGGTCTGAGCTGTGCTCAGTTCGACGCCTATTTAGCCGACTTTCTCTGCCTCGAGGCAGCTGAAATGGCTAGGTGCGAGGATCCCATCACAGAGTCGGAAATCAGGGAAGCGCTGAAGCAGGTTGGCCTGGATAAATCTCCGGGACTAGATGGTCTTCCCTACGAAGTTTACTTGAGGCAGTCGCCCGTTTTTGTTCCTTTGCTGGAACAGATTTTCAACCACTGGATGAAGCAGGGGTCTATACCTCAACGATTCATCAGGGGTGTGATCAAGTTGCTGCGTAAGGACAAGAACGGTGGGGATAGGTTAGGGAATTGTCGCCCTTTAACCATGTCAAACACTGAGTTAAATATTTTGGCGAAGATCTTAGCCAACCGTTTGCAGCTTGTCCTGTTTAGTCTGATTGGCCCTGAACAGACTTGTGCTGTGAAGGGCAGGACTATTCAGGATAACCTTCATATGGTACACTTGATCTTAGAACAAGTCGACAGTGAAGCCGCGCTGATCAATATATCAGTCCAAGGAACTGCGATAGGGTTGACCATCGTTTTCTGGAGGCTGTCCTTTCGGCGGCCGGTTTCGGAGCCGACTTTCGCTCCTGGACCCGACTTTTGTATGCGATCCCCGGTGAGCTGGTGGAGGTGAATGGGGTAAAATCGAAGCCTTTCGTATTGTCTCGCTCCATTCTTCAAGGTTGTCCGCTTTCGCCTTTGCTTTACGTTCTTGCGTTGGAACCATTCCTTCGCAAGTTAATCCGGTCCTGCGCGGAATTTCCCTGCCTGGTATTCTGCCTATGCTGACGACGTTTCGGTTCTTGTATCGGGCAGCGCCGAGATTGACGAATTCAGCAAAGAGATCAGTGGGTATGAGATGGTGACAGGGGCCAAGATCAACCGCGGTAAGTCTGTTGCCTTGCGGTTGGGTGCGTGGAAGGGAGTTTCTCTTCCCGGACCTTTCCTCTGGACGGATGGGCCGATCAAGATACTTGGCGTCTGGTTCGGTCCTGATCTCCAGTTGGAAATGAATTGGTCGAAGGTACAAGGGAAGGCCGAGATCGAGGTTAATCTGTGATCTCGGAGGAGACTTTCCCTGAAGGGAAGGGCGGAAGTATGTGTTTCACACATCTACCCGATTCTCCTGTACCGACTCTCTGTACTTCCATTACCGTATACCAGACTAATATTATTAGTAAGGATCTTGTTCTCTTTCTTGTAGAGAGACAAGGCCTCTATGGTATCTCGCGACATCTGTTGCCTTCATCCCTCTGAAGGTGGTCTGGGTATGCCTAGCATTGAGATTCGTCAACATATGCTTCGCATCAACTTTCCAGACCGAATGTGTCGCGGATCGCATGAGGAGGGCGCCTTCTGGAAAGAAGACGTCCGTAAACATTTCCCATCCCTGAGAAGTGTGCACTCGTGCGAGGAAGAGGCCGGCCGTACACGCCGAACCGAGTGCTCCTTCTACTGCGAATGTCGTCGTGCTCTGAAGCTCCTCTTACGGGCTTCGGATGGCCTCTCCAACGCCCAGGCGTTGTCATGTAAGGCATTGTATCGACTGTTAGTTAGCGGGGCCGTTCAAGATGATCTGACTGGCAAGCTCGGTCTTACGAAGCAGGAGGCTCTCTCGATATGGGCTTGGGCGCCTGGGTTGAAGTGCCTCAATAATGATGACCTGGCTGGTGATTCGTGGGGCCCTCTGGGTCGGCAAGAGACTTTGTTCAGCAGGCTTGGAGAAATATCCAAACTGTCGTCGCTGTGCGGGGGAAGTCGAGACCATTGGTCACGCCTTCTTTCAGTGCAGGGCGGTAGTGCCGTTGTGCAAGTTTGTTGCTGCAGGGAAAGTTTTTTTGTCCTTGAAGCCAGTTCTGTTTGTAGCAATGTGGTGCCGCAGATGACGAAGGCTGAACACTAGGGGTTATGAGAGTCGTTATTTGGACGACGCGTCAGAAGGAATTCTATGAGGGCAAGAAGTTCACTTCTTTCCAACTGATCTTGTTCTTTAAGCATCGGCTTAAAGTTAAGATTAGGACGGAAAGGCGGCGGCTCACCTCATCATAATTTGGCAAAAGGTGGGTGAATCTTGCGCGTATGTGCCGAGTAAAAGGGGCTGATTAGGCATTAGGATATTGTATTCCTGGGTTGAACATAGGCAACCCACCCCGAGATTAGGTTAGTGTAGGTCTTGTTTTTTGATTTTTAGTTTTTCCTCTTTTCAGTAAACTTACCTAGGGTGTGTTTGCTCATTGGCCCCTTTTATTTCTGTCCCCCCTTTTTTTCCTTTAGTTTAACTCCCCATCCCCTCCCTCGTTTAGGTGGTCAGTGATGTCAGTTCTCTGGTGGATGCGCGGCGCCTTTCGTTTCGCGTGTGTGTTTTTCGTATTTGTTGTTGTGTATGAATGTGTGTGTGCCTGTGTGAATGCTTTGGAGGAATGAGTGTTCTCTTTATTTTCATAGTCCCGCATCGATTTCGTCCCGTTAACTGATATTTCTACCACATTTAAGGTTTTTTTTTTGGGGGGGGTCTTATTACTAACAACTTTTTGTTTAGTTTCTTGTAAATATATTATATGTCATATTGTATATACTCATTGGGGGTCTTTTAAAAATTGTTGTTTTTATGCAAGACATTTTTGTGGACTATTTAGGTTTTTCATTGAGACAAAGAGGTATTTTGGTGGATGTAGTAAGAAAGGTATGGATAAATGTGTTGTTTTGGTGAAAGGAATAATGTTTTGTATGATAGGGTCAGTGGTTGTGGCTAGCTAAGTTTTATATTAAGACAAGTGATGACCGTTTTTTCCCTCAACCCCCTTTTTGGCCCTGTGCCATATTTGTTGTATTAATCACAGCAATAAATATTGCCAGCTTTCCCTAACGATCCGTTTAGGTGAAACCTGGGTAGGTTTGTCTCGCTCACAAGGTTTATCTAGGTCTGCTCTACGGTTGTATTGAGCTCTTTTTAGTTAGTTGTTTACTCGTGTCGGGGTTTTTTCTTTGGGCTTTAAACTTGTATCTGTGCGATTTTTTTCGACAGACTTTCATGTTTCTAGCTCTTTCTTTTTTTAAAACCTTTTTTCCCTTCGAGATTGATTTGATTATTGGCAAATCAAAAATTCGAAGGTTTTTCGAATTTATGTTATGTATGTTTTTTTTGTTATTTTTCCTCCATCCATACTTAGAGAATATTGTAATTGTATTGTATTCTCTCTCTCTCTCTCTCTCTCTATATATATATATATATATATATATATATATATATATATATATACTTCCGTTCAGGACACGGGCGACCGTGGCTCTCCACGGTTTATTCTCTTTTCTTAGTCTCAACAACAAGTTCTCATTTAGTAGGTTTCCAATTGATTTCCACTGATTTCCTTTTATCTTCAACGTTCTATGAAGCCTTCTTTCCTCAGTAAGTGTTCCCAAAATGTCACCTGTCTCTTTCAGATTGTTATCTACAGTATTTCTTTTTACTGTCTCCTATTCTGTCTAGAACTTCCTCGTTTGTCGTATGTTATATCCATGATATTCCCACCATCCAACGATAGAGCGACATCATGGTTGTCTGAAGTATTCTCATAATATTGGGAAAAATCATTCAGCTTTCGCTAAAAATATATGTTGGCGCGACTGAATAATGAAAATAAGAATTTTCATTGACATCAAATTGTCAATTCAGCACACTTTTCTTTGTTTATGCATGTACATCCATAAAAAATCAATAATGCTTATACACAGGAGGAAATGTAAATTTATAGGTTAATGTAATGTGATGAGAGTAGAAATCAAAGAAAATCACTGTTCAATGCGTTTTCATAGTAAAATTCATTTCCAAAGAATTTTCATAATAAAATCCCTTTACAATGCATTTTCATAATAAAATCTATTTTCAATGCATTTTCATAGTAAAATCCCTTCCCAATGTATTTTCATAGTAAAATCCCTTTCCTATGCATTTTCGCATCAAAATCACTTTCAAATGTATTTTAATCTTAAAATAACGTTTCAATTCATTTTCATAAAATCCTTTTCCAATGCATTTTCATACTAAAATACTTCCCTATGCATTTTCATAATAAAATCACTTTCCAATGCATTTTCTTTGTAAAATCCCTTTCCTATGCATTTTCCTAGTATAATGACTTTCCAATGCATTTTCATAGTGAAGTCACTTTCCAATGCCTTTTCATAATAAAATCCCTTTCCTATGCATTTTCGTCTTAAAATCACTTTCTAATGCATTTCCATAATAAAAATTTTTTCCAATACATTTGCCCATCAAAATCACTTTCCCATGCATTTTAATCTTAAAATCATGTTTCAATGCATTTTCTTAGTAAAATCTCTTTACCAGGCTTTTTTATAGTTAAATCACATTTCAATGCATTGGAACTCGCTAGAGCTAAATCTTATTGACTATTATATGTGAGGCGTTATTTAACGGAAAACTAATCAACGTTCCCACAATATGACCGATTCCTTGCAAGCCGCCATTACCAGAGTAATGTCCAATATCAGTACAGACCATGTGATGCGCGCATGCCACGGATTCCGGTCCCGCATTGAAGCCATCATTTCAACTGAAGGCGATTACATAGAATAAACATCTAATCCGACAATTACTGCATCTGTGTACAAATTTTGTATCAATAAATTTAGTTGTTTGTAAGACGTAGTTGTTTTCCTTAAAATCTTCAATGTGTCCTCAAATAGGCAAACCGTACATAGGTGCATAGATGCGCGGGCAAATGTACACAAATAAGACTCTTTTGTTGTGACCTTTCAATGTGCTCTCTTCTTACGCATGCGTCGGTGCTTGTGCCAAGATTTACACTAACCATATTCAAAAGCAGATTTATAATAGAAATGCTAAAGGCTTTCAAGCTGGAACTTCAAATACGTGTAAAATTTGTGGGATTGGAAATAGCTTGGAGCCTGAAGGCAACATAACAAAAAGCAAATCTGTATTAAAACAAGTTTCTTAGCAAATATGAATGCGAACGAACGAATAAATAAAAACGGGGAAAAAAGTAAACAATAAAAAATATCTACTGTTTTCTCCAATTATTTTTTTCTGCCCATTCGTTTTCTGTCTTGATTTGACGTACTTGAATAGACATAGGTACGGGTAAAAGGAATGATGCTATCTAGAGAGAGAAATCGATCTGACTGACTAGCAGATTGTTGGCGGACAGGAAGTAAAAGAAAGACAGGTTAAATGAAAAGGCGACACGAAAAGAAGGAGTTGGTTAGTTGGTCTCTCTTCTTTTTTTAGACGTCAACAAAGACGAAGAGAAACAGACGCTGATATGGAAAGATGAAAGCCAAATAGCAAATAAAGAAAGCTAAGAGATAAAAGATACAAGTTATAAATGAGATAAAATGACGCTTGAAAATAAGAAACCTATTCTGAAACAAATATGAATAGGAGTGGAAAAGATAATTCTAGGTAATAAAAAATTTTCAAATATAGTAAAGAAGTATATAAGGATGCTAACAAAACAAAGAGAAGACATGTTCAAAGTGATTTAAAACTACAGAACCTTTAAATTAATACAACATGTAAATCAATTTAACTAAAGCCGTATCTCTTAAATTACGAACGAATATAGAACGACACAGTGGACAGGTAGAAAGCAAGGCTAAAAAAGATTTTTAAGCTGATAAATCCTTTCCAGTGTTGTCAATCTTTAAACATACTCTGTAAATATTATATTATTATTATTAAAAACTTTTTTTATTTTATTTTTTCCGAAGCAGAATTACTTGGAGTTGCGGAATTATCATTAGCGCCGAATACGAAATTAGCGGGTCGAGTTCAAATTCCGGCTTTGCTTAATGCGTTCACTTTACCATTGGGCAAGGAATGAAACTACATTTCCTTGCCATCCGTCCCATCGCCAGTTGACTGTGGCTGATTATTTTCACTTAGCACTAATATCTCTAAAAAAAGGCATGAAACGACCTCTATTTTCATTCCCCACCATCTCTCATCTGCCAAGGCTTTCTATTTTGACTAACATCTTTGAGAAAGGCATGAAACTATTTCTCTTTGCAATACGTCCCATCACTAGTCTGCCAAAGTTTATTACTTTCACTTAGCACTAATATCTCCGGGAAAGGCATGAAACTGCCTCTCTTTGCATTATTTCCTATCACAAGTCAGCAGAGGCGGATTATTTTCACTAATATCTTTGGAAAAGGCATGAATCTACATTTCCTTGCTTTTCGTCACATCACGACTCAGTCGAAGCTGAGTATTTACATTTTTTCCGCAGTTATGGTTACAATGGCAGGGTAGACAGGTGTGTGATTCGAACGAAAGAAAAGGTGATATGAAGTGAAAATTAAGAGTACAGATAGCGATTAGTCCTTGACTTGAAGAGGTCAAGTTTCAAGTTTTCATGGGAGCACTCGAGCACCATTTATATCATAAAACTAATTACAACGGATTTCTACATAGCTATCCAGCATTGGTTATGTCAATCTATATGTAATCATTAAGGCAAATCAATGTTTTCGTGGAATTGTTTCATAAATTGTACCTTCGACATTTTACCATAGTAATATAACTTGTAATGAATTCTATAGTAAAACAATTTATAATTTTCTATATAAACCTTTAGTAAAAAAAAATTTAAATGAAACAAATCTATGGTAAAAAAATCTTTGTAATTTCTATATAATTCTAGCCAAACCATTTGCAATGAATTCTATTGTAAAACTATATATAATTTATAATAAATACTATACTAAAAACATTTACAGTAAATTCCTATATAGATTTTCAGTGTTTGCTGTGTCTATATACAATCATTAGAGTAAAACAATTTCTTTTAATCCTACGGAACGATATCCTAGTGGGTAAAAGCTTTGGTTTGTGAATTTGCTGAAATAGTGATTGTGAGTTCAATTCCTAGCTCGTGCAATGTGTACTTGAACTCAGTGGAGACGGACGAGAAATAAATGAGCAGTACTAAATAAAAATAAGAACTTAACGATATCTCTAGACATGGGCAGTGGAGCAAGAACAGTCTACCCCCATCGATTAATTAAGTCTCAGTTCAGAATTCCCTGTAGTTTGCCTAGATCGCTATACGCCTGAAGAAGGCCGGGTTGGAGGACAACGGCCTAAACATAATGATAACAACAAAGATTAACGAAAATAAATAGTATAAATTCGATGGATTTGTTTAAAAATCCTATTTCTGATATCTTAAGTTAAATATTCTGGAAATTAAAATAATAAAAAATGTATTTTGTTAATGTTTCACAAGTGCACTTATTTTGTAGATACACTGTATTTTATTTTAAAATTTAAGAAATGTATCCTTGTGTCAAACTATTAGCTAACGTTTTGTCGTCTGCTAGTTCAACGATTTTTCATCACAGACGTGAATTATCGTCTGCATTACCAATGATTTATATATACGAACAGGAAACGGAAAGAAAAGTTAACTGATCAGTTTATTTTACTCGTAAAGGGTCTTCTAGTTCTTATGCAAATTGACATTTGGATTTTGCCACGCCTTGGAGATGCTCATCTAAAAAGCGAGTTCGCACCTTTCGAGCAGTTTTTCGGCCGGTGGCCTTTGTTCTATGCCGTTAGATCGAAAGGAGAGTGACGTCAACATTCCTTACTCCCTCAGCTTAAGAAGGCTCCTCAGTAGCAGCACAGCAGAAGTAATCAACGTCTCCATGACAACTGATAACCACAAAACAGAGTGAAAGATTTCTTCACGCTGAAATACTGCTTCGACCAGTTAGATGAATTGCAAAAAAAAAAGTGGTTTCAGCACCTTTTAAAACCCATTAAGTCTCTTAGTGGTCGCATGAAACACTTAAAAAACAACAGCTCTGGTGAAAAGAGATGAGCCTTTTCCTTCCTTTACTTACATTTTAAATAGCTAGGAATAATCCCATGGTATTTACACCTACTATTAGTGCAATACAAGAATGACTCTTTTATGCCTTCACCTGTTGTTCATATTGTAAATAAAGTTTCTCTTTCTTATTTCTATAAACATAGAACGTTTTGTTGTTTGTTTCTTTCACTATCTTTATATACATTGTTAATATATCGGACTTGTTGTTGCTTGTTCCCGAATCTTAGAAGTTCTTGATAATACACTTTCAAGTTGCTAGCTTTTTTTCTTTTTTTTTCTAGTATTATCGTTCTCTAAGTGTTCGAGATTGCAGGCTTTAACTTCCAATTTATTTTTCCGATAAATAAGCAACGTCTTTGGGAAATGTTGAGTATGCTTCAACACTGATAGGCCATGACAATTAAGGCATCTTTTAAAGAGTGTCTTCCAGGCTTCAACCTGTTCTCCACTCATAAAACCAACATGGAAGCCTCCTCAAATATTTTTTCACGTAACCAAGCTATAATCAAGATCATTTACAATGAAATTTCCGAGTAAAACAAACTTCCTCCTTAATTGCTATATATAAGTTTTTAGTTTTTGCTGTGTCACTATGTATGCAACTGGGACGACGGAAAATGTTGATATATATGACCTATCACCAAATATATTTTTCAGAGACGCTTTTTAAGTTAGTTCAGTACAAATTAAATCTTGATTGTAGGTCTGCCTCTATATTTGAGAATACAGACAGATAAAGGCAGCCATATTTTCGAGTTAGTGCCATAATGTCTGTTCTAATAGATTTTTTTAAAAGAACATTAACGAAGTCATTCGAAAACGAAGAAGAAAAATATAAAAGGAAATAAAAGAAAATTGCATTTTTAAGAAGCAAAAGGAAGAAGCGGCAAAGGAGTCTTCGAAAAAGGCAAGTAAAAAAAATAATAATAGAATTGCAAGTGAAAAACAATATGGCGATTAGTATAAGTACATAAAAAAAGAATCAACAATGGCTGACGAGGCAAAGCGAACACAAGTGAATATTTTCAATATTCATAATATCAAGAGTTTTATGACTTGGTGTAGGGTTTCTTAACACTTCCTGGTGTTGTCTCTTAATAATGTTTTCCGCCTGTTCGACTAGGCGGTCACTCTTGTTCTGAAATAATAATAATAATAATAATAATAATAATAATAATAATTAGATAAATGTGCAAAAGTAACTTTCAAGAAAGGTAGAATTACAGAAACACCCTTAATAGATTTAGATTTTGTCACAAAGATTAGGGAACTGGAGCATGGTGAAGCTTATAAGTACCTAGGAATTAGCGAAGGAGATGGCATACAACACCCCCAAATGAAGGAAAAATAAGAAAAGAATACTACAGGCGTGTACGTCTGGTACTAAATACTGAGCTAAACTCAAAAACATGATATCAGCCATAAACACATTGGCTGTCCCTTGTGGTAATACAGCTTTAATGTCCTTAACTGGACCATAGCTGAAATTAAGCGAATGGATGCCAAAACGAGAAAGCTACTCATTTGCTATCGCATGCATCATCCCAAAGCTGATGTCGACCGACTGTATGTGCCCAGATCCGAAGGAGGCAGAGGATTAGTTCAACTAGAACTGTCCTACAAAAACTACAACAATTGGCCTCCAAAGATATTTGGAAACTACAGAAGACTGGATGATGGTATGCGTCAAGGAACATGAAAGTAGTAAGCGTCTCTACTCCGTAATGAAGGAAGCCAACAAATTCAAAATGGAGTTCCAAATGGGCGTAGAGATGCAACTACAGCACAATACACCAGCTGAAACTGCAAAATACCTAAAAAAGATAGCTAAGACGATTGCAACCGACTAGTTACAGAAGCGATGGCAAGATAAACCGCTTCATGGCCAATACTCTGCCCGTACCAAACAAGCTGACGTAGACAAAACCCGTACCCATCAGTGGCTACATAGTGCAGGGTTGAAAGTGGAAACTGAAGGTTTTATCCTTGCTGCACAGGACCAATGCTTGCTAACTAAGAATTATCAAGCACATATACTAAAATATTGTCAGCCCAAAATGCAGATTCTGTGATAAATATCCAGAAACGATTGATAATCTTGTATCAGGTTGCACGGTGTTGGCACCCACTGAATATAAAACCCGACATGACAGAGTGGGCCAATATCTGCACTGGAAAATCTGCAACTTCTACGGGAAGAAAACTGAAAGAAACTGGTATGAACACCACCCAGACCCGGTTACGGAGATAGGACCTGTTACAATTCTATGGGATTACACAATACACACTGACAGAACAATCAAGGCCAACCGGCCAGATATTGTTATTAAAGACCACAAACAAAAACGGTGCCTCCTTTATTGATATGGCAGTCCCTGCTGACTGCAATGTATCTTTGAAGATATTCAAAAGTTGTCAAAGTACAAGGACCTTGAAATAGAAATCTCGAAAATGTGTCATATGGGAACATCAACAATCCCTGTTGTAGTTGGAGCCCTAGGACTGGTTGGAAAAGATTCCAGTAGACTAATTGAAGGGATTCCTGGAAGTCCATGCCTCAAGGAGATGCAAAAATTGTCCTGACAAGTACAGCCCACACCTTACGAAGGGCTTTATCTATGTAATTTAATTTTTTTTTTTTTTTTTGTCAGTGGAAAGTGTCATGACGCCATTTCTAACCTTAGGTCCCTGGACGGGACCCGGAAATAAATGTGTAAACGCCAGAAATCAAAGAAAATAAAAATGATAATAATAATAATAATAATAATAATAATAATGATAAACACCGTGTCTTATCAGGCACTTTGCTGTTGGAAACATGGCGTCAACACAGGCTTTTATTTGAATCCCCACCATCATCATCATCATCAGCAGCAGCAGCAGTAGAAGCAGCAGCAGCATCACCATTGTCATAATTATCAACATCATCATCATCACTCTCGACACCACCATCATCATCACCACCGCCATCACCATCAGCAGCAGCAGAAGCAACATGATCATCACCATTGTCATCATCATCAACATCATCATCCCCCTCGCCACCACCATCATCATCACCATCATTGTCATCATCATCATCACCACCACCACCACCACCACCACCAGCAAAAGTATCATCATCAACATTATCATCATTGTCATTATCTTGTATTTTAGGAAAGATAGTGGAGAAGTTTCCCTTCTGAATTTGAAAATCAGGTTTTATCTCTTAGACTGCTTGCTCCGGCGAGGATATAGGACCCAGTATTTAGGCTACAGCTCGTGGTGGACAGAAGAAATAGATTCATGCATTTCCCAAGGGCAATAGTGAATGTAACAGACCAGACTAAAATTTGAAATCGCATCGCCAATTTCACTTTCAGCGTTGATAAACGTAAGATTATTATATTTGTACTCACTAATAAGGATACTAGCCTTAATAATTCCTACAACAATAATAATACCGCTTCTGGGAACATCGGAAATTGGAAATTACCTGAAATAAAACACCTGTTTAGTGATCAAAAGCAGAAACTAGAAATGGTAAGATTGGAACTCGTTTTATCAAATTGTTGGATAAGAACTTTGTTTTCTTTTCTAAATAAAATCAATTCAATCTCATTTGAC
Source organism: Acanthosepion pharaonis (assembly GCA_903632075.3). NCBI lineage: Eukaryota > Metazoa > Mollusca > Cephalopoda > Sepiida > Sepiidae > Acanthosepion > Acanthosepion pharaonis. The sequence continues at coordinate 410,791 of CAHIKZ030000957.1, read as the reverse complement.
AAATGATATTTAAGGATTCCTAATTAATAAACATCTGCTTGTCTGATTAATAAATGAACAAATCTCATTTTTATGAATGTCGTATTTTATTACGTTTTTTTTTTAATTTTAGAAATTGGTTTTAAGCTCTGTATTAATAACAAAAATTTCAGCTTTACGGAGAGTTTAACGATTATCCACACGGGAAATGAAATCGAAGAGTCGTGTTCAAATTTCAGTTTCGTTCACCTTTGAAAAGAGAAAGACTCCATAACCTTCCAGCTATGAGTTATACAGCAGGAAGATTGGTAACTCCTCGTTTAAATAGAAGCCACCCTAATAGAAATACAAGTATAAATTCATTTATATTATTTACATTATTCGGACTGTTATCCTCATGGTGATTGAAATTTCGAACCGAACCCTTTATTTGGTCCACCGAGGTAGGTTGTTCTTGTTCCACATGCTATTCCTCTTCAAGATGTCTCAGTTATTTTCTTTTAACTTAACTCTCCAGGTTTCTTCTGGTATTGAATTCACAACTCTTTGAGTCTAGTCACTGGATCTAACCAACGTCTTTATCCACTGCGCCATGCGCTTGAAATTCCAATCATCTGAAGAAGGCCAGAGCGTAGAACGGCCAAAACGTTGTGAATAGGGCAATGAAGATGGGGATAATAGTCCGAATAATGTAAATAATGTAAACAAACATAATATCTCATCTCAGAGATATAGACAAGTATAAATTCAAAAACCAATCAGAAGAGGAATGGACACTGTCAGGTTATTTTGGTCTAGACACAACCTTCTACAACTGCAGTACATTTATTATTGATATGATTCTAATGGGTTGCAAGATTCATAACGTCTCCGAACGAATTAAAATGCACGTTTTTAAATTATCGAAATAAAAGTGTCTCTAAGTTTTCCTTGCTCACCAGAAAACGATACTCACGGACTAAAGAATGCAGATATTGATTGATATTAGTAAGTAATTCTTTTCAGTTTTTATTGATTTCAAAATAATTGACTTTTGAATTCTGTAACGAAAGAAATAAGACGCAAATGCCCCTAAAAGTAAAAATTATTAATGTTTACAAAAATATCCATAAAATGGAATTAAAAAATAAACTTACATTGTACAGGGTTATTAAAAGTAATTCAATATTTTATCTATGATGGATTCTCTCGTTTAGCTATAATTTTTACAAGACGAGAGGGTACATCATACATAAAATAGATAGTTATTTTTCAATTACAATGTATTTCGAATTCGTTGAATACCCAAGTAATTCTCTCTCTCCTATTGTACGCTAGGCTGAAGTTTACATGATAAATTGAACTGTATACAGCAGAAGAACCAGAGATCAAACTGTCATTGCATTAACTACAATATTCTCATCTATTCTATAATGTGATCTACGAACAAATAGCATTTTATCACCAAAAAGAATTAATTCTTCATTATTTTCCAATATAGATACAGGGTGACTCCCACCGATGATGATAAATCGTTGGCTTTTATTCTCCGACCATGGCGGCCATGTTGACTCAAAATTCATCAGATTACGGATTCAGGTCACGACAAGACGCTGACGAGAAAATGTATGGAAAGGGAAGTCAAATTTCTTGGATAGATGAGATTAATGTAGAAGAGAAGACGCCTTACCTCGTGTGACAAAGCGAGGACGTATATGTCTGGTGTGCAAAACAAGTGAAGGAAAGTAAAAAAAAAGAAATATGGCCACTCTGACACCTTAATTTAAGAAAGAGACGGTCTCGGAGCTAGGACAATTGGCGAGAGTGGTTAGGCGTGTGCAATTTTTTTTTTATGAGAGATCGGTTCAGCATAAAAAAATAACACCACACGAAAGAGAATAGACAGTTATGTTCGCTTGTGAAAATGGTGCTGCTTGTAAGGATAGACTTTCTCAGTTGGAAAGAGATTACTTGGGCCCGTTTCACACAGTTAAAAAAAATCTAAGAAAAAACACAACCGTCCAATTATAAGATCTCCTAGAGAAATAAAGTTATTTTTCTTCCATATGTCGTGTCCATTCGGGACGTGGCCGATCTTTGCTCTTCACAATTTCTGATACTTTGTACGTCTAAGAAATGTGACTTGTTTTGTAATACTTTGTATAGCTTTTGGAAGGCATCTTTCGTTATCCCAATGCGCCAATTTATTACGCGAGAAAATGAAATTGTTATAACAAATTTATTTAAAAAAAAATTGAACGCTGAATAGGTCGCATTTCCGGCAGTTTCCTCCAATATCGCAAATTGCTACAAAGCCAAAACGTTAACCTAAAATCTTGAATTACGTTCTCACACAGCCTCGTTGATCGAAACTTCCATATGGATGACATTCATGGCGCCATCAGATATATCTAAACTGTCAGTCTCATACAACCACTTTCAAAGATCAATTATTTAAAATAGCTTTCAGTCAAGGAAGGCTGTAGGTATTAGCAAACGCATTCCTTCTTCGAAAATCGAGGACTGACGCCAAATAATCACAAACAAATAACTGTACTAATTGGCTGAAACCACATATCTTGGAGGACTTTCAACAGCAGCAACAACTCAAATGGATAGCACATGTAACTCGGAGAGAAAATAATAACATAATGAAGATGTTGACACTAATTCAAGTAAAAGTTAGGAAGGAAACCGCCGACAATACTGCAAAGAGCTATAACAGATACACGACATGAGAAACTTAATTTCGTAAAGAAAACTTTTTTTAAAGAAAGATTGTATAAATGTCACCAGATACTAACAATGTCTGGTCGTCCAATGAATGACGAATGTTTACGTATAAGCTTAATATTACCATTAGAAATTAAGAAGACAGATACTCCACTTTGATCTCAGCCTCATTGCCAGGGAGTGAAGAAAAGCCTGACTCGAGTAATACTGGCAGCTCGGTCATTCAATTCTAAATGTTTACTGTTATATAGGAATAAAGTGTCGCTGCCGCCATGCGAGTTTGAACATAGATCGCCAGTGAGCAAACACAGGCGATCCCATTATTGAATTAAGTAGACCACGTGACCATACAGGAAACACATATATGGGAAGTAGCGTGTGTCTAATTGATCGTTATTTCTAGTCTATCCTCTAATACTATACAGACCGCTATTCTCTACTCTTTTCACTATACTATTTCTCTATTCAGATCACTATACGGTGGTTACTATTCGAGCGAGTATTATCGAGCAAGTACTATTAGTGCAAGTGTTATTCGAAGGTGTCTGATACCAGCATTGTTCAATGGAGTTACTATAGTTGTATCTGCGATTACAAAGTTTCTATTACAACGAGCATTACGAAAGTGACAACAAGTATTCGTTGGCATTACAAAAGTGGCAACGAGTGTCCGTTGACATCACAAAATTTATTTATCAGTTTATATTTACCGATATTATTATTACAGATTAAATGATACTTCGCTTTGCATTCAACAGCAAGACCTCTGATCGGGAGGTTTTCAGGAGCACCTCTTAATTACTGGTGTTCGCAAATCCACCCAGACACGGGGTAGCAGCACCTGTTAGGGTTCCAGCTATGGGCAAATAGTTAACCCCGAAATTACGATTACACCCGCGTCCTGGGTATGACGATAAACTACATCCGCGTCCTGGGTATGACGATAAACTACACCTGCGTCCTGGGTATGACGATAAACTACATCCGCGTCCTGGGTATGACGATAAACTACACCCGCGTCCTGGGTATGACGATAAACTAGATCCGCGTCCTGGGTATGACGATAAACTACATCCGCGTCCTGGGTATGACGATAAACTACACCCGCGTCCTGGGTATGACGATAAACTACATCCGCGTCCTGGGTATGACGATAAATTTTATCCGCGTCCTGGGTATGACGATAAACTATATCCAACAGCAAAACCTCTGATCAGGAGGTTTTGAGGAGCGTGGAGCCACCTCTTAATTACTGGTGTTCCCAAATCCACCCTGACCCGGGGTGGTAGCACCTGTTATGGTCCCAGCTATGGGCAAATAGTTAACCCGGAAACTGAGGTAAAAAGCATTATAAAAGTATAAAAGTAGGTTTTAATACCAGAAATATTTTGTAATAAATTATTGTCAGAAATACATTTTTGAAGAAAAAACTATTACCAGCAATATATTTAAAAAAAGAAAAAACTATTACCAGCAATATATTTTTGAAAAAAACTATTACCAGCATTAAGTTTTTGATAAAATATTACCAGCAATACATGTTTTAAAATAATATTACCAACTATACATTTTGGAGGAAAAAATATTACCAGAAATAGATTTTTGACAAAACAAAATATTACCAGAAAAAAAAAGTTCTTGGCATTAAATAACCCATTGAGGTTGATATACCGTAAAACACAACAAACCAACAAACCGATTACGCTTTGTTCTTAGCCTCACTGCCAGGGAATGAAGAAAAGCATTGCTCGAATAGCACTGGCTTTGAATGTTGAATATATTTTAAAAGGAAGCAGTTTATATTACCATTACGATTCGAATTTCTGTATCACTTTTCAATCTTCGATTGTTCTAAATCTTCACAGTTGCAGCTCTGTGCTGGCTTCATTGTGCAGACGTGCTCGTTGAACCATTCAAATGTCTGGGTGGCCACAACGCATTTAAGAAAAAAAAAGTACATATTTACAATAAATAGATTATCTATCACTGAGTTGGGAAAGAAATACTGCAATCATGGAAAATGAATAAAGCCTTGTTCAAATATAAATTTGAACAGTGCTATAACAAGTATTAAATTTATATATGAAGAACGAATTTATTTAAAAAAATGATATCCCTTCAGAATGTAGATAATCACGGCTCTTCACAGCTTTCCTTATACAGATTTGAATACAACACATTATCGTGAAAGTTCTTTGGAAATATAATACAGTGCCTTCCAGCTGGATGATGGCTAACGAGACTCAGTTGCGAATTCTTGGTCATCATTAGAGGATCCTCATTTGTAGCCTTGTGTCAGACAATGTTGAGCCTAATAAATATCATTGTTGTCCGGTAATCTGTATATGTTCCTATTCTGTAATGTATTAAAGTACAGTAATCTTCCCTCTTTCCGAAGTGGGATTATGTTCTATATCTTTAATATATCATGGTATAATAATACATCATAACATTGGCTTATGTTCCAGTATTGGGTTACAGTAATGCACCCTCGTCCGAAATGTTCTATGACCTTAATTTATCATGGTATAGTAATATAACCTCATCTGAGCGGGGTCTTTTCCAAGTCTTTTATGTATTAAAGTACAGTAATCCCTCACTATTTACATTGTTCGGACTATCATCCTCATTGTTATCATAACGTTCCGACGTTCTTCAGGTGGTTGAAATGTCGAACTGAACCCTTTATTTCGCTCGCTGGGTTAGACTGTTTTAGTTTCATGTGCCATGTCTAATGGATGTCAGTTATCAGTTATCTCCTGTTAATTCCCTCTCCAAGTTCTCCACCACCTTAACCAGGTATTGAACTCACACTCTTTGGCTCTAACTAACGCCTTTATCCACTGTGCCATGTGTCCTTGAGGACATCTGTGTATGAATTTGTGTGAATTATAAATCTAATGTCTTCAGCATCATTTTTTACCAGTGCTCATATTCCAATTTTTGAGTTATTATTGCATGTTTTTTTTTACTAGAGCTCATATTGCAATTTCCGTTGAAGTAGGCCGGAGTGTACAACGTCCTATACGTTGTGAGAAATATGGTAACAAAGATGAGGATGATAGTCAGAACAATGTAAATAGTGAACATAATACCTCATCTCAAAAATATAGACAGATACTCTCCTCATCCGAAAAACATCTGAAAATACTAGTCGAAAAAACTCATGCCAAAATGTTAAAGAAATGTCTCAGGTAATGTGTTTCAGCATTTCAAGAATCTTGAAACATCTCATGGAAATTGGGAAGGTGAAGAAACTTGATAAATGGGTCCCACATGAAGTCAGTAAAAGTAAAAAGATTTCGACGTTTTTTTTTTTTGTCTTTTTTTGTTTTAGTTTTTTTTCGACGTGTTCAATGTTGATCTATTTCTTGATCAAATAGTGACTTGTGATGAGAAATGGATCTGTTATGACAATCTTAAACGTCCCCACCAATGTCTTGATCATTACGGACCCAAACACTTTCCAAAATCGAAATCGCACCATCAGAAGATCGTGGTGATATTCTGGTGGTCGGCCATTACATGTTTCCAGAATCTTACCAAAGGATCACTCACGACGTTTAATGCCATAAACTGAATGAAAAGCACATTTGCCTTCATCAAATTGCGACGAACACTGGTTAATTGAAAGAGGTCCACTTCTGTTTTACGAAAATTCTCGGCTACATGTTGCTAGGCTGAAACTGCAGAAGCTCACCGACTTTGGATAAAAGACTTTACTACATCCACCATATTCCCCTGATCTTTTCCCACTGACTGACATTTTTTAGAGCATCTTTACAATTTTTGATGCCAATAGACATTCCGCTACAAAGAAGATGCAGAAACTGCATTCTAAGATTTCTTGGTTTTCAAAACTTTCTAGTTTTCTGTATATATTTCTGAGATGAGGTATTATGTACACTATTTACATTATTCGAACTATTGCCCTCACCTTTGTCGCCATATTTATTACAACGTTTCGGCCGTTCAGTATCTGTCTATATTTCTGATATGAGGTATTATGTACACTATTTACATTATTCGGACTATGATCCCCATCTTTGTCGCCATATTTATTAAAACGTTTCGGCCTTTCAGTATCTGTCTATATTTCTGATATGAGGTATTATGTACACTATTTACATTATTCGGACTATGGTCCCCATCTTTGTCGCCATATTTATTAAGACGTTTCGGCCTTTCAGTATCTGTCTATATTTCTGATATGAGGTATTATGTACACTATTTACATTATTCGGACTATGGTCCCCATCTTTGTCGCCATATTTATTACAACGTTTCGGCCTTTCAGTATCTGTCTATATTTCTGATATGAGGTATTATGTACACTATTTACATTATTCGGACTATGGTCCCCATCTTTGTCGCCATATTTATTAAAACGTTTCGGCCTTTCAGTATCTGTCTATATTTCTGATATGAGGTATTATGTACACTATTTACATTATTCGGACTATGGTCCCCATCTTTGTCGCCATATTTATTAAAACGTTTCGGCCTTTCAGTATCTGCCTATATTTCTGAGATGAGGTATTATGTACACTATTTACATTATTCGGACTATGGTCCCCATCTTTGTCGCCATATTTATTAAAACGTTTCGGCCTTTCAGTATCTGTCTATATTTCTGATATGAGGTATTATGTACACTATTTACATTATTCGGACTATTGTCTTCATCTTTGTCGCCATATTTGTCACAACGTTTCAGCCTTTCAGTGTCTGTCTATATTTCTGAGATGAGGTATTATGTACACTATTTACATTATTCGGACTATGGTCCCCATCTTTGTCGCCATATTTATTAAAACGTTTCGGCCTTTCAGTATCTGTCTATATTTCTGAGATGAGGTATTATGTACACGATTTACATTATTCGGACTATGGTCCTCATCTTTGTCGCCATATTTATTACAACGTTTCGGCCTTTCAGTATTTGTCTATATTTCTGATATGAGGTATTATGTACACTATTTACATTATTCGGACTATTGTCTTCATCTTTGTCGCCATATTTATCACAACGTTTCAGCCTTTCAGTGTCTGTCTATATTTCTGAGATGAGGTATTATGTACACTATTTACATTATTCGGACTATGGTCCTCATCTTTGTCACCATATTTATTACAACGTTTCGGCCGTTAGTTAGATCCAGTGACAGGACCCAAAGAGTATGAGTTCAATACCCAGTTAAGGCAGTGTTGAACTTGGAGAGGGTAATTATCAAGAGCTAACTGACAACTGACAACCATTAAAACATGTTACGTGGAACTAAAACAGTCTACTGCAGTGAGTGAAATAAAGGGTTCAGTTCGACATTCCAACCACCTAAAGAAGGCCGGAGCGTACAATGGCCGAAACATTGTAATAAATATGGCGACAAAGATGAGGACAATAATCCGAATAATGTAAATAGCTTTCTAGTTTTATCTCTAAATATCCTTGTAATTTGATGAGAGAAATGTAGAGATATTTACAGTTCCTAATTTTGGTTGATTTAAACACAGTTTCAAATATATTAATTCATGGATAAAAGTTTCTTCTAAAATCGGACATTATTTTCAGAACAAACTAATACAATTTACACTATTTGTTCTTTCCGCTGAAGCCACGGATTGAACCTACAACTCTTTGGATCAATTCACTTTTTGGATCAATGGCTCTGTGATTAAAGAGTTGGTTGATTGATCAAAAAAGTGAATTGATCCAAAGAGTTGTGAGTTCAGTCCCTGGCCTCAGCGGAAAGAACAAAATAGTGGACAAATAAAGATAAATTAACTAAAACTGAAATATCTAAATAAATGGTACGGGGAATTAGAACATTCTACACCGTTTGATAAATAAAGTTTAAGTAAATCCCGGTCTGCATTGACTTAATTCTGACGTTGCCGATTCGTAAATTGAAAATTGGTTTGACTCTCTTGAGAGATTAACCATCCTTTTCTTTGGCGATTAGTCCATTTTTTTTCGACTTCCTCCAACCCTAACCCTATATTGCCAGGAGTTCCTCAAATATACATTTTACCAACATTTGGCATTGTAGTTCTGTTTTGAAATGCTACCCCTCCTGATCGTAGGCGATCATGACTCTCTCCATATTTCTTTTATTTATTTCCTTGTATTTCCACTGCGTCTCCAAATATCCCTGTCATATTTTCCATCGTCTTTTATAAGACTTCCCAGATAAATAAATTCCCGTACTTATTTCATTGTGACGTCTCCAAATCCTAACTCGCATCTTCGGCTGCCTGTCTTACGAACCAACATACATGTTGTTTTTGTTTTGATTTTTTTAATTGATAGCTTAACCTTTTTCTTACCTTTTCTTACTCTGTTTGACTACCTTGTCTCAGGGTTCGTTTAGTTTTATTTCTATTTTATGATGATATATTTGTTTCCACCTGGTCGAACGCGTCCTGGATAAGACGATAAACTACATCCACGTCCTGAGTAAGACGATAAACTACATCCAACAGCATGGCCTCTGATCAGGAGATTTTGAGTAGCATAGAACCACCTCTTAACTGCTGGTGTTCCCAGGTGCACCTAGGGGTGGTAGCAACTGTTAGGGTCGCAGCTATGGGCAAATAGGTGACCCCCTCATCTGGGATCAAAACATTATGAAAGTGTAAAAATAGGTTTTAGTACGTTTTTAGTAAAAGCTAATTAATTTTTTTCAGTAAAAGCATTAAATAACCCATTGAGGTTCATATGCCGTAAAAGAAACCAAACCAAAACCAACCTTTTCTCACTCCCCTGTCGGGACTTGAATCAATTTATTTCCTGTCCGTTTTTTTCTAGTTCAGAGTTATTCTATCTTTCTCCAATTTTTTCTGTTTCTTAATATGCAAGGCAACTTTTACTATTCCAACTCACCTTCGGATTTCACTGTCACATTTTCTATTGTCTGTTGTTTTACAATAACGCCATAAGCATATAGCACTCAGGATCTGTAATAATCTTCTTCACAACTAAGTGTCCTATTAAACATAGTTCTGTCTGGCGCAAGGATACAGTTATGGAGACCTAAGTGAGAATCGAATTCACTTCTCCATCCATCTAGGTCGACCGTAGTCGAGATCATCGAACAATGAGAACGCGACTTTCTTTAACTGTATAGTATTTTATACGCCTGGGCTACATACAATTTTGAGTTATTTTCACCTAGAATGGTTATAGAACCCAGTCTATCCTGCTACTTACCCATAGCTGTGGGGAGAAGAAGAGGACTGATACCTTTCCCAGGGTTATGAGCACGTAAGTGAATGTAATTCGAACTCTGCTATCGAACGTGTCTCTTTGAACTCACAACAAAACAATAACAATTCCTGATAAATCATTCCACGTCTTTATTATTTAATGTGCTTAGCCGAGTTTGTTACATGACAACAATTATGGAGAACCAATGAAGATAGAACTCACAAGTAATGATTCCTGAGTCAAATTTGTTGCCCAATTCACGACGATGACCACGATCACGAACCCAGTAATCTATGTCATAAGTTCACTAAATATATTGCAGCCGATGTGGGTGTGTCTGTGGCATGATGGCATGACAGAACACATTCTTCTTCTTTTGAATTAAGTGTTTTCATACTGCTAGACTAGTCGCCACCTAAGGCTACAGAGCTCAGTCTATTCTGTTATTTAACCCATAGGTGAGAGGAGAATATATAGATTCATGCATTTCCCAGCTATATTTGATATCAGTTCGGCTATTCACATATCGGTATTAACATAGTAAATGAGAAAATCATAACGTTTACATATGAGATTCAATGTCGGTAATGTCTTCCTCTTCTTCTATGTGCCGTGTCCCGTCAGGTCGTGGGCGATAATGACTCTCCATAACCTTGTTTCTCTAACCCTGCTCTTAGCAACGTTTGTCACTTTACAATCTTCCCATTCCTGTTTCACCATCCATTTACACAAGCTCCACAAGCTTACAACCACATCACGTTGAAAGACCGGTTCTCGAACGAACAGAAGTCAAGCAACGTCGAGCCTGGTCAGTAACTAGATGGGTAACCATTTGGAAATACAAGGAGCTGTAATCTTGAATGTGCGTGTGGTATGGCTTACTACAATATCATGTTGAAACACCGGATCCCTTACGACCACCGAAGTTAAGCAACCTTGAGCCTGGCCAGTACCTATATCGGTGAACGCTTGAGAATACCAAGTGCTGTAGTACTGGATGTGCCGGTGGTATGCCTTACGACCATATCAGATTGAAACACCGGTTCCCGTACAACCACCGAAGTTAAGCAACCTCGATCCTGGCCAGTACCGAGATGGGTAATCGCTTGGGAATAACAGAATCTGTAATCTTGGATTTGCTGGTGGTATGGCTTACGGCCATATCACGTAGAAACATCGGCTCCCGTACAATAACCGAAGTTAAGCAACGTCGAACCAGGTCAGTGCCTAGATGGTTGACCGTTTGAGTATACCGGTATACTTCGATGTACGGGTGGTGTAATTGATAATCCGTTGCAATTGCTAATCAGAGAGCCGATATCCAATTCCTGTTGGGTTCGTTATATTCACTTACGCCTAAACACCCTTAGGAAAGGTATGAATCTACCTGTTCTTCCCCACATGTATGGGTTAATTAGTAAAACTTGTATCACGAAAACGTTATCATCTCCATTTATGTCGAATAACAAATCTAATAATATAAAAATATTTTCTGGGATTAAATAATTGCAATGCGTTGATAACCCATAAAAACAGAAAAAAATCAATCAAAACAAGCACATCAAGTGAGTGCTCTGCTGATTTCTGTGCTTTTTCACTTCGACATATCTTGCGAGTGACAAATTCTCCAAGCCTCACTTCCTCATTGTGTGTTCCAGAAAATACAGATCTCTCTCTCTCTCTCTCTCTCTCTCTCTCTCTCTATTTTGAGTATGTGTCTTTTATTGTTTTCATTTTCCTTAACACTTGTTCGTTACCTATGCTCCCCGTCCATAGTATTCTCTGCATCTTTCTGTAGAGTCACATTTCTGTTGCTTCAAGTCTCCTCTGCATCTGCGAGAAAATTTTACAGAACTCACCTGTATAGGAGGGTTGGCATTACATTCCATTTCAGTACTCTTTTCTCGTCTCACGAAAAGTTTATACCGATTAAATGATAAATTAATCTTCATTACTTGTTATTGTATTCATTCCAATATTTCTTCCATCAGTTACGCTCAGTCAGTTTGTTGCGCGAGTCTCGGTGCTTCAGTTCGGGACGTGGATCTTACATTGCGTCTACTATGTGTGAGAGTCTGCCCTCAACTGCCTGGTTCGTTTGTTTATATAACCACGTGTATTATAAAATCTGTTAGTCCTGGGTATAACGATAAACTACACCCTGCAGCAAGGAGAAAGATTTTCGGAGCGTGGAACCACCACTTAATTGCTGTTGTTCCAAGAAGGGTTCCTGTTAGGGTCCCACCTATGGGCGTATAGTGAACCCCCAAAAATTGGAACACTATGAAGGTATAAAAATACATGTTTATAGTAAAAATACCAGAAATACGTTTAAAAAAAAAATAACTACCAAAAATATACAGGGTGCGGCTGGTATTTGAGGGCAGATTTTATGGATTAGTAAAAAAAAAAAAACTTCCTGAACAAATGAGTATAATTATATTTGATTATAAACATGTAAACATGAAATTTAGCTAACTTTTATTTAATTTTATTCAATAAAACCCCCACTAGCATCAATAACTGCCTCTACAGGAGGTCAAAATCGGCTGCAAGCTCTGATTAATTGGTCCTTATTTATATAAGACATTACTCGAACTATTGCAGTTTTGGTGTTATGAGGCTGTTTATTAACCGCCTTCTCAACAACACTACACATATAATAGTCTTGTGGATTGAGATCTGGAGAGTTAGGAGGCCAAATATTAGGTGTGATGTGGTCGTATATATGGTCAGCCATCCATTCTTGTGTTCGTAGAGTCTTGTGGGATTGAGCCGAGTCTTGCTACAATATGTAACGTCTGCCGTTGCATATGTTGTAAATCCAGGGCTTGACAACTGTTTCTAGAACCGCAATATAAGCAGCATTTTTTTACTCTAAGACCTTGTGGAAAAAAGTGTGTTGGCATAACATGTCCTTCATTGCTAACAACACCCAATGCCATGAGACTTGAAGGAAATTTTGTGCGCATCGCTCTTGGCAGCTCAGAATGACCTGAACAAAGCCATCTGTCATTTCTTCTGTTAAGATTTTGATCTTGAGAAAAAATTTTCTCATCTGAGAAAAACTAAATCACACCAGCTTTTGAAGGATTTTTAAGTTTGTTTAAAAGACTTTTGGGTCTGTTTAAACGGTTTTCTTTTGTTTTTTCAGACATAAATTGACCTCTCTTCATTACGTAGGACTTCATGAATATTCCTTCTGATTGTTTTTTTTTTCAGACACATGCAGCTTTTTGGCAATTGACCTCATTGATTGACCTCGGTTTTCATTAATTGTCTGCTTGACTTCCTGAATAAATTTGGACGTTCTCACTTTATCAAAACATGCAGAATGTCTTTTAAGTTTTGATACAGACATTGGGGAACTGTCAGAATCTTCTACCTCTTTTCGTATCTTGTGGACAAACGATCTTGCAACTCTAAGGAAACGTGCAATATCCAAATCGCTATGATCAGTTTTTAATGCCACAATCACAGCATGCCTTTTCATTTCATTTGTTATCATAGGGTTTGCCATTCTTGATTTCTGAAAAATAAAAGCATTGGAAGTTAGTGGGAAGCAGTATCAATCTTAAATCTGTATTTTCTCAAGTACCAGCTTCACCCTGTATTTTTGTAGTGAAATTACCAGCACGACATTTTATAGTAGAATGAATTACAATATATTTCATAATTAAATGACCAACAATACATTTTACTAGTAAAAGTACATTTTTATAGGAAAATGACAATCAATACAACACTAAAATAGTATAAAAATACATTTTATAGTAAAATTACCAACAATACAGTTTTATTAAAAATTACCAATAATACATTTTTGTAGTGAAATTATCAGTAATATATATTTTTTAAGTCTCCTACAACTCCTCCTCTGTCGTCCCTGTCTTTAACAACTATGGAGACCCTTCTAACCCATCTAACTACCGTCCTATCAGTCTCCTATCACTCTTCGGCAAAGTCTTCGAGGATTCAATCCCAAAATGTTTAAGCATCTTAGCTCCCACGATCTACTCTCTGACAAACAATATGGCTTCCGCTTTGCTCGGTCTACGCTGACAAGCTTACAGCAGTAACTGAATTTGTATACAAAGCTCTTGATAATAACGGCGACGCTCGAGCTGTTGCTCTAGATATATTGAAGGTGTTTGACAGGGTTTGGCAAGACGGCCTTCAGCTATACGGTATTATAGGATGATTATTTGAATTAATCCAATCATTTCTGTCAAAGCGTGAAATGAAGGTTGTCCTAAACGGTTCCTCCTCCAGTTACTTTCATACGATCACTGGTGTTCCCCCAAGGCTCTATCCTTGGTCCTATACTGTTTTTGATCTTCATCAATGATCTTCCAGACATCATCACATCTCAAGTAGGCATCTATGCAAATGAAATGACCATTTACTCCTGGCTTAATAGTAAATCCGGCATTGCTGACAAAGTTAACCTGGCTGATGATCTCGAAAATAACCTTTAATCTGTGGTTGGCTGGAGCAGGAAATGGCTTGTGAATTTTAATGCATCCAAAAGAAAACTCACCAGAGAGAAATGTCCCAGCCTCCTATCAGCATGACTAATGCTCAACTTCACGAAAGCGACTCACTAGACTTTCTTGGTCTCATGTTTTCCAGTGACCTGAGGTGGAACAACTACATTGAATAAATAGCTTCATCTACCGCAAGGAATTTAGTTTTCTGTGTCGCGCCAAAATCTACAAATCTACCATTCGTTCATACATAGAATACTGTTGTCATATATGGTCTGGTGCTTCCGCTGTTCATCTCGAGGTTCTCAACAAAATCCAAAAACGGATATGAAATGTGATCGGTCCTGACTTAGGATCTCGACTCCAGTCAATTTGTTACAGATGTGATGTGGCTTCCCTTTATCTTTTCTACAAATATTTTCATTGTATCTGCTCTAACGAGCTATTTTCTCTGGTGCCCCGACTGCATGAATTTAAGCGTGCTACTAGGTTGGCATCTCGGCACCACCCTTTTGCTATCGAAACAGTTAAATGTAACCACCTCTTTTACTACAATAGCTTCTTCTTTCGCACTTCCCTGTAGTGGAATTCTCTTCCTCTTACTTGCTTACCTGATATCTATAATCTTCAAAAATTTAAATGTAATGTCAATCGACATCTTCTGATGCCTTGATCCCCATTCTTCTTTTTAGCTTTTCACCAATCCCCCCCATATACCCAATCTTTTCTCTTATCTTCACTCTCTGTAAACCCTTGCGTACTCGTGGCACTCCTGCCTTGCTTTGGGTGAAATGCTTATAAAATAGTTTTTATCATCTACAAAATATATATATCTAAAGAAAAACGTATGCTTATCCTGAAAGTATAAAATTATGTACAAAATATATGTCGTTGAAGGCATGAAATTGCGTTCAAAATATTTCGATTTCGGCATAGAAGCATAGACCCATAGAGGTTGATATGTTGCTAAACAAAATCAACTAACCAAGAAAAATTTTCCCCAAGCTTGCAGAATCAGATTCAGGTGGTGGTATCAATTGCTTCACCATTTGACGACTGGGAATGAAGAGAAGTTGTGCAATTTCTGCAAGTGGAGCACCTACTGGAATAAGAATCGCTGTATTGGAATGGATTTTTTGCTATTTCATTGCGAGCTCGGGTTTCAGTATTACATTTTCTGTCCTCTTTAAAAAATTTCCCAAGATTCCTTAAATTATACACTGTCTCATCTGTAGTTTTCACATTTTAGTTATATCACAGTTTAAACCGACACATTTTTTCTATACATTTCTTAACATTAAACTTTTGTCTGAATATCAAAAATATAATCATTTAATACTGTCACTGCTGTTTTCTCTTTAACCTTGAAATGTCTGTCATTTTCGAATTGCGGGATGACGTTGTTTCGTAAACTTTACTTGGTCCAAGTGAGATATTTTCCCGGAATAGATATCAGATTTCAGACTAGATTGTCAAAGGAATCCAGGTGCATAGTAGATATGGAGTTGCTCCAGGCCACTGAATGCAGAAGAATGTGACCTCATATTTGCTTCTGGCATTGCAAGCATGAAAACGAGAATGTTGGGCAGATGCTTATATAAGAAAGCGGTCTAGGCAGTGTCGGGCAGTTTCTAGCACACCACAGACGGTAAAGGATGGACCCAGGGCGATGGTGAATGCCTCACCAACTGGCTGGGATTAACTGACAAAATATTTCGGGGAATAAATTGTTAACAGTTTATGTACCCAGACATGGTCTTAAAATATGCTCCACTAGAAAAAAGAAAGAAAGAAAGAAAGAAAGAAAGAAAGAAAATAAAAAAAATAAAAAGAAAGAACGAAAGAAAGTAGAAAAGAAAGAAAAAACAAAGAAAACAAAGAAAGAAAGAAAGAAAGAAAGAAAGAAAGAAAAAAACACCAAAAGTAAAATGAAAAATAGTAAATAAAACAAGAACTTGTAAAACTTAGAATGACCCATGCCCTTTATGCCTACACGAAAAACTACACATCATTAAATTTCTAAATAATGAAAAATTATTAAACCATAGGTAGGAGTTAACGGTTTTTGCCGACATCAACAAACCTTCGCATTAAATAATTAGCATAAAAAAAATCCCATAGCTTAATAAAAGTCTTAAAAGCTTAGCCAAATCATTAAATAGGAAAAACCCTTTCTGTAGTCGTCAAAAAAAAAACAAAAAAACAAATTGAAATTCAGTGCAATACGGTTTGTATATAAAACACCCACTTGAATAAACAAATAAATAAAAAGATAATCAGATGGACAATAATAAAACACAATTCTCCCGACTTGTAGGCGAGCCATAAAAATATCCCTCACTGGGAACAAACTAGAGGATGACCGCCAACATTAGCCTTGAAATAGATACCCTACCCAACCTTAGCAAAACCTCTCAGAAAATGATGAATCTATTGATAAGAATTAACTCACAGACCACTTAACGAAGAAAAATAGTCTAGCCACTCCCACAATAACGAATTCTGTAACGGACCGTGCCTAAAAATACACGTAAACCGAGAGATAGCTTATTCCTAAAATTTCGCTTGAAATTGAAACGGGACTAACCACCTCAATTCAATTTAATTTTAATAATTATTTGGATGGTTTCGGCTCTCGTTTTTGAAACATGAGAACTCTTATGTAGCGAAGGAATCATATTTTTAAACAATAAAATATTATATATATATATATATATATATATATAGTGTTAATTTGAACAAATTTTTGTCGGCTAAAATTGTGAATGAGGCATTTAAGGCAAGTAGACTTTGTGATAAAGTGCTCAATATCAAAGACAGGGTAGAATGTTAATAAGGTTATTTTTAAAAGTTTTTTTTTTCACTTAACGCAACTATACGTCAGAACAGAATTGCACTGTTCTAACGAGTAGTCGCTTCTGTGTGGCGACAAAACATTGAAATAAACATCAGTTAAGTGAAAAATAATTTTATAATATTAATAATTTAAATAATATATATATATATATATATATATATATATATATTTTATAAGAGAAGATTGAAGTTACCACTCAGAGGCGACAGACTGCAATCATCAGGCCACATGTGTTGTGTTTTCCCGACTATTTATATATACGGGTCAGTGGTGTATTGTGGGTAGTCTATTGCAATGTGGGTAGTCTATTCTAACGGTTATTATGCCTAGAGTGGTTTGTTAAGTTTGTCAATAAAAATTTCCACAATACCATATATAAATAATTATACAATACCATATAAAATCTAGCAAATTCATTTAAACCTATACGTTTAAACATACAACCCAATCATGAACTTAACGCCCCTCTACGATATCATCAACAAAAAAAACAAATAAATAAAAACCTAAAAAGACTGTAACTAGAACATCAACCAATGTGAGTTTTAGTAAATAGTAATAAAAACAACAGAGCTTGATATCAATGGCCATTATAACGAGACAAAAATCCCCCAACCCAACCTTACACGACTCCAACAACTTGACATATAATAAAAATTCCTACTTTCATCAAAGCAGAGACCCCTTGATAATGAAAAACAAACCCCAGATAACACCTCCATTTCTAAACTATAAATGAGTAAAACATTTCTTCAGTTAGTTATTCTAAATATCGCTTGAGAATGAAACGGTCATCTAAAGTTAAGGTTTAATATTGAAATTAAACTTTATTAATTATGGACCACTCTCGAAACATAATAATTTCTGTGTTGCGATGGAATCATATTTTTAAAAATGATTATAATATATTTATATATACATATATATACACACACACACATATATATATATATATATATATATATATATATATATATATATATATATATATGATAGTAAAGTAATTATAATGTACCTACACATTTCAACGAACCAGAGCATGGTATTGATAACTTTAGATACGTTCTTTTAGCGTCTTCATTTAAAAGCCAATAAGAACGCCGAAAGACTCAGTTAAAATACACTTTATAATTCACACATTCTATGTTTAAATAGAAATTTATGTATACTCGATGAATACAAAAAAAAACATCTACAAAAACTCTCTACAGCCCGAATCGTGGCAAACGATTAGGTCCCAAAATATTAGATTTCAACAGTAATATGCCACATGCGCGAAAAAATCTCCCAGCAAAAATAAAGCAGCTACATTTTATTTCTCGTTAAGAATGGACACAGGGCGTTTCTCTAAATTACAATTTTCTCATCTTTTCTTGTGCTTATATTTGGTCAAAAGGACTTATAAAATGGTGTCGGGATCATCATGTCAATGCGAACGATTCTTTCCTTAACTACATACTATGTGCTTCGCCAGGGCTACATACAGTTTTGAATTCACAGTTTTTCTTCTCCTAGACTGGTTGCCACCCAAGGCTATATAACCCAAGTGAATAGTCAGGATCATCGAGTCAATGCGATTGATCCTTTCCTTAGCTGCAGAGTATGTGCTTCGCCAGTGCTACATACAGTTTTGTTTTCAGAGTCTTCCTTGCTCTAGACTAGTTACTATCCAAGGCTATAGAACCCAGTCTGTTCTACATTTTACCCATAGCTGGGGGAGAAGGGTTAGATTCATGCTTTTCCCTCATAAGTGAATGTAATCAACTCGACTACTTGACTGGTATTCGAACTCTCGGCTCTCGTATGTTCAGTCGAATCCTCACTGTCATAAAAGAAGAGATACATAACATAGCAGGTCGATGCTTTTCCCCCCCTTTCTTTGCTGGAAACGACATTTTCTTATCTCTTAATACTTGGCTTGCTTTCCGGAAGGGAACTTTCTCTGCTCCCATTCGCCTTCGGATATGTGTGACAAACTATTCATCGGCTGATACTAAACTACACAGAACAACACTTAATTTAAATCCCTGTTTGTGCCATCTTTACGCAACAGCATTAATCAGGGATGATAAATATTTTAAGACAAATAGATAACAATGATTTTTATGCGTTCTTTTGTTTACTTGTAAGTTTTCTTATGAAAAAATATATTATTGGAATAAGCTCAGTTTCATAAATTACAACAGTGAGTTCATTTATGAAGTAGAATCTAGTCTGGCATAGAATCCTTGCAGGAATAGAAGATTATTCAAAATGTGCTTTTTAATCATCTATCTATAATTTCATTAGATTATACTCTGTCTCTTTCTATATAAATATCTCTTTATATTCAAGATTCTTTGCATTCACTTTTACAGAAAAACTCTTAGGAAAAGTATGAATCCATCTCTTCTCCCCCAGCTATTGGTTAAATAGCAGCAAAAACCTGATTCTGGGTCAAGAGGTAACAACATAAATACTCTTGGGAAAAGTATAAATCCATCTCTCCTCCCCCAGCGATTGGTTAAATAGCAGCACAAACCTGACTCTGGATCAGGATGTCGCAAGATAAATACTCCTGGGAAAGTCTTGAATCTATCTATTTGCCCGATTGGTTAAATTTTCTTTCTTATGATTTCTCAAATGCGCATGACGATGGACTTATCGTTTTTAATCATTTCATCCAAAGCAAGGCAATAAATCCACTAAAACACAAGTGGTTATTGGCTGTGGCAGAATAGGAAATAAAAACATTACTAAGAAGTGAGAACAATAGAAGAATACCGAATGCTTTCTGATAAGGAAACACCTAATAATATCATTACCATAAGAAATGAAGAAAACAGATCCAACAATTTAAGCCCAACCCGATCGCCAGGGAGTGAAGAAATGCCAAACTTGTTTAGCACTGGCCGTTCAATCGATGAATGCTGAATATTTCCTGATAAGGAAACGGATAATATTACCATTACCACTGGAAATGAAGAAATCTTTACACTTTGATTCCAGCCCGGCGGCCAGGGAGTGAAGAAAAGTTTAAGTCCAGTAGCACTGGCTGATTGATCAATGAATACCAATTTTTTTTTTTTCATTACGAAATGGTGAATATTAAAATTACCATTTTCCTCACTGACAAATAGATGGTTTTCAACCGGAATTGCCTTCCATCGTGAATTCACCAGTATACTGGGAGATTCACCAATTACTGCCTAAGTCATTATATCCGTATATTCGGTAAGGTTTGGCTTGTTTTCTGTTTATTATAAAACGGATCCAGCAGATTCCTAGTAGATAAATTGGTCTGTCTAGTAAACCTGAAATGTGACGTCATCATCGTTTTTAATGTCAACATTCTCATCACTGTTGCAAGCGCCGCTTCCGAGGTGGGAAGGTCTTGAAGAAGCGTGGGTAGGGGAATGGCTAATGAAAGGTTCAATTAAATCGCTTTCACCTGTTGCGATTGATCTGTCCTATTTCAATTGATTAGCCAGCACAATATCGATCCTGGACAAATCTCTCCGACAAAAGGTCCGTTGCCGCATTCGCAATTACTCATTCTCATTACTCGTTGCTACTATCTTGCCCACGTGACCTTTCCTCTCACACCCATTGGCTGATTACTCATCTTCTCATTGATTCATTCACCCGTATTTATAATTACGTTCGCTTGTCTGAGCGCATTACGTCATATTCATTAATCTTGTATGTTCATCTATCTATACAGCTATCTATTTATCTATCTTCATATATATATATATATATATATATATATATATATATGATTCTATTCACATAATCTATCTAGCTAACTAGCTATCTGCTTCTGTCTGTTCCTATCTATCTCTGTCCAGATTTATATAGTTAGGTGGATAACTAGATATTTAATCATATTCAGATATTCTCATATATATTATAAATTGTCAAAGAATGATATAAATCTATCTATCCACACACACATATATATATATATATCAGTCATCTATCTTTCTATCTATCTGCTCACATCTATCTATCTATCTATCTATCTATCTATCTATCTATCTATCTGTTCATATCCATCTATCTCTGTTCATATCTATATATTCAGCTAGCTAGCTCGCTATTTAATAATATTCAGTTGTACCTATATATATTAATTGTCAAAATATTATATCTATCTATCTCTGTACTTATCTATGTATACCTGTTCACATCTGTCTAGCTAGATATTTAATCATATTTAGATGCATCCATATATATTAACTGTCAAAGTAGTATATATATATATATATATATATATATATATATATATATATATATATATATATATATATATATATATATATATATATCCATCCTTCCTAATTCTCTTCTTATCTATATATGTGTGCGGACGGGCGTGTTAGGCAGTTCATTATCGATATAGTCATGTCTGTCTGTTCTTATATAATTCTTTTCTTATAATTTCTGATTGTCTTCATTCATTTCCCTGGTGCTTCTTCCATTCATTCTTTCACCTTATCGATGTTTACCTGCTTATTTTCATTCATCTTTTTAACGCATTTTATTCATTGTTTCACCTGATTATTTACATTTGTTATTTTAATAATTATTCATTCACTACTAGTATAGCCCGTCGTTGCCCGTGCTTGATTCAAAAATCGTACGACTCATACAGCAATCGCTATCACTTGACTTAAAATAGTTTTGCCCTTCCTTGCCTTTAAAGGAGTGCCCTTTGCCGTGCTGATGTTGCTACATGCCTTACTTCACATTGCAAATTTTTTCTAAGCTCTATACTAAACATTAAATCTGTTACGAAAAAAGAACTAAACAAAATGAACACAAAATGATCAGCTTTAAAAAAGGACTCGTAACTGGAAAAACCGAATGAAAAAAGAATGTTAACAACAAATACTTTTTCACACCCAGCCAATTCTGCGGAATCAGAATCAACGTTGAGTTTAAGCAAGCGAATGAGCCAATTGGAGTAAAGTGCCATGCTGATTTAAATGTTTCCCACTTGTGACCAATGCAGCCAGTACAAAATGGCCGCAAACTACATGAAAACTGCCGTAGAAGCATGAAAAAATCGATTATTTCCACTATCGATGGGAGTTGGGAAATGCAAAGTCGGTCTTGGCCTTCCCGCTAACTTGGAGCATGTGCATGTAAATTTTGGTGCAAATCCGTTGAAAATTGCGGCCGTGCATTCGTTACACACACACACACACACACACACACACACACACACACACACACATCCTGCCTTTTATAGATAGAGATTCTTTAACCTGATTCCTTTTAACTACTTTTTCATTCATTTTTTTCTCTAAAACGTTTTCATTCTTTTTTTTCTCTAAGCGGCTTTCATTCATTTTTTTTTTGCCTCATTCCTATTCCTAAATTATTTTTTAATAACTTCTTATTTTCTTCTATTCGATTGTGCGATTCCACATTATATTATTTCATTTGCTTTTTTTGTCATTCATTCTTTTACCAGATTATTTTTCATTTACACTTCTCAGTTTTTCACTGAATTTTTTCTTTCTTCTTCACTTGATTATCTCCATTTTCGCTTCCATTTCTCTGTTCTACTTCCTCTTTCCTTGTCAGTTCTTTCAATTCCATTTGCTTTCCTCCTACTACTCCTCTCGCTACTCACACATTTACCCACTCCCTTTTCATTCATAAATGAAACTGCTGCCCACTTTATCACATCTATTCTCTCTTTTCTGATTTTCATTTGTCGCTTGGAAATGAAACCAATTACAAAAGTATAACATAATAATACAAAGGCAAAACAAAGTCAACGATACGAGAAAAAAGCCTACTTATAAAAAGTAAACTGATTTATTTATAATGAGAGGGTCGAACATTATAATTAAATTGAAACTTTCCAAGCACTTCACATAATTTCGACCAATCAAATTCTTCTTAAACAGTTAATCCATTTTAATACATTGTTTACCTTTCCTTTCTTGAGTTTTTATAGTTTTGATCTTGGACGACGAGATTCGACTTGATTGCGTGGATGGCTATCGCCATAGTGCAGGGATCGTTCCGTTTCCTTTGACAATATTCGTTTCTTCTTAACCTGATAAAAACAGATTCTAAGGAGGTTTCATGTCACTTTGAACAATCAAATAAGGCACTTCATCCATTCATAAAAGCCGAATGGGATTAAGAAGATTGTCTTACATTTTTTTCCAAATGAGGATAAACTCCCTGTTTTTTTAAAACATTTTGATCTGGTCCTGATGATTGATGATTGCAGCCGGCGAGAGAATTCCTAACTGTGACACACCAGCCGAACAGGCGCTAAAATGACTTCATACGACGATTTGATATTGTTAAATATTTACATTAAGGATGGCACAGTGATTCAATAGAATGCCACGTGGAATGCTGATGGCAAGTGGAATGCTGATGGGGTGGGTCCGCTCTATACCAAATACAAATACAATATAGAAACCAACACAATTTTAGTAATAAAATGAATAAGAACGTTATAACGTCATGTGCACACTATCAGTTACTCAAGTCCAAAAACTAAAGATCATAAAGACGAAGCAAGAAATTCACCGTCTGAGGAGAATTTTGAATCATACATGTTGCTATCCGTTGAAAACGAATTGTTAGATGAACTGGAAACAGAATCAGTTATTGGCAGATTTGAGTAATCATTAAATGATTGCTCTTAATAAAGTGAACTACATGTAATGCTCTATTGTGCGTTTGAAATATCTGTTAATGTGTAAATTCTGTAGTAATTTATTTTAAACTATTAACAAATATCAACAAATTACTTTAAATTAATACAATTAAAAATTACATTATAACATTACGTATTTGCCAGTAATATGTACAGTACACTGCAATTACTGAGAAATACACATTTCTTCACAAAAAAATTAATTGTATTTTATATGTATTTTTGAAAAGTTTTATTTATTCGTTATGAAAATTAAATGATAGCCTTGTAATTGTAATTGTGCGTGGAGCCACTTTGTCGCCTGGCAACCTATATTTCTATGCCCAGTCCGCCAATGTGTCTGTGTGTTAAACTCAAGCCATGAGTAATAATTATCTAGGACTGTCTTGCTAACCATCAATCTATAACATACATCGATGAAAATATGTACGGAGCTTAGTTTAGATAAGTATATATATATATATATATATATATATATATATATATATATATATATATATATATATATATATATATCCGAAGTTAATGAGAACGAGAATAATATAAATTATAACGTTCACAGCATTAATTCAAAATAGGGTTCGATACCAAGAGTAGAGCAATAATTATTTATTATAATTTTTACAAACGGACAAAAGGAACTTAGTCACTACAAAGATGCATTCTTGCTTCGATGCGGCTGCATCTCGACTGGGGAGAACCAAAAATGGTTAGGAACAATTCTATTTGCAAGCAAGCCGCTTCTGGAGAAAAAAAAACATAGGGATAGAAACCTTAAGAGAAAACGGAGAAGAGTAAAGAAAAGATAAGGAAAGGAAAGAGTGTGACAGAGTAAGACAATATTATTTGTTGATATCAGCTTGGGTGGTGAAGGAATGTTGAGGCGTTAAGACAAGGACCTGGCCTTGAAAGTTTAAAACAAAGCAATGCAAAGGTCAGAAATCTAAGCAAAATACACCAAAATTCCCAAGAAGAAAGAGGGAAAGGTGGAAATAGAAAAGAGGAAAAACGAAAAAGGAGAAATAAGTGTATATATATATATATATATATATATATATATATATATATATATATATATATATATTGTCAACTGATAATTACGTTGAGTACTGTCACGCGTGTAAATATTGTTTTTATTGTTGTGTTAACGGATTCAACCATTTCCATTTGATTTCCTGATACAGTTTGTTTCGAAAGTAATTTTCAGTTGACAATATGAATATAATTGCATTTTCTAAATTATTCCAGTTGCTAAGGACATTTTGTTTTGTAATTAATAGTTACTTTTGTGTCTACTCTCAACACTGCGTTATCTGCATATATTATGCCGTTAAGATTGTGGCTGACAATAATGAATCGTAATAGGACTTCTAATTCTTTTTGGATCACTTAATTGTAAAGTCACGTGAAAACAACACATCATTTTCTAACGCCCCGTTCTGTTTTTACTTATTGACTTGATTCATTTTCTTTTCGTATGCAGACGTATGCTCCGGGTATAAGTTCAGGATTGGTTTACTATATTTCCCAAATAAATCAAGCTTACCTACTAGCTCATGTAGTTCTTTGTGTCGTCCCCAAAAGGGTTGGAGAAACAAGGTCGTTTTTCATTATTTTACAATATAGGTGCCTCTTAACATCACATGGTCCAATGATGCTTAAGCCTCGCTGTACCATCACGGAAGAAGCTGGAGTCCTGGTTCTCCAAAAAACTCCTCCACAGCACATACGATTTCATCATTGTTTCCAAAATTGCGACTACGCAGGTGAGATTTGAGTTTAGGAAACAGAAAGAAGTCAGATGGAGCTAAGCCAGGTGAGTAACGGTGATGAGGTAGCTTTGATTCAGGTTCGACGTGTGAATCCAGATTTCATCTTGAGTTACAAATCTGTGGTAAAGATTCTTAGGGTCAGAATGGAAGTTAGTCAGAAATGTCCTGGAAATGTCAACCCTTTTCAGCTTCTGCTCTGGTGTCAGCATTCTTGGGACCAACCTTGCAGACAGCTTGCTCATCCACTAGATCTCAAAACAGTATGGACTTAACCAAAATTAATGCCTATGGACTTAGCTATCTGCTGGACAGTAAGATGTTTGTCATGCTGTCGAACGTAGTTTATCGTCTAACCCAGGACGCGGATGTAGTTTATCGTCATACCCAGAACGGACGATGAATAGCATCAACTTGTTCATCAGTAGTTGTGGTTTTCGGACGACCTGATCACCTTCTGTATTCTCCCTACCCTGCTTGAATTCCGTAGCCCACTTCTTCACAATCACATAGAAAATGGAGTCCTCAGAAAGTGTCCGCCCAATGTCTTCGTATATTTCCTTGAATGTCATACCTTTCTTTTGCAGATACTACCCGGGCCTTTGTTTTGTCCATTTTTAGAATTGTCGCACACCTCTCACCTTTGTATGGGCCTCACCTGCACAGTAATTACAACAGAAATCTGAAATAGTTCTTGTAGTTTTATAAGAAGTGACAGTTTGTTCCCACAACAAAAATATTCAATAATGGCTCTCCTTTTTGGTGAGGCTTAGAACTTTTCGAACGACCCTCTTGCTTTATCAACCGTGTTTGCATAATCTATAAAACATAGGTATATATACTTTTGCATTTGCAGTGCTTATTGATACCATTCCGAGTATATCAGAGTACATATATGAAGAATGTAAATAATGGTAATTCCTCATCCCAGACATTCAGACAGAAATCTAAAATTTGGATTGAAAATTTAAAGATATTGAAAATTATAAATCACAATTTTTCAACTGAAATTCAAAAAAATAAATAAATAAAAAGCAATTATTTCAACTATTTAAATCTAGAGAAACGTTTTATACTTAAACCCGATAGCGGAAAAATGTAGTTAGAAAATTGAATTGCTTAAGTAAAGTTTATTTGCCTCTATCAGAATTTTCCAATTCAGAAAATATGTGACAATTATCTTGATGACGCATACGTAATCCGAATATGTACTTCTTGCGTATAACGCACAAGCAATTTTTGGAGCTGAATTTGGCTAAAAGGAAGCGTTATACTACAACTAAAATAAAATAAAACAAACGTTGAAAGACTTTAAATATAGTAATTAAGTATATTAATGCTGTCATAAAATTCCATTTTTCATCTTTTAACAGAATCAAATTCAAGCCACAAATTCTCAAACAATGTTGAATATTTCGAAATCAGTTCCTTGTAGTGAATCGATAACGGATGAGATTTGTAAATCTTCAAAACAAGAACAAAGAAATATATTTTTCACAAGAGATTTTCTAATAATACTCAAATAAAGCCATCTGGTTGGCAACTGAAATATTATTGGAGTAACATGGCCGATAATTATGTCGAGACGAATAAAAATAAGAGTTAAAATTATACAAATTTTAGAATACAGTCAATTCGGGATGAAACCGAATAATTGAAAAAGATATAACAAAAACATCATCGTTTCCATATTTTTAGTTTCTTACATGAAAAGTTATCATTTTCTACATATATTTATTTTTATGTCATCAGTTCTCAACTCTGTATTTAATGTTGATAACACAGCTATTTACTCTTGTCTTAATGTTAAATGTCTGATAAGTGTCGATAACTTCAAATTGGCAACTGATCTCAAAACTGACCTACAATCAGTTGCTAACTGAAGTAAGAAATGGCTTGCCTCCAAAATGAAATTGTTCCCTTTTAATCGTCTTTTTAATGGCTGATGCTAACCTCATTACGCTTTCTCGGACTAAGGTTTTTCGCTAAATATTATATCGAATCAAATGCTTGTACTCTTGCTAGTAAAAGTTAGTTCACTGAATCTGTCTTACATATCTATGAGTCTCCATTTCTTCAGTACATTGGATATTACTCTCACGTCTAATTTGGGGCGTCTGCTATGAGTTTCTTGATAAAAGACGAAGAATAATATGAAAAATTATTTGTCTTGATCTGGCAGCTCAGATTCAGTAACTTTTCGCAACTCCATAACATAGCTTTCCTGTGACTTTTCTATAAATACTTTCATGGAATTATTCTGATAAACTTTCCTGTGTGGTACTTTTAATTTTAAGTCCAGTAGTAGAGTGGCGGTCTTATCATGCAGTTGGATTAGCTTCATGTAACCGTAAGTTCTATGCTAATAATTTCTTCTCTTGTGCTTCTTGCTTGGGGAACTCTCTTCTGGGTGGTTGCCTCCCAATCAAGTTTGATCTTCAAAAATTTAAATGCAATGTCAACCGTTGTCTTCTGTCTTCTTGTTTTCTGTTCTTTTATTGTTCTCTCTCCTTAATAATGTTATTTCTCATATTCTCTTACATTTAGTAATTAATCGCATCCTAGTGGGTTTATAGCATTGACTGGAGTGAAATGATTAAAAAAAAAATAATGTGCTTATCTTTGTTATTATTTTTATTTCCTTTTTCCATATATTAAAGAATATCAAACACTATGGGATTTTAAGTGTTTGATATTCTTTAATTAATAATAATTGTGCACTGTTTTTTGACATAGAGCTCTCCCTGGATCTATATCATCCTGGAAATTCCATACGGATTACCATATTCCATCACTACTATATATATATATATATATATATATATATATATATATATATATATATATATATATATATATATATATATATATATATATATATATATATATATATTGTTTTTAAAAAGAAATATAGTCTATTAGTAATTAAGGGTAAAAATATTTTTAAATAAAACGTATTCTAACCCAAACACCCCTAGAAAGAATCTTTAAGTAGAGATTTTCCAAGCGTAGCTTAGATGTGGCACAGGGTCGAAAATATGGGGCATCCATTGAGGATCGAACACACTTTTCAGTAGTAACTAATCTGGCAAGACAAGCTTGCTAACCATTGCACCACGCCGAGGTGCCCTAAGAATCTTTAAGTATACAAGTACGAAAAAAATACCGTTAAAAAAAAACAAACAGACGATATGCATTTAACGGATGTCAGAATTCGTTGAAAAATACACTCCTGCGCTCCCTAAACTTAACTTCTTCTACGAACGTTACTCATAATTGATAAGGCAATAGTTAATAAAAATGAACACGCTACCAGCCCTGTCTCTGTATCCTTGGAAACAGGAAATTATGAATTTATATGTGCCTTTAAAACTCAGTAAATTTAGAAATAAGTTATTCCAATATTCGCTTGAAGATGAAGTGGAACTAATGCTTTTAATTTAATTATATAATTAAATTTGAAGTTTTTAGCATCAGTTTTTGAAACATTGTTATTACTGTGTAGTGAAAAAATATTTTAAATCAGTTTATTTAATATATATATATTTATATTATATATATATATATATATATATATTTATATATATTTACGCTCTATCTGATATTGAGCACTTTATCCCATAAATATAGCACACTTTAAAACTATATTTTTCATATATATATATATATATATATATATATATATATATATATATATATATATATATATATATATATATATAATGACTTAAAAGGTACAATGACATTCTCTTTTAGAATTCTTGCAAGCAACATTTCTTCAGAAAGAATCTATGTGTATAAATGAGATGAGACAAAAAAGATATTCACGAAACATAAATAGAAAATAACGAGGAGGAATTTCGGAACACGACTAAAACAATTTATAATAAATCCGAGTGAGTATAAAAAAAGAAAAAAAATGTTACTCACAACCTTTCAGTCGTTCTTCAATGATGATTCAGTCACTGAATGATTTGGCAATCGGTCAACAGCTGTTGGACAACACAAAATGTATTCATGAATATAAAGACGAAATTGTCACTATTTTACAAAGAGCTAGATCCGCTCATCATTTAAAGATTCTAGAAGCGGTCTATATTAAAATTCACAGACCAAGCCAGTATAAACAAAAAGTGCAGTTTATTAGCTCATTACGGTTAGTTGTTGGGGTAACATTTTTTTGTTTTTATACACACTCGGAACTTTTATCTTGTTTATATATATATATATATATATATATATATATATATATATATATATATATAAAGATTTAATTGACTGTCGCCTCTAAGTGTTAACTTCTATATTTACTTTTATATATATATATTATATATATATATATATATATATATATATATATATATATATATATATATATATATATATATATATATATATATATCGTCATATATATATATATCGTCATTCACAGATAAACTGTTTCGCTGTATCACAGCTCATCAGTATGAGTAGACACCCGATTGCCTCAAGCCAAGATCAAAACCCGAGTGATTTAGCATCAGTCGGAGATTTTTCCCTTAAGCTCTCGGCTCTCGACAGAGAGGAAGGTGAATTTTACGTATTTATTTTTGAATAAACACGCCAGTGACTCAGAGTGCTCGATTCATAGAAGAACTTTGCAACAGCAGTAGCAGTTACTCTTTACACACTCGCGCTTTCTTTCCAAAGTGCTCGACCGAAAATTTTATTTTTTTCAAGGGAGTATATATATATATATATATAGATAGATAGATAGATAGATAGATAGATATCGAATGATCGGTGTAGTAATATGTGTTGTGAGGAAAGAAATGACTTACCCCGGAAATCGAAACGAGCACGGACGTGTCTTGCGTGCAAAGTGCTGAAAAGAAAATATGGCCGCTCTTGGTGGTGCAATTTATGAGTGCTTGTCTCGTATCTACGAGACGGGATTTGCAAACATGCAAATTCTGGCCTGCTTGAGGAGACATAAAAAGCAAGGGTTTTTCTTTCTAGGGCGAATTTCACTTGCCAATCTGACGAATGGATTGAGAGGAGAAAAGAAGGTGAAAGAGACGCAACTGACTTTGTCAACTGAAAAGTGCCCAATGTGTGGTGGCGAAGAAACAGAGTCCCGGAATCTATTTCCTTTAGGCGAGTGAAGAAGAAGAAGAAGAAGAAGAAGAAGAAGAAGAAGAAGAAGAAGAACAACAACAACAACAACAACAACAACAAGAGGAAGAAGAATATTCAGTCTGTCGGCGAACGACACACTTAATTTTTATTTTTTTATACCCCACTCATTTATTTTTTCCTACATTTTTTATTTTTGTTATTTGTAAACATAATTTCCTATTTCTACAGTTCTAGTATAATTTCCCTTTCACCAAAAAATTCAAACACTGACCAGTGAGCAAATATTATCAAACCAGGTTAGTGTTTTGGATGTAGTGATAGCGGTAAAAGAAAGAGTTGGTTTCAAACTGGATAAATTGAAATAGACACATACACACATGAAATCTAGTGTCGTATGACCGGCGGCTAAAACAGGCTCACCCACTATTTATTGTGAATGGGCTGGTTTGCTAGCAACTCTGAAGGATGAAAAAATAACACTTATCAAAGAGAAGAATAATTCGGGATAAGTCAACGACGAGCTAAATAGAGGCTGTGTCTCAATAAAATTACCCTGGAGAAGGCAACGGGAAACCACTCCATTATCAATCCCAAGAACGTTCATGCTTCTCGACAATATAGCTAGCGGGTATAATGCCGTGAAGTGGGTTAAGTCTGTCAGATTTA
This sequence comes from Acanthosepion pharaonis, assembly GCA_903632075.3. NCBI lineage: Eukaryota > Metazoa > Mollusca > Cephalopoda > Sepiida > Sepiidae > Acanthosepion > Acanthosepion pharaonis. The sequence continues at coordinate 379,323 of CAHIKZ030000957.1, read as the reverse complement.
ACACCTCTCCCAGTAAGAAGGGTTACTTGCTACAGGTGTCACCTGACGTTTATCCAGCAACTGTTAACGAAACTTTAAAGAACAACGGAGGGAAGGGGTCAGAAGGTCCTCGACCGGTAAGGAAAGACATGAATGGCAAGTGTCACTGGACCGTTATCCAGCGACTGTTTGCATCAAACAAAAATAGTTTGAGGAACATCAGGAAATTAACAGGTTAAATGTTAATAATTTAGGTGTATGCGAAACTAGGTGGATAAAGAAGGTAGATTTTACCAGTGACAGGCACAGGGTCAAATATGCAGGTGACGAGAAGAATAAGAGGGGAGTTGGACTCATATTAGATCAAGACATGACGAAATGCAATCTTGAATGCTAGCAATTATGCAACAGAATTCTTGTAGTTAAAATGAAAGGGCAGCCATTTAATATAACCATCGTAGTTGTATATGCACCGACAGCACAAACTACGGAAGAAGTAAATTAAGCGTTTCACTGTACGCTAGACAATGTCAAGGTTCAATGCATATCACAAGGAAGCACAATCGTCATGGGAGGCCTGAATGTCAAAGTAAGGAAGGGACGAGAAGGTGAAATAATTGGCAAATTCGGAGTAGAAACCCGTAATGAATGAGGAGAAAATGCTTTCATTGTTTCATAGTGAACGTCAACTAGTAGCCAACACCTGGTTTCAAGACAACCCATGTTGTTTATGGGCATGGAGTAGATGAAACTAAAAAAAAAAATCAAATAAACTACATATCCATAAATAAGATATTCCCGAATATAGTTTTAATCTATAAAGCATGCACGAGTATTGACGACGGGAGCTTCCAGTGATAGATTAAAACTACGTAAGTTATTGCTGGCTAAGGCAGCCCCCAAATTTCAATACGACGGACAACTGTACAACCAGACTTTTAAGGAGCTGTACGCGGACAGCGTTAAAAGGAGATACAATAAATGAGAATGGAAATTCGAAGTGAGACACATTAAAAAAGTGTTAGCAACATCAGCAAATGAAATCATCCCTAAGAAAATTAGACAAGAAATAAAGGAAAGAATGACAGATTAAGTTCTCGACATAGTGAAAAGGAGACAGCAAACAATGCCAGTGTATGGCATAGAATAAAGTACATTGCCCAAAGAAATTAAACACAAATGCAGACAGGTAAATGAGGAATGACTCAATAAAAAGCGTGCTGAAATAGAACGAATGAGCATCACAAATAAAGCAGTTACGACTAAAAGAATAAGACTGGAGATAAGCAAATCAACAGGATCTATAAAAATCAAAAGACGGAATGCTGAGACACCGTTCACAACGACAGAGGAAATCTTACAGTTTAGTTAGGTTTTCTGTCCGATTGTGCTGTTAGGCGTCGCAGGAGAGGCACAGTCGTCTGTTAGCGGCAAAGCAAGTGGCCTGGAGGAGTGATATCTCGTGATATCTCATGACTCTGAGAGTGTCCGCCACTTAGTCGTTCCAGTGTCTTTTGGGTCTGCCTCTCGCTGTCCAGCCAGAATACCTGAGGGTGTATGCTCGTAGGGCTGGTTGGTTGATAGGCATACGAGTGAAGTGTCCAGACCACTTGATCCTCTGTCCTTCGATGTGTTGCATGATTGGTATTGACCCTACCATATTTCTTATTGCCTCATTCCTGATCTTGTCTCGCTTGGTCTTTTTCACTGCATTCCTCAGGCATTTCATCTCACAAGTGATCAGTTTCTTCTCAAGGGTTTTTTTAGTGTCAATGTCTGGCACTGGTATATCAGCGTTGGTATGAAAATGGCGTTGATTTGCCTTGGGGCTCATGGAAATACTAGGATGATTTAGAAGAGAAGCAAATTGGTAACTGACTGAGTTGGCTTTCTGACATCTGGTCTCGATTTATCTGTCTAGCTTGCTGCCCTCAGTAAATATGCTTTGCTTAAGCTGCGTCCCATTGATGTTAATGTCCAATTTTTCTGGCTTCTTGCTGATGGTCATGACTTCGGTCTTACTGACACTGATCTTCATGTCGTATTTCTTGCAATATTCTTGCATTAAACAACAATATAGAAGGACCAAAATTTTGCAATAAAAAATATGGAAGGACTACAAATAATAAAGTTCAAAGTGAAATCAGTGCTGTAGAAAAGGAACCAGAACAAGACAGCAGGACCCCAAAAAATTGTAATGGAGATACTGGAAGCTTTAGATGATTTCTGCATTGAGAAAATTACAGATATTTTAAATGACATATACGATAGTGTCGATATACGGAAGAGACCTATGTAGGTCCATTTTTATAAAGCTGCCCAAGAAGCTAATTGCAAACAAATGCGAACTCCATCGGACAATCAGCCTAATGAGCAACATGATAAAACATATGATCAGAATTCTGATGAATAAGGCGTGTAGCAGATTTAGGTCGGAAATAGTACGGCGTGTGTTCATTAAAGACACTGTAACAAGGAAAGCAATATTTATGATCACAAGGATGTCTGAAAGAGCAATAAAAATACAAAAAAAGTATGCCTATGTTTTATAGATTATGCAATAGCGTTTGAGTAAGTACGTTACAAAGAACTGCTTTAACTGCTAGGAAAGCTTCATTTATATAGACGAGATATTAGATTTATTGATTTATTTGATATATTGATATTAGATTTATTGATTTATTGATCTATTTAGGCGAGATATTAGAACAATCCAGAAGCAAGTGAATTAATCTCTTGAAATGCACAAGCCGGTAGACATCATTTATACTGTTTATGGGATAAAACAAAACAGAGTGTCTACGCAAACACGGTATTTCCAAAATAAGGTTTCGGATAGATAGATAGATAGATAGATAGATAGATAGATAGATAAATAACACACGTCAGTATATTTTGTGGCGTTCCAAATTCAACAAATGAACTTCAGGTGAAACATGATTAGTCAATGGGAATCAAAAAAGACAAAAATAAAATTACTAGAATCCCTTTCTTCCATATGTTATTCTCTGGTGAAGCTTTAAGAAAAGTGAAACATATTAGATTGATAATCGTTTCCTATTCTTTATCTTATCATTCTGTCGTATTTCAAAATTGATCTATATTTGATTCTAATTCACAGATAGACACATTAATTGATAGATATGAACAGACTGAGATAGATAGATAGATAGATAGATAGATAGAAAGAAAGAAAGAACGAAAGAAAGAAAGACAGACAGACAATCAGACAGGAGTCGAGAGAAAATGAAAGTCATAAAACAGTATTTAAAGTCCTGCATATTATATCAAATACCTCCGACTCTAATTAATATTCACCATTTCTTTAGTTGTTCTTACAGTCTTTTGCCAGCACAGGAGAATATTGTTTTATTGCCGAGGTGAAATCTGAAATTCAAGAGTCTTGCCCTAATCACATACTGACGATCTTTCAAGCCTTCAAGTGCTACTGATAAAAGATTTATAATAATAAAACAGATTACTTCTTGGCCTATCTTGATTGAAGAGTCCTTCAAAGCTCTAGCAATATTAAAATGCTGTCAATATCAGCATATGCAACGTGACATTTAATAATATATCACAGGATTCTTTTATTAATGAAAAAAAGTCTTTCTGTTAATCATACTTCAATATTGAATAGTTGTAGAGTGAAGAACTGAAGGTCGCAAGATGATCTATTCATGAATGCATTACAGAAGTTTCTATCTCTCTGTCTCCCCATGTGTATTATATATATATAAGATTGGTGTATACGGTATAAATTCCAATAACTAAAAAATACTATTCTTAAAAGAGTGCTCAATACAGAGTAGAGCAAATATAATGTATTCTAAAATTATAACATAAATATTTTTTAAAATCACTACAAAAATAGTCATTTTGTTTCAACACTTCTTGTGTCTTATCAAATGACGGTGTTGAATGTAGATATATATATATATCACTTGATAAGACACCAGAAGTGTTGTCACAAAATGGCTATTTTTTAGTTATTTTATGACATATTTAAGTTATAATTTTCGAATAAACAAGGTCTCCAAACCTCACTTCGCAGGTTTTGAATTCAGAGTTGTCCTTCTCCTAGACAAGTTGCCATCCAAGGCTATAGAACCCAGTCTTTCCTGCTATTTACCCATATCTGGTGGGGGAGAAGAAGGGTTTCATAACTTTCCCAAGGCTATTGGCACGTAAGAATGTAATTCTAACTCGGCTCTCTGATTCCACAGTCAGAGCCGCTATCCACTACTCCCCCGTGACTTCTATATATATGTGTGTGTGTATGTGTGTGTGTGTATGTGTGTGTATGTGGATGTGTGCATGTGTGTATCTGTGCGCGCGATATTAATGTAAAGTGCTCAATATCCGTGACAGAGCTGATATATGCGGTTGCATGGATAGCTGTTTGTAACCTCGGGTTTCACGCTTTCGCGATCTTCAAACTAGTTTATTTTTCAAAAGGCGCAGTTACACATTCATACGTACGAGCACACACGCACGCACACACACACACACACACACATATATATATATATATATATATATATATATATATATATATATATATATATATATATACCAGCTATCGGTAAATAGCAGGACAGACTGAATTCTGTAGCCTTTGGTGGCAAACGGTTTAGGAGAAGGTAACTTTTAATTCAAAGCTGCATGTAGCGCAGGCGTAGCACATACTATACAGCTAAAAATCCGGAGTTGGAGTCCCTAAGCAAGTTCGTCGCTGATTTCAGCCTCGTCCTGGCAGCTTCTACGACGTCACTAGTGCCAAACTGTAATGAACTTGCTGTTCCTTTGGATCCATCAGCCCACGTGGAAAAAGAGAACATGCTGCAGGGGTAACATCTTGTTCTCCATAGCATGCTTCCCAGTCTTGACCCTAGCTTACAGATGGGTGGGGTCAAATCTATGGATATTTCGTATTTGAAATAGAAGCCCCTTTTTTATTAAACTCTCTGAATTGCGTCAATCGGTCTGCGCATTCGAGAAATCTTAGTAAAGAAAATCTGTTAGAAATTTGCTTTGAAAGTTTTGAATACGAAGAGGATGTGCTTTCCCTAAAAAATCAAAAATAGAACTTTGTTTGTGTGACATTAAGCTATCTTAAAAATCTTAAAATTAAAATAAAAACAAGCCTAAGCTACCCTATTTTGGACGGGGTTTGCCAATATTTAAGACAGGGCTCCCAATATCCTTATGCTAGATCGGCATGAAAATTTCCGTCTAATACAGCTCCTTTCATTCGATAAATAGATTCTGATGGAGTGGTTTGTCGCCTTTCTGTCCTGATCTTGAATTTAAGCTAATCCTTAAAGAACACGATCAGTTGAGAAGAAGTATGCTTCTCGTCTCCATAGAATTCCTTCGGTCGCGTCGTCCATATCACGCCTCGCATAACACCTAATAAGCACAAGAACACATAATGCTCAGTCTTAGTCAACAACATTACCCCATTGCTACAAACAGAAATGCCCGCAAGGACGAAGAATTTCCACATAGTATGTGAACCATGATCATATCAGTAAACTTGCACAACAGAACTAAGACCTTGCAGTAGAAGAAGGCGTGACCCAGGGTCTCCACCGACTCACTGCAATGTACGCAGTTGGAAGAATTTCTCAAGCCCACTAAACAAAGATTTTGCCGACTCAAAGGGCCTTTTGCATCACCAGACAAATGAGTGATGCCTCATTGTTAGTGAGGCCTTTCAACCCAGGCGCCCCAAGCCCATATGGAGCGAGCCTCCTGCTTCGTTAAATGGAGCTCGCCAGTCAGACCATCTTGAACAGACCACCGCACTAACACCTGATATAATGCCTTACAGGACAATGCCTGGACGTCGGAGAGGCCATCCGTCGCCCGTAAGAGGAACTTGTTAGCTAACATGCATTCACGACAGAAGGGGAAATTGCCTTGGGATAAACGGTGGGCCTACTCCTCTCACGAGTGCACACTTCACAGGGACGGGAAGTTCTTATTGACGTCTTCCTTCCAGAATTCGCCACTCCCATCCGCTTTCGAATACATTCGGTCTAGGAACGCAAAGCGTATATTGACGAATTTCAACGCTAGCCATAACCAGACCCCCTTCAGAAGGGTGGCGCTAACAGATCTCCCGACAAACTTAGGGAGCCTTGCCTACCCACAACGAGGAGAACAAGTACTTAAGTGAATTAGTATGGCATACTGGAGTGGAAGCACAGACAGTCGGTAAAGGAGAATCGGGTAGATACGTGAAACACATACTTCCGCCATCCCCTTTAAGGAAAGATTCCTCCGGGAACACAGGCGAACTGCGCCCTCTACCTTCTCCCACACATCCAACCAATTCATTTCCAGCAAGAGATAGGGACCGTACCAGACGCCAAGTATCTTGACCGGCCTATCCGTCCTGAGGAAAGGCCCTGGAAAAAAACTCTCTTCCAAGTGCCCAACCGAAAGTCAACAGACTTATTACCGTTTCATACACTCTGATCTCTTTATGGACTTCGTCAATCTCGGCCCTTCCCGACACAAGAACCGAAATGTTATCAGCATAGGAGAAGTACCTGACCGAGGTGGCAAGCACCAGGTAAGGAGATTCCGCGTAGGACTAGATTCGCCTTTAACTTAAGAAAAGGCTCCAAAACAAGAACGTAAAGTAAAAGTGAAAGCGATCAACCTTTACGAATGCAGTGGGACAACACGAAAGGCTCCGATCGTACCCCATTCACTTCTACCAGCGCACAGGGATACGCGTACAAAAATCGGATCCAAGTGCGAAAGTAGGATCCGAAACCGGCAGCCGTAAGGACATCCTCCAAAAAACGATGGCCAATTCTATCGAATGCATTGGACTGATCTAAATTAATCAGCGCGGCTTCACTGTCGACTTGCTCGATGATGAAGCGTACCAAATGAAAGTTGTCCTGAATAGTCTTACCCTTCACAGCACAAATCTTCTCAGAACTAATCAGACTAGACAGGACAGCCTTCAAGCGGCTGTCTAAGATCTTGGCTAAAATCTTCAATTCCGTATTTAACATCATCAAAGGCCGAAAGTTAATTATCCCATTCCCACCGTTCTTGTTTTTGCGTAGTAACTTGGTCACCTATCTGAGGAAGCGCTGTGGCATAGATACCTGCTTCATCGCGTTGTTGTAAATCAGTTCCAGCAAGGAAACAAGAACAGGCGACCGGCTCAAGTATACTTCGTAAAGAAGACCATCTAATCCCCCGAAGTTTTGTCCCGGCCTACCATCTTTTAACGCTTCCCATATCTCAGACTCTGTAACCCTTCAGGAAAGTAGGCTAAGTCAGCAACGAACTGAGGAGTGCTCAGACCTAGTTCCCTTGTGAACAGCTCCCAACAGTAGTCGCGACAACGCTCGCATATGACTGCGGTTGTATTCACGGTCCGCTTATCCGGCAATGTGTCGCACGCGATATGTCTATTGGATGCATTTCTAACTAATTTCTAACACTATGCGCAGTTCAGCGACCATATTCGTTGCCTCCGGAGATATTCTTTTTAACCTACGAGAAATTGGTCCTACAAGAAATTGGTCCTTCCTGAGAAGCAAGAAGGCCAGCTCCGCCCTAGATAAGGTTACTTCCCTACTATCACGGGATTTAATCGCCCGATCAACTTTTGCATCCCATGCCGTTTATGCTGCTAAACTAGCTAGATTGAGTCGGCGATTATTATCAACAGAAAACGACCTCTACTTATTCCCAACCACAGCCCCCGTCAATTCTCACTGTAGTATTAGTAGCAGCTGGTTCTGAAAATCTCGCTCACCAAATAATGATGCGTTCAACTTCCAGTAGCCAGCCATCATAACCTTAGGCTTACCTAAGTTTACACTAACCTGAACGAGCCTATGATCCGAGTAAACTATAGAACGAAAACTTAGACAACCTAAGAGCCCTACATCGATACCCTTAACTAGAACTAGGTCGAGGTGGCTAGAACGCACCACCAAAGCCGATCTACCTCTACCAGATTAGGCCACACTACTTCACGAGGTTGTTCATTACGATACTTATCGACAAGATCGAATTTGTCTTTTAAGTCCTGAAATGCTAGTATCCGATCTTTCCCTTATACAATCTATATCAAGGGTCTAGATAGCATTCCAAACACCCGCTAAAACTACCCAACGAGTTGTCTTCAAATAACGGCTCGATACGCCGAAACAAATCAGCCCGCTCCATTAGGCGCATAAACCCCAATAAGACGAAGAGACTTTATGGTAACATTCAACGCACAAAGCTTGCTCGCCCGATTTTCGAAGACAAGAACACACGTCGCATTCAAAGACTTGCTCACTAGCGTCCATCAAATTATGCTAAATAGAGGACAAACCTCGCAGACAAAATGCATTTATAGTCGCGAGTTGAAAACCGGATCTCCTGTACACAACATACATCCACTCCGAAACGTTGAAGATCTCGTGTGAGTCTCGCCCTACGAGGCTCCGATCTTAGGCTCCTGGCATTCAAACTAGCTAACCAGAGTGCCATTATCAGTCTGATTAGGCTTGTGGATCTACATTAAATATGGCCGGGGTGAGGACACTGGCGGCCTGTCCCATTGACCCGGCGGTGTGGAGGCGTGTGAAAAATAAAAGAGACTGAAAATTAAAATATAATATACACAAAAAATAAATCAATAGACTAGTGAAACTAGATATTACACTAGCAACAAAAATAAAAATAAAAAAACACTGGGAAAGCTGAAAAAGAAAATCCCAAATAAAAGTGAGTAAAAGAAACGCAAAAAATAAGAGATAAAATTAACGTAAATTATAACAGTTCTTCTAACACAAAAAATGCCCAATCGGTCAGCGACAAAAATACATCGACTGCGAGGTAAGAACAGAATCGGGCTGAGTAAGGATTAATGAAGTCTGGACTGACTGGTATTTACTCAGTCTCACCACTGAGACAAGATGTGGCACAAAGTCGAGTTTAGTGTGGGGAATCCGAACGCGTACACTCGGGCCAACGGTCAAAATATACCCAGCCACCGCAACCGTGGAATCGGGCACTTTGGATTGTCTATTTTTCTCAGCCGATTCTCCATCCGTAGATAGAGACCCGACTGAGTCGTACTCTGTCCGAAGACAAAGAGCTTGACAATCGCAACCCAGAGAGCGGACAGCCTGACTGCAACGGTTTACACTTGACTCACTTTGAGTTCTTTATTTAAGGTGTCTTGCCTAGTTCGTTTGTGTTACCGGGGGTGTCTTGTTAACTCCACAGCAATTGATTCGTTTTCTACAGATTATCAAACCTTTGCAGGTTATTTAAACCCAGAAAATATTTTGAGATTATAATTTTCTTTTAGGATAACAATGATTTAGTGAGACAAATCTCATTCATAAAACCATAGCTGATGGAGAAGAGTTGCATTTATACCAAATCAGAATTTGAAATTATAATTTAGATATAAAGTGAGGGATCAATTTTATAAACTGATCCCTTACTCTGTGTCCATGATAGTTTCTATACATTTATATTCCAGCGAATGCACATAAGTCAAAATGACAAGCCTGTGTAGTTAATCATTATTTTATTGACTGATTCATTTTTTACGACTTATCAACCCTTTGCGAGTTATTTAAATCCAGAAAATATTTTAGATTGTAATGTCTTACTAATTAACCCATGGCAGGAGGAGAAGAGGTCAATTCATACCTTTTCCAATTGTATTTGCACGTAAGTGAATACAATGAACTCAATGGGAAATTGATTTCGGTTCACCAATTAACAATTTCGAGCCATTATCCATTACTACATCCGCACATCAAAGCTTACAGCACCTGGTGTTCCCAAGCGGTCACTCATCTAGATATTAACAAAGCTCGACGTTGCTTAACTTCGGTAATCGTAAGGGAACGGGTGTTTCAACGTGATGCGTCCATAAGCACGATACTAGAGATGGATACAATAGGGGAAAGCCTGAAAACCACCACAAGGGTTGTTGTTGTGTGTGTAAAAATGGGTATAGGCGGAATTTGGGGGAAATCGTCGATGGTTGTTTTAGCACGAAGTCACACGTGACCGATGGGTTGATCGTACTGGCATTGTACAAGTACTGAACATGACAAATTATCAACCCGCACTTTCATTATGTGGGTGTTAAATATAAGTGGCCATCGTAAAGCAATGGAACACTAGGCAATATTATAGAGCAGCGTACAGGCCTAGCGGAAATAGTACCGAACTATAAAAGTCATTGCCGAGAGAGGAGGGATATTGCCTGCCGAAGCAGTATTTTGGTATAATATGTCACCTAAATCTGGCCAACGTGAAGACACTGTGCCGCACAGAGCAATTTACACATACCAATGCAAACATCCTAGAGTTAAATCATGTTTAACACACTCTGACGGGCCTGAATCTATATGGATTGGAAGGGAGGTTTGTGTCAAACCAACTGGAGCCCGCTGCACGACAAAATGGGCAAGAGGAACGGTTACTGGAGCAACAATGTTGAGGTAGATGGTATGCCAAGACATGTTCTTGACCTTAGAGTGATTCAGGAAGATTCAGAAAATGATGGAGACTATGGGAGAAGTTCTCATAAGGCTTAGCACCTAAACACTCCGGAGATCGCAAAGAGAGCGACACCCGCCCAAATGGATGGATTACTATGTAACATGAGATGAGATCATAAGATCGTCGTTTAGTTTAAAAAAAAACTTACCTAATGGACGTACGTACGTAAAGAGAATGTCGTTGGGAAACCATATTGTTTTTATGCTGACAAATTAACACAAAATCACGGCGACCACGAGATTTTAGAAAATATAAATATGCATTGTACGAAAGACAAGGAGTAAAGGAAGTTACAGTATTTACATTACTATTGTCCTCATCTTTGTCGCCATATTTGTCACAACGTTTCGGCCGTTGTACGCTCCGGCCTTCTTCAGGTAGTTGGAATTTCGAACTGAACCTTTTATTTCGATCACTGGGGTAGACTGTTCTAATTCCACGTGCCATGTTTGATGGATGTCAGTTATCAGTTATCTCCTGCTAATTTTCCCTCTGAAAGTTCTCCACTCCCTTAACCAGGAATTGAACTCACCTTCTTTGGGTCTGTCACTCGATCTAACCCCTTTATCCACTGTGCCATGTGTCCTGGAGGACATCTGGGTATGAACTTCTGAGTATTATAAACCTAATGTTTTCAGCATCATTTTTACCAGTGCTCATATTGCAATTTTTGCTGTTATCATTGCATGTCTTTTACCAGAGTTCATATTGCGACTTTTGTTATCATTGCTTTTCTCTGGCACTCCTTATTACTGGTTCCCATATTGTATTTATTTCTATGCTTGGTCGGCTCAGGAGATTTTTGTGGCCTAGCATATGTGCTGATTCCTTAAGTTCCTACGAATTTTCCAATGTTGTTCCCTGTCTATGATCTCAACATGATCCCACAGGGGGCGGTGATCTCCCTTCTCTCTCCATATGTGGTCAGCCACGCCTGATTTTTCTACTTCCCCTCGCGTTACAGGTTTCTGGTGTTCTTGAAGCCTTACCTTGAGGGGGCGGCCTGTCTCTCCTTTATATTCCTTTCCGCAGCTGCACGGGATAGCGTACACACAGTCTTTAGTCATGTTCCACTCTGTGGGTGGTCTCACTCGTGAGAGATACCTGCGAAGTGTTGTCACGCTTTTGATGGTTGTCCTGATGTTATATGGACCGCAGATCCTTTGTATTTTCTCTGATAAGCCCTTCACATATAGCAGGCAGACTGTTTTCTGAGTGTTGTTGTACTCCACCTCCTCCTCTTGTACCCGCCTATCCCAGTTTTTGGGAGCTGCTGCCATGTACCCAGGGTAGTTGTTACGTTGTAGGGTACTACTTATACTAACCAATTCCTTATCTAACGTCTCTGGATCGCCACTTATGACTTTTGCTCGGTGTTGTAAGCATCGGACGATCCCTTTCTTTACGCTGTATGGATGGTGGGAGTCGAAATTGAGGTACTGTCCGGTGAATGTTGGTTTACGGTATACGGATGTCTTGAACCCATGCTCTGTTCGAGATATTAGTATATCCAGGAATGGGAGTGAGTTGTTACTCTCTTTCTCCATTGTGAACTGTATCGAAGGTCTTATTGAGTTCACCTGATCCAGTAGAACCTGGACGTCTTCCTGATGTGGCCAGAGTATGAAGGTGTCATCTACGTATCGTAACCATATAGTTGGCTTTAGCGATATAGACTCTAATGCCATTTCTTCAAAGTATTCCATGTATATATTCGCCATTGCTGGTGATAATGGCGAGCCCATTGCTAAGCCCTCATCCTGTCGATATATGTGAGATCCCATTCCGAAGTATGTTGTTTGTGTACAGAAAGTCAGATTATCTATTGGAATACTGGTCCGCTCCTGTAGGGAAGAGTCTGAGGTCAATCTATCTCTGACTACTGAGAGTGCCTCCTCCGTGGGTACCTCAAATCGCTACCGACACTGGAGTTTGAACACAGGTGACCAATGAACAAACACAGGTGATTCCATCTCTAATAAGTAGACAACGTGATCGTAAAGGAAATGTATATCTAGGAATTATCGTGGCGTCTAAGTGATCACTATTTCTACTCTATCCTCTATTACTATACGGAACGCTATTCTCTATACTATTCACTGTACTATTCCCTAGACTAATTACTACACGGATCACTATTCTGTGGCTACTTTTTCGAGCGAGTATTTTCGAGCAAGAACTATGAGTGCGAGTATTATTCGAATGTGTCTGACACCAGCATTGTTCAACGGCGTACTATAGTGATATCAGCGATTACAAAGTCCCACAATGAGCATTATAAAAGTGACGACGGGTATTCGTTAACATTACTAAAGTGGCAACGAGTGTTCGCTGACATTACAAAACTAACCTACCTATCTATCTATCTATCTGAATTGGTTATCAAATCCACCTCCTTGAGTTTGTCATCAAATTTATCTATATAGCTATCTCTCGAAGTTTATACTATGTCGGAGTCAGCTCCTCCTAATTTCCCTAATTATTCATTAGGGGTCGCTCCCCTACACTATAATTACTGGGTGATTTCTTGCCGAGGTTTCCTTTGTCATTTCTTAATTTCAGCGAACACCTCTACAATGTGAGCTCTCGCAAAAGATAGCGTTTCCCATTTGGGGGAGACGCCATGAACATTATACACACATACACGTACGTACGAACATTCACCAAAGAAGAAACACAAATGTTCACACACAAACAAATGTTATTGTCTATTGTAAAATTGTGTTTTTTAATACACACATATATATATATATATATATATATATATATATATATATATATATATATATATATATATATATATCTATATATATATATATATATATATCGGTCTTGGACCTTCTTCTAGCAGGAATAAATAGCACGTGTTTCTAATAATACAACAACACTCTAAACCCACACGGTCCCTCTACAATTACCATCTATTTGAGTATTTATCATATCGATCTATTTGATTTTGTTATACCTATCTATCTATCTTTTTAAATCTATCTACCTTTTTATATATATCTATCTATCTACCTTTTTATATTTATCTTTCTATCTTTTTGAGAATGTTTTCTTTGTTTTTCGTCTCTTCTTGCGTTATTTTCATTTCTCTGAGTGGTGTAAAGAGTATGAATGAAATCGAATCACAAATCCAGTTCATAAAAATGTCAGTATCAGTTTCTGTATTCAACACCCGATAAGTTGCAGCGTACAATTATTTGTTGACAACATACACGTAATGACTTTCAAAGGAAGCCTAAAAAAATCTTCTTCAGCAAAGAATAAGGAAGAAAAATTTAACGAAACGGTTCCGTCCTTGCATTCATTCTGTCATCGCAATACTTAGACATTTCATCGTTTTTTGTTGTTGTTTTTTTAATCCACTTATCTCGACTGGCGTCTCGCTTGCAACAGGAGACTGTCAGATTTCGGTTATTGATTACTTTTTTGCTTTTTGGAAATATTTCTTATAATCAGTTCACATGGAGCGCCCACAAACAACAAAACAAGAAAGCAAGAATTACCTCCCTTACTCTTTTCACTTCCGTGTCATTACCGATAAAAAAAATAATAATTGAAAAATCAATTCGAGGATATGGATAAGGGTTATTCGTACATTTGTAAATCACAAAAATTATTCTGTCGCAATTCAGCAAGAAAGTATCTATAGATGAGTTTTTATAAGAGTGTATGGATGTGGTGTAATGGATATCGACTCAGAATTAGAAATCGGAGAACCGAGTTCGAATTCAAGTCGGGTTTCACCCTTGTCAAAGGTATGAATCCATCCGTTCTGTCCCAATATGGGTTGAATAGCAGAACAGCGGCAAAATCTTCTGCCAAGTCGAAAAAAAAACAGGATACGCCAAAGAATGTATATAGCAAAATGATGTATTAATAGGATTAGTCATTGATAATTATTTATAGTGAATTATGTGTGCGTAGTATTAAACATAGAAAATTAATTTATTATAGTTAGGAGTAGCAGATTATTTATTTGTGATTATGTGTAAAAAAGTAGTATTAGGCACAGGTAATTATTTATAGGGTATTATAAGTGAGTAGTAAAAAGAATAGGAAATTATTTATGAAACATTATCATAGGAAAAATGGATTAGTATTATTAGAAAAATAAATATTATTTATAGGTATTATGGATGAGTAGTATTAGGCATAAAATATTATTTATAAAATATATTAAGAGGAAAGTATGGATTAGTAGTATTAGATAAAGGAAATTTATTTATAGGGTATTACTGATGAGTAGTAATATGCAAAAAGAAAATATTTCTAAAATATATTGATAAGAAATTATGTATCAGTAGAATTAAAGAAAGGAAATTATTTATAGGGAATTTCAGATGAGTTGTATAAAGCATATGAAATTATTTATAAACAATATTCCCAGGGAACTTATGGATTAGTAAATTTATAGGGAATTTTGATGGAGGAGCATTAGACATAGGAAATTATTTATAGAGACTTGTGGACGAGTTGTATTAGTAGATATTATTTATAGGGAATTGTGGATGATACGCATGGGAAAAAATTTATGAAAGAATTTTCATAGGAAATTATAGATTAGCAATATTAGAGAAAGAAAATTTATTTATAGCGTATTATGGGTGAATGCTGAAATATTACTTATATGAAATTCTGCTTTAATATTATTAGACGCGGGAAATTATTTGTAGACATATCTGGGTGAGTAGTATAAGGCAAAGAAAATTATTTATAAAGTATATTTATATGAAATTATTAGACACAGGAAATCATCTTTAAGGATATATGGGTTAGTAAAATTAAGCAAAGGAAATTATTTATAAAAAATATTTAAAGGAATTTATGGATTAGCGGTATTAGACTCTGTATTTACAAGGAGTTATGAATGAGTAGCATTAAGCAATTATTTATAGGAAATTATGCATTCGTAATATTAGATGCAGAGAATTATTAATATGGAATATATGGGTGAGTAGTATTAGGTATAGGAAATTATTTATAAGAGATTATGGATTAACAGTATTAAGCAAAGGAAATTCTTTACAGGAAATTATTTATGGGATTATGGGTGAATAGTATTCAATAATTATAGTAAATTATATATCTTGAATTAAATATAATTAGTCCAGCCTACAGGAGAATTGAGACACACCCTGGATATCATTTACAGAATGTTATTTTAGAGGAGAGTCCGGTGGGTGTTAGTCTGGTGAAATTGATTGCGACTAGGAATGAGAAATCTGAGAGCTGTGTTCGAATTCTAGCCGATTACGTTACATCAACTTACACACAACTAACCTTGGGAAAGGTATGAACCCATCTCTTCTGTCTCCACCCAACATCTATGTCAAATAAAGAAAAAAGTAAAGAGTACTGACGTCCTAATCTTCTAACTTAGTTTAGATGTGCCACAGGACTGAAAGTATGGTGCACCTAGTGAGGATCGAATTCAGTGATACGCCGTAATTGATCTTTCGAGACAAGTTTGCTAATCATTACACCATATCGAAGTACCCTATCTAATCTTCTATATGACCAGTGAATGAATTCAAATCAAATACAGATCAAATATGGATCGGAATCAGACATAATGTTAGGATAAATAAGAAATAAGAAACGTTTATAAATTTAACATCTTTCACTTTTATTAAAGCTTCATCATCAAATGACATATGGAAATATGATTTCCATTGGTTGAGCAGACTTCACAGCGTTTGTGTGTATAATTTACGCGTGTAAGTGCATCATAATTCTAGTTTGTCTATGCGAAATTTAGATGATGATGTACATACGTATGTCCGTGTGGGCCTATTGGGCATTATTTATGTTTGTTGGGTTTTCGCATGTTGATTTGTTTGTTGTTTTTTTTTACGTCAACGCCCGTCGTGGTAGTGGTAGTTAAATATACGTTAGATTCTTTAAGAATGGACTTAATAAAGGTTGGTGATGTAAAATAATGTTTTGATGTGTGCTTATAGTTGGTAAAATATTCGTCTGAATTCCCTGGAAGTATTTTCGACGTAAAAAATTATATTCGCTTTTAACTAGGGTAGCGTTTTTAAAATCAACTTTATAGCCAATTTAGTTCTTGTGTATTATTTACATCTTACATAGCCTCATTCTATCATGGCAGTGAATGTTAGGCAACCTCCAAAGGAGAGACTTGAAGTTACGGATGGATTTCTACCGATGGATACTGAAAACACCATGGTCGAAACAAGTGAGTCATGAGAAAATTTTAAGAAACATTGAACAAACAAAAAACATACTTTCCATCGAAAACAAACAGTTGATATTTCTTAGACACATAATGAGAAAAGACGGCCTAGAGAATCTGAAACTCACACGTCTCTTCGATGACAAAACAATGCAGTAAGAAACAGCAAATAACCTACTTAACAAGCTTGTATAAATAGATGGCGCAACACCGAAAAGATGGCATCAGTTACTTAGACAAAAGACAGGAAATTGCGGAGAGCCATGATCGCCATGTCCCAAAGCTAAACAACAATTAAAAGAAGACTTCAGAAGATACTCTTTCTGATTGTTTCTTAGCAAAATTAAAACAAACTGATATTTTAGCTACGTGACTCATTAATTTACTGGCTTACAGCCATATCAAATTCAAATACCAGTTCACGTATCATCACCAAAGTTAAGCAACGTTGAGACTGGTCAGTAACTAGATGTTTGGCCAGTTGGGAATACCATGAGCTCTAAGCTCGGATGTGCGGGTGGTGTAATGGATAACATCTAAGAATTGGAAACTGAAGAACCGAATTCCAATTCCAGTCGGGTATGTTAAATTCACTTAAGCTCATATATTCTTCCCCCTGGTTAGGGGTTAATTAATAAGACTGGTATTAGTAAATGATTATTATCTCCAAAAAAACTCTTACAATCTGAAAATTATTTCTGACTTTAAATAACCTGCAAAGGTTTGATAATTTGTAAGATAATAAAACTCATTATGATTATCTGTCTATATTTCTGAGATGAGGTATTATGCACATTATTTACAGTATTCGGACTATTGTCCTCATCTTTGTCGCCATATTTATTACAACATTTCGGCCGTTCAGTATCTGTCTATATTTCTGTATTATGTACACTATTTACATTATTCGGATTATTTTCCGCATCTTTGTCGCCATATTTATTACAATGTTTCGGCTGTTGTGCGCTCCGGCCTTCTTCAGGTGGTATGAATGTCGAACTGAACCCTTTATTTCGCTCACTGGTGTAGACTATTCTAGTTCAACGTGCCATGTTTAATGGATTTCAGTTATCAGTTATCTCCTGTTAATTTCCCTCTGAAAGTTCTCCACTGCCTTAGCCGGGTATTGAACTCAGACTCTTTGGGTCCTGTCACTAGATCTAACTAACGCCTTTATCCACTGTGCCATATGTCCTTGCGTACAACGGCCGAAACGTTGTAATTAATATGGCGACAAGGACGATTTTTTAAAGAATACTTCATTATTTTTTTATCTCAAAATTATCAGAACATTTCTGTTGCTTCACAGATGATGAAGAAACTTGAATCAACATAAATATTTTTCTACGGAAGGATGCTGAGAATACCATAGACCGAACATGTGAACAATGATGAAGTTCTAAAGCCAATGGAAACAAAAAGGACACTTATACTTATCATCAGGGAGAATATTTGAAATTTCTAGGGCACATAATGCAGAAAGGGAGCTTGGAAAATTAGATACTCACAAGGCAGATAGAAGGTAAAAGAGACAGATGTAAGACGCATATGTTTGACTGAATTGATTGCAGATCAGGGTTTAGGAGAGACAGAAAAAAATTATTAAGCGCTACAAAGGACAGGAAATTATAGAGAGCCATGATCGCCAAAGTAGACGCGGTGTTTAAGGAAAAGAAAATTGCCAAATATAGATCTGGGGTGGGTAGATTGTTTTTTGTTTTGCTTTTGTTTTGTTTTTTTATTGATAGCGGTTCTTTGCCGACCCTGTGTAAAGTGGCTCACCTCACAATAATAAAACGGGTTTCACAACAACAATATAAACAACAATCTTTTATTTGTTTATTGGACACATTCTGGGATTGCACAAATGTATGAGAAATTCGTTTATTATTTAATACATTTGTCTCTGTTGTTGTATAGCTGGCCACTCGTATTCGAGGATACCCGTCTACTAGAGCGGCTATCCAATCCCTATTGAAGACGCTTGCTCAGGCGCATCTGTGGTTTATACTGCAACTATGCTAAGCAGACCTTAGTTACAGTTTCTGGAAAAGAGCGTGTTATCTAGCATGATCAACAATTTGAACAAGGCCAGCATGCTCAAGCCCTCGACCATGACCATGATGAATTGTGACTTCGTGCTAACACGGCTATCGACGGCCCTGTTTACAACGGCTTGATATAGTTTTCAGGAACTTTCCAAATGTGTCGCACGATGGGATAACATAAAGAAATTCCTCCTGACAAATTGTGAAAATGGTGAAATTCGAACCCAGGTCCCATTTTCAGAATGCGTTCTAAACCCTCGGCCACGTGCCCATGAAAGTAGTATATACTACATAAACATACCGTATTTTACTGCTTATTATGATGCACCGATGCATCAGACGCACCCCAAAAACACACATTTTGAGCGAAGAAATCGGAAATAAGTTTTTTTCCTGTAGTTCACAACCATCACCACTCTTCCCAATTTTAGCCAATAACATTTCCGCCTGAAATCCTGACTAAACATGACCGTTTCATCACAGACGAAGAAGTACAAAATTTATGGATAACTACTTAGAATGAGGCGGCCTGGTCGAGTCAGGGATAGCGGCTCGGATTGAGCCGAGTTCGAATTCCAGTCGAATCCATCACATTCACATACGTGCTAATACCCTTGGGAAAGGTATGAAGGTATGAATCCTCTTTTCCACCTAGCTATGGGTAAATAGCGGGACAGAACAGGTTCTATAGCCTTGGATGGCAATTTGTCTACCGCAGAAAGAAATGGCAACCTACTGTGGGAAAAAAAATTAGAGGCATGGTGGAGTAATGCATAGCGTCTCGGATTGAGCAATCGGAAAGTCGAGTCAATTCCAGTCGAATCCATTACCTTCACTTATGTATCCTCTTATTTTCCAAAGCTATCACGACAGACCGGGTTCTCTAGCCTTGGATGGCAACTGATCTACTGCAGAAAGTAATGGCAACCTAGTGAGGAGAAAAATCTGCTTCGTCATACCTGATTTAGAGTGTAATAATTAAAAGAGAAATTAGACTGCCATAACCAATCTTCGTTTCATAAAGCGTAATGTGGTTTTTGGAACTATTTTATAGGCAAAGAAATGCATCTTATAAGCATGGAAATACGGTAATCATCTGCATCCCACCTACGTCTACTGGATGACATAATAGAACTGGGAGGATATATAAAATTGAATGTGGTTTAAATAACAGTTATACATTTTTTGGTTTCTTTTTCTGCATTATTATGAATAATTCCTAGCTTAATTATAGCTTTCTCTCCTGCTTTGTCTCATTTTCTTAATGATAACGCAGAATCCTTTTCAACAGCTCTCTCATTAATCTGTCTTCTATGCCTTCATCTTAAAAGCGCATAACATTATTACACCAATCAACCGTCATGTTTCGCACAAACTTCGCCTCATAATTATTCTTCAGACATCTTTTAATCTTTTGCCAAGCTGGCCTTGTGGTATAACGCCCACGATGATTAAAATCTCATTAGATATACACTCTTCAACGTGACATTTAAAATCATTACTGGTGCTACCCAAAAGTTTAAAGAATTAGAAAAACGTGCATAAACCAAAGTTACTACGGACTTTTATTTTCAAGCAATTCTTTTTTTATGCGCTGTCTCACTTCATTCTATGACATCTCTCCACAACTTCCCCTCCTTTATAGCTCTAATGTTTATCTCTTTGCCTTCTCTCTTCCAGACCCCGTATGTATTGTTGTGTACTCTGTCCCCACGCTACTAAATAAAATGACAACAACGAAAAGGAGCATTTCTTTCTCTCGTTCGTTTTATTAGGAGAGAGTGGTGGAAGCTTGGATTCTAAGAGGCAGCGGGAGAAATAACGTCACAGGAAAGCATGTCGCATGTTATTTCAACGTCCCTCTGCGGGTTGTCTGAGCAGATTGCTAACCTAAGTGTATGAGATATATCGACGCTTCAGAATTCTTGCGACCCTCTGTTGAATTTACACCGTTTTGTACTTATATCCAAAATCCAGACAAAAGCAATCCATCAGTGTCAGAATAAAACGCCCTTAAAGCATTCCAGCTAATCGCTGACAATCCTGACCTTGGACTTCGCATTCTGTAACAATGTCAAATTCTCGAAGCTTTGTTTGTCCAAAAGCTGCTTCTTTCGGGTTTTAATGCAGATGTATCTTTTTTCTTTCCATTTTCCTTAAAACTTCTTCGTCGATAGCTTGTTCCATCCTTTATATTATTAGGAACTTTCTAAAAGACCACTGTTGCCTTAAGTTTACATGTTCATCTCTGAGGAAATTGTCCATCATTCGCTGCTATAAAGCAGGATTGATATTACATAGCACTCTTTTATTTGTTTCTAATTAAATTTTCCTGTTTCTTATTACTTTAACATTTTGAAATCAGCTTCCAAAATTCCAAAGAATCTCTGGATTTTCGCTTCGCATGCTCTGGTTTGTAAATGGTTGACTCCTAAAATCTCACAGGTGATCTCGCGAATTCTTCTATTTTAGATATGGCCCACAACACAGAGTCAAATCAGGCCAAAATAGAGTACTGCTGCCGTATATGGACAGGAGCTGTACAGTCTTTACTATCTAATCTTGATAGATTCAAAAAGCGTCTCCGCGTCCTTGTGAGCGACAAATTATTGTCCACCCTACAATCCCTTTCTCACAGACAAAACATCGCAAGCCGCTCGCTACTCTATCACTATTTCCATGTAAAGTGTTCAGACCGACTACATTCCTTAGTTCCACCAGTTCTAATCTTCACGGCTAGGACCCTCTATGCTACGTACATTGTAGCGAACATCCTCATTCCCTTTATAATTCATTGGTAAGGTGTAAGTGTCAGTCGGGCAGCTTCTTCCCAGGAACCGCTGCTTTGTGGAAGCGACTCCCAAGAGGATGGTTACCCATTTACTACAATCTTAACCTTCCCCACACATCATAAAATGCTACGTTCATTGTAGCGAACATCCTCATTCCCTTTATAATTCATTGGTAAGATGTAAGTGTCAGTCGGGCAGCTTCTTCCCAGGAACCGCTGCTTTGTGGAACCGACTCCCAAGAGGATGGTTACCCGTTTACTACAATCTTAGCCTTCCCCAAACATCATAAATTTGGCTCTTACTCTGTAACCCTATATCTCGAGTGGCTTTCGGTCCCTGTACACAGAGAACATCTATGTAAAAAAAAAAGCAAAATAACACACCATATTAATCAAATTCTTCATTTTTTTTTTAATACTTTTAACTGTGTAAAAACTGTTCCAGGCGAATCAATTAAATCTATCGTTTCTTTTACATATCTCGGAAGCGAAATTAATTCTACTGAAAAGGATGTGAAAATTCGCATCGCTAAAGCCTAGGCCGCCTTGAATAAAATGGATGTAATCTGGAAATCTGCCAAACAACCTCAAGGGGAAGATTCTTTCGAGTGTTTATATATGGTACCACTGCTTGGACATTAACTAAAACCCTAGAAAGTGAGAAAAGTTTTACTAAATATTCGCATAGCTAAAGCCTGGGCCACCTTAAATAAAATGGATGTAATCTGGAAATTTGATCTTCCAAATTCAAACGGAAATTCTTTCGTTAATGTATGATCCCACTGCTTGGACATTAACTAAAACCCTAAAGTCTAAGCTTAATGGAACCTACACTCCGATGCTGAGAGCTATGCTTAACATTTCTTGGAGGCGACAACATGCAACTATATCACAGCTCTATATTTCTACAATATTACGCTAACGCAGAATGAGTTTTACAAGATAAAACTGGCGAGCAAAGCAAAAACTAGCAAGTTAACTACTGCTCTGGACACTTAGCCATGGAAACAAGATGGGTTAGTCATCAAGTAACAACTTACATTGACCAGCTATGTTATGACAAAGATTGCGACCTTCCGACCTTGATGCAGGACAGTGATGGTTGGCGTAATAGACTCTTAAATGTGCGAGCTAGTTCGACCGAATAAAAAATATGTTGAAAATTAAAATTTAAAATAATAAAAATAAACATTTTGTTATATTTTACGTATATACACTTATTTTGTAGATACGTTCTATTTCATTTTAAAATAAAAAAACATTTATCCAAGTGTCAAACTATTTAGCAGACATATTGTCGGTTAGTATTTTTTTTTTTTTTTGCAGACGTTTTAATTAGCGTCTGCTTTAATTTTGATTTTTATATACTAGCGGGAAAAGGAAAGAAAAGGTAACTGATTTGCTTCTACTCATGCGTATACTAATTGACGCGTTTATGTTTAGCCACGACCTGGAAATGCACATAAAAGAGCGTGTTCACGCCTTTTGTACAATTTTTTTTTTTCGGTAAAAGGCCTTCGTCAACGCTGTCATGATTCCTTCCTCCTTCAACACAAGAAGGTTCGTCCAGCAGTAACAGGAGTCATCATTGTTTCCATGACAACCCAAAACACAGAACGAAGCGAATGAGCTTTTCACGAAGAATGCGGTTTTAAAATATCCGGCAGAATAAGCCGATATTTTAAAGGGTTAGATTAATTTTTTTAACCCATTATTAAGACCCTTAGTGGTCGTATGAAACTTTTTATAACAAAAAATACAACAGCTCCGATGAAAATAGCTGAGTTATCTTTTTGCCTCTGATAGTAAGTACAAAAATCAATTTATTACATGTTTGATGTTAAATGGCTGGGAATAATCCGACAGCTCTTAAACCTATTATTAGTACAATTCAAGTGCTATTCATTTATGTCTACATCTCACTGTTTTTTATATTGTTATCGTGCTTTTTTGACTTTTGTTTACTTCACTGTCTTGTTTACATCGTTAACCTGCATATCGGACTTGTTGCCGCTTGTTCTTGATCGGGAGGAGTTTTAAGGTAATACACTTTCAAGTTACCACACACCCTTTTTTCGTTTCTAGTGCTATCGTCCCGTAAACGTTCGAGATCGCCCTTTGGAGGAATGTTTTTTGGCATCGGCCGAGGGCCTTGGTCAACGCCTTCAGCTAGAAGGGAGAGTGACGTTATCTTGCCTTCCTCCTTCAATTCAAGAAACTTCACGAAGTAGCAGGAGTCATCAACGTCTCCATGACGACTGACAACCACTGAACGGAACGAAAAATCTCTTTACGAAGAAAACAGTTTTATGATCCAACATTATACATTTCTAAATATCCAGCAAAGTCAAGATTTTAAAGGTTTCAATTCAAAACCCTTTATTAAGGCCCTTAATGGCCGTATGAATCATTTTTTAATACAAAAGCTCCGATGAAAAAAAAGCTGTGATATACTTTTCTTTCCGTTAGTAAGTACAAAATTTATCTTATTTATATGTCTGATGTTAAATGGCTAGGAATAATCTGATGGCGCTTAAACCTATTATTAGTGCAATTCAAGTACAATTCTTTATTGCCTACATCTCACTGTTGTTTATATTGCAAATAAAGTTTCTCTTTCTTATTTCTATAAACATAGAGCGTTTTGTTGTTTGTTTCTTTCACTGTCTTTATTTAGATTGTTAACCTTCATATCGGACTTGTTGTCGCTTGTTCACGGGTGGGACTTGAACACTATTGCTATATTTCGTCTGGCGCCCCTGCCGTTCCTCTCGAGTTTCTCTACAAGATTCAAAGAAGGATCTGTAATGTAATCGATCCTGAACTGGCTTCTCGACTTCAGACACTTTCTCACAGACATGACGTGGCTTCCCTCTGTCTTTTCTACAAATATTTTAATGGTAACGAGCTTTTTTCTCTAGTGCCCCGACTACATGAATTTAAGCGAGCATCTAGGTCCCACAATTTTACTGTCGAAAAAGTTAAATGTAACCGCTACTTCTACTCCAACAGTATCTTCCCTGGCACTTACCGACACTGGAACACCTTTCCTCTCACTTGCTTCTCTTATAACTACAATCTTCAAAAATGTAAATGCAATGTCAATCGCCATCTTCTGTTGCCTTGATCCCTTTTTCCTTTCCTCATTCGCCTCTACACCCACACTTTTGTCTCAATTTCACTCTCTGTAACCCCTTGGTTGTTAGTGGCAGTCTCGTCTTGTTTGGAGTGAAATGCTTTAAAAAATACCCTATCATGTTAATCACCACACTTTTTTATTGTTTCTGGTATTATAGCCCGTAAACGTTCGAGATCACAGGCGTCAACACCCTGGGGGCTGGGGCAGCAGAATGCGACGACTGCACATCTGAGGCGTCCTGGGTAAGACGATAAACTACATCCAACAGCAAGGCCTCTGATCAGGAGGTTTGGAGGAGAGTGGAGCCACCTCTTAATTGCTGATGGTCCCAGGTCCACCCTGACCCCGGGTGGTAGCACCTGTTAGGGTCCCAGCTATGGGCAAATAGTTGAACCCTCAAGTGGGGTCAAAACACTATGAAAGTGTAAAAATAGATTTTAATACCATCAATGCATTTTTATAAAAAATTATTACCAGCAATTAATTTTTTTTAGAAAAACTATTACCAGCAATACATTATTACCACTAATACATTTTCAAAGGAAAAAATATTACCAGCAATACATTTAAAAAAAAAAAAGATATTAGCAGCAATATATTTTTGGAAAATATTACAAGCAATAAAAATCCACATTGAGGTCGATATGCAGTAAAACAAAATAAACCCAACGAAAATAAACCAAAGAAGACATATTATATTCATACAAATGTATTCTAAAAATCTTGTCAGCATTAAATAACTCACTGATGTGTTGATATGTCATAAACCAAAATAAACCAAAAAATACATATTCTATTCGTACGAATGTATTCTAAAACTCTTGTCGGCATTAAATAACCCATTGATATGTTGATATGCCGTAAAACAAAATAAACCAAACCAATCTAAACCAAAGAATACATATTCTATTCATACCAATCTATCCTAAAAATGTTGTCGGCATTAAATAACCCATTGAGGTTGATATGCCATAAACCAAAATAAACCAAAGAATACATATTCTATTCATAAGAACTAATCTAAAAAATCTTTTCGGCATTAAACAACCCATTGAGGTTGATATACCGTAAAACAAAACAAAGTAAGCGTCAAATTCCAATTAATTTTTCCGATAAATATTAAGGTTGCAGAAGAATGTCATCACCAATAGTAGTAGTAGTCGTAGTGTATTAAACCAGCAAGATAGCAACATCGGTATGATTGCACCATTTTAAAATATGTCATGCCCTTCCAAAGCGAAGTTGTTCATACCTTTCCCTTATTTTCTGTAAATAGCCATGTCTTCCATGGAAAATAGCAGAATGGTTTTACTTTGCCCTCTCCATGGTTTGCAATTCAGAGTTTTTCTCCTCTTAGATTGGTTGCGATCCAAGGTTAAAGAACCCAATCTACTCTGCTGTTTAATCCATAGCTATAGGAAGAATAGACGGATCCATGCTTTTCCCAAGTAAATGCAACTGACTAGCCTGGAATTCGAGCCCGTTCCGCCTATTCCACTTTCGACGTAGATATCCGTTACAATATCAGCGCACCCGCCTGATGGGACGGGTTATATAAACATTTAATTTTTTTCATATGTCTTAAGAAACGAACAAAATCCGTAGATAGGAGTTATTAACATTTTACACGGCTTCTTGTATGGAAGCAAATCAACTTGAAAGGAATCCTGATTTGTCTTATTGGCGGATATTACTCTCTGAATGGATACTTTGGCGCCGACGAAGAGAAAGATTGATACTGGCCATTGAAAGAAGTGACGACGTCATTCGCTTATTTATCGGTAATGAACAGCGATTGGAAGGGCCTCTACTGGTCTAAATGGACGACATTACACTCACGAGGCCAAGCAGCGGACAACAAGACTTGTAAGAGGAAGACAAAGTCAGGACATCAAAAATGACATCTGCACAGGAAGCGATCAATTACCGATTGCCTAGATAACGGTATTATAGATTTGAACGCTTTGGGAGCCAGGCTATTTAGCTTAATTTGGAACAATACATTTTCTAGATGAAATGTATGGCTAGACTAGCCTCAGACAAAAGAACATTCAAGGCCTTCATCTACCTGAAACAAAAATTGCATGTGTAATCATTGAATTTAGATAACGAATCATGTCAACTATTTGTAGTGAACACGAAGACAGTTTAGGCTTGTCTCTTCTTAAAAAAGATAATTTAGTTTTAAGAGAATCAGTTAATCCAACTACTAAATCACATACATTCTTTTCCTCCATTCATTGAGTTGCATTCATTGAGGAATCCTCGGAAACCAACCACACACACACACACATACCGGGCGTAACAGCAAAATCGTCCAAATCGTGTAACAGCATAATTGTCTATCCCACAAAATGTTTAATATCTAAAAAATCTACCAAAGTAAACTAATTGAGTTTCTTTATTACAAATTTTCAGACAAGTCGTTTTGCTATCTTAACACCATTTGTCGTAAGAATCACTCAATTCAGCTAGAAAGAGAATTGTCTTGTGTCAGAACCACTGTCTTGCCAATCGAGCAATGGAGAGAGAAAAAAAGTCATTCTGGCCTTCAATAATGGTACCAACATTCATACACTGGTTTCCATCTTCAAAGCCCATTCAAGAACCATCAAGAGAACGGTGAATAAGTTTAAAAAAAGACGGAACAATAGAGATGAAAACTGGACTAGGCGGTCAAACAGGAAGAGCTAAAGAGATCAATTAGAAAAGATCCATCAGAAGTTTGGCATGTGTGATAGTGGAGTTTAGCACGTTTCAGTTATGACAGTCCAAAGAACATTGAAAAAAAACATTGCAAATGAAATTGTACGTGAAGCATGTGAGCCACTTTGTTACTCCAGGACAGAAATTAGAAAGTTAGAGAGGACTAAGATTATCTTGAATAAGTTGGAAAATGATCCTGGAATAATATGTGTATATTTGAACATAATTAATGATGAATGTATCGCCCTTGGTAGTCACTGGAGTATTCCTTTCACCGGGTGTACAGCAAACACGTATTCGCCCTTCATATCTAAAAGTAAAGATGCTCCCGTCACTATACATAACATCTTACCAATCAGATTTAGTCCAGTTTAAATGAGCTTTACACGAAACCAAGCCAAACAGTGTCCGTCGATTTTTTTCCAGATACGAAAAGTTTCTTTTTTATGTATTTTGGAAACAATGCCTTTTACTTTAAGCCTGCGTCTGACTGTTCTTGAAGAAACCGCCAAACTAGCCGTTTTGAAAACATCTTGTGCTGTTGCGATTCGATCTTTTTTGCATTGACGAACCAAGTTTCTATCTTCGCCATCGGCAGTTTTTAGCGGTCGGCCAGATCCGTTACGTCTATTATATGTTCCAGTTAGATTTCTCTTTTTGATTAACTTGCGGACTAACTTAACTCACTTCGATTAATCTTATCAGCTATCGATCTATTCGACAGCCCAAGATCATGAAATGGGGCGACTTGGTCTTTCTCGAAGTCAGGCCAATTCTTAGGCATGTTGAAAAATGTAAATACAAATGGAATAAGCTTTATATTTTATATATATATATAGTGGAACCTCGGTTCACGAATTTAATTCGTTCCTGAAGGCCGTTCGTTACCCGAAATATTCGTAAACCGAAACTCTTTTTCCAGTAGGAATCAATGTAGAGAAAAAAGTCACAGTACAAAAAAAAAACACAGCACCACACACGAATGTATACAACACAACGGTCGACTCAGAAATTATACAGTTCTGGTTAACTCGGTTCGGCACTGTTGTTCGTAAACCGAAATTTTGTTTGATAATCGAAGCAATTTATTCTCGAATTTTCTGTTCGAAAACCGATTTGTTCGACATGTGAGACGTTCGAGAACCGATGTCTCTGTCTCTGTGTCTGTCTCTCTGTCTCTCTCTCAATATATATATATATATATATATATATATATATATATATATATATATATATATATATATATAGTTATGAATATTCCTGTATCCTAATTCGATGAACTTTTTTAAAAAAAAATCATGAAGAATAGTCTAATTCAGTTCATTTTTTTAAAATTTCAACCCCACCCCAACACGCAATTTCTAAAATCGTATATAATTATAGTACTACTATGACTTTCTGAAGCCGTCCACATCATTCTGGAACCTTCTAAAACTTCCTGGAGCCTTCTAGAAATTCATCGAACCTTCTTGAACTTCGTTTAGTTTAATTATAACATTGTATCTTGTTGTATAGACATCAACTTTTAAATGCGTTTAAAAATACGTAAGTAATATTCAATTCCATCATTAGTAAATTGAAATGTAATGCTTCTGAGATATTTAGATTTCTTATCTTTATTACGTATATGGTAAAATCGAATTTTCTGTTTAAAAGTGAACTTTCTCAAGAACTAAAACAAATTAATGCCTTTTTTATTACTTTTGGGCAAAAGTTCATCGATTTTTGACATATGAACATAGGAGTACAAAAAGGACATAACCATTATATATATATATATATATATATATATATATATATATATATATATATATATATATATATGGGGACTCTCCTGTCGTTTTTCGACGTATGGTGCTCCATCAGCTCAGTTCATAGAACCAAACTGCCAGACTTCTGGTGCATATGATTTGATTATAATGATGAAAGCTTTTGCAGTACCGACCACACTTTCTGAAAGACCCGAATTACAAAAACTGGTGCACAAATGGAATTATTTTTTAAATTTTGTTATTAGAAAATCTTGGTAATTTTTTTTTTTTTACATGTGTTTCAGCCCCTTACTTCATTTTATGAAAACTTGTGAAATTCAAGGTAATAATTTTTAGTTACTATATTAGTTAAAAGCAGAATTATTTCAAGAATTTAAATCAGCGTTTTTTGTTTTGTTTTTTTTTTTGGCGGGGGGGGTGTTTTTGTTTTTTTTTTTTGTTTGTTTTTTTGTTTGTTTTTTTTTTGCAAAATCAGATCCCGTGTTACCGAAAATCTGTTCTGAATCGAAAAATAAAAAAACTTTTCATTATGGATAATATATATTAAAGACAATATTCTTTGAAGAAAAATATTTTTCGATGAAAAATTAATTTTTACAAGATTTGTTTTTATTTTTACAATTTGAAATTGAATAATTTATAAAGATTTTAAATCTTTTTAAATTTATTCTCAATGTGATAACACTTAGAAAATATTGTTATTAGTCAAAACTATATTTACTAATCATATATTGTAAAAGAATTTCGACTTGTTTCTGTAGATGTATATTCTTGCATCGAGTCTAGAAGAAACTTCAGCAGAATGCAGAAAGTACTGGACGGCCGTTTCGTCCTATATTTGGGACTTATCAGCAGTGCGCATCCACTACCAAGAATTGAAACCCGGGCCGTTAGGTTATCAGGCAAACGTCATACCAACTTTTACAATGGTCCTCAATAAGGAAGAGGCAGCGAATCAGACTCAATATAGTGCCACTCGATCACATATTCCGTGGTGGAACTCATCCGAGTTTCTCTTTTACCCATACCCCCACGAGCCACGACTACTATCCACAAGCCGCTAAGTTCAGAGCATTAAAAGTTGGTTCAAGCAAGGATATACAAGGGATAGAAATTAGGAGGATTTGAGATAATTATAATTAAGTAATTCATCGAGAGTAGAAGAAACCTCAACATATCGAGTCTGATTCGTAACCTCTTCGTCACCAAGTCCCGTTGGAACAGTTGGTGTGACGTTCGTCTGATAACGTAACTGTCCGGTTTCAATTCTCGGTATTTGATGCGCACTGCTGATGCGTCCCAAATGTAGGACGAAACGACCGTACAGTGCTTTCTGCATTCTGCTAAGGGTTTTTCTAGACCCGATGAATTATTTAATTATGATATGGAGAAAGTCCGACAATTATTTGAAGACATTTTTTATGTTTATACGCTCTTTTTATAGATACAAATATTTAAGTAAATGCTCTGTTTATAATAAACAGTATTAACGACATTTACCGGCCTGAATAAAAAAATTCTTAAAGTATATATATATATATATAATCTTAAAACATCTAGGAAAGGTATTCTATTTTTAATGTTGAGTTCATAAGCGAATTGTAAAAATGAGTTACTTTCCAATATTTGAAGCTAATCTTATTTATCCATCAACAATGTGGTTTGGGGAATTATTGTTGATAAGTGTTTGTTTTATGTTGTTTAATTCTCTCTAAAACAATGTGTTTATACCAGAAATAGGATTTATGATTTTCTGAAAGTTTTCAGTAGTGGAAGATTTCAGTTTGACGTCAATATTAATTTTTTTCTCTTTTTTTTGGAAAGAGATTCTGTTTCTGATGTTGAGTACATAAGTGAATTCTAGAATTGAGTCACTTTCAAATGTTTACAACTAATCTTATTTCCTCCTCAACAACATGATTTCTGACTGAAGCATTTGTACCCGATCACGTCCAAATTGCTTACTTGAAACGCGGACAAGATGAGTCAATCCCTGCCAAAAAGCAGAGGAAGTTGATTGTGATTATGTTATACTACTGGCAGAAAATGCCTGAAAGGAATCTAGAGTAGTGGAAAATAAAGTATTAGGGGAATAACACACACATATATATATATATATATATATATATATATATATATGTGTGTGTGTGTGTGTGTGTGTGTGTGTGTGTGTGTGTGTGATCGAAGACGACTGAAAATATACTGCGATTAAACATTTTATTTAATTTATTTTAACTTTTTAATTTTCTAGAATTCGTATAAGTGTTTCCTTAGCTGGACATAATGTGAGTCAAAATTTTCTGCATATTCGAATGCTTTCGGCTATTCTTTTAGCTATTATTCAGGATGATTTTTATTTTTAACTGAATATATGGATGGTTTTATGTATTCACCTTGACATATAGGAATGTTGTTTTTTGTTTTTTTTTTAAGTCCGGTCAGAATATTGTTTTTTTTTTTTTAAGTCCGGTCGTGTTCATAGTTTATGTTATTTAGTGTTCGCTTTTTTCTTTTTTCTTTTCATATTTTTTTATTAATAGTGTTTCCATTATGTTTAGTCCCTTTTTTATTATTAATACTTCCATTTTAATATCTGTCTATATCTCTGATATGAGGTATTATGATTACTTACATTATTTACATTATTCATTTTCATTTCCATATTCACAATGTTTCGGCCGTTGTACGCTCCGGACATCAGGTGATTGGAGTTTCGAACCGAACCCTTTATTTCCTCTTCCCGGGTAGATTGTTCTAGTTCCACGTGCCATGCCTCATCTGGATGCGTCAGTCATTCTTATTATTAGTTCCTTTAACTCATCTCTCCAAGTTTTTTTTGAGTTTTTTCTTCTCCATTTTGTAGCCTGTTATATAACTCACAACTCTTTGGGTCTAGTCACTGGATCTAACCAATGCCTTTATCCATGTGCTTCCAAAATTGTAATCCTATTATATTTTTCTGCCTCCATTATTTATTAGTCCTTTTATGTTATGTAATATCTTCCTTTGTTTCTACTCCCTTTTATTATTACTGCTTCCATTATTTTTAGTCCTTTTGTAATATCAGTTTTTTTTATTATCTGTGCTTCCAATATTTCTAGTCCTTTTTATTATTAGTGCTTCTATTATTTTTAGTCATTTTTCTTATCAGTTTCTTCCTTATTTTTAGTCCTTTTTATTATTAGTTCCTTCCTTATATTTAGTCCTTTTTCATTAATAGTGCTTCCATCATTTTACTCATTTTTTATTATTAGTGTCTTCCATTATTTTCAGTCCTTTTTTTAATAGTGCCCACATTATTTTTCGTACTTTTTTTATTGCAATACTTCCAAAATTTTAACCCTTTTTTATTTTTATGCTTCCAATATTTTTAGTCCTTTTTATTTTTAGTGCTTCCATTATATTTATTCCTTTTGTATTATGAGTAGCTTCCTTTGTTTTTAGTCCATTTTGTTATTTGTCCTTCCATTATTTTTAGGAGACCACCATTAATCTCATGTGCTTCTGAGAACTATTAAAAACGACCTATATAACAATATGGATAATTAAAGAGACTCTCGCAGGGATACCGCAGCTGGAGAGTTCGTACCACACCTTTTCAAAGTACTTCGAGATATGTTTATTATCAAACATTTCGTTTATTCTATGTGTGATGATAGTTAAGACATCAGCAGTGGATCTAGATGAGTGAAATCTATACTGTTTGTGGCTCAGTGGGTTTTTTCTGTTGTGGTAACCAACAACTTTCTTGTTGAAATTCGCTTCAAAACGTTTGCTGATGATGCTAGTTTGAATATGATCCTCATTGCACCTTTTCATCCACATAAAAATTAATATTAGGTCTTCCTCTTTTGCTGACAATCATACAGTCATTTGGCGGTTAATAAAGGATTCTTTCTCTCAAACCAATACAGGAAACAGAGTATCAAGTGAATAGTTAATGTGCTTTTCTCAATTGCTATTGCTTCTTTTTTTATTGGCCCGTTCTTTTTGTAGCGAAATCTATACATCTCTATCTATATATGCGAGCGGTGTCTAAATAAAAAGTGTAAAAAATACTGCCTTGATTTCAACAAAGTCGACGATGTCAGATATCATTAACATTTATCCTTGTTTCATACCTCTTATTTCTCATAATTATGCACATCTTGGCTTATGACTTAACAGCAAATAAACAAAAATCTCCAAAAATGGCATATTCTGTACCAAACGAAAGTGTAGATTTACATGCTTTTTTTAGTTGTGATAATTTGTTTTACATGCGACGAACTGAATTAACACCAAAACAACGATCCGTATTTTCTTCTGATAATAGTTTTATCCATATAGATTTATATTATCATTACTCAGTTATCAATCTATTTCCCTGACCTGCTATCACCTTTTATTATTGCCTAAGCAAAATTGTGTATTCCGTCATAAACGGATAAATCCTTCTTAAAAGCTCTTGTTACCTTTTCCACCCAAAACAGTTTTTACTCCACTTTGTGGAGAAGATTTCCATGTGGATGGATGCTTCTCGGAAAGTTACAATCTTAACCTAATCAGATATTGGGTCAATCATTATCTTTGTTATCTGCAATGTCTTTACTTCTGTTGTGGAGTAGCTGAACACCCCAAGAAGATGAACTTGTCTAAGACTATTTAAAGAACACTCTTTCTAAAGGAGCTAAGGATTAATCGTTACTTTGCGTGTCGACTCTCTGCCTTCTGGCTGAGAGGAACACAGATGAGGCTATGCCAAAGGGCAGAGTCTCGTCTGGGTATGTAGAGAGCTCCCCGGCCCCGTGTATACGGGGTCTACGAGCAATTTAAATAGCTGCTAGTCAACCTGACTTCGGGCAGAGAGGTACCTAGATGAGGCTATGTCGAAGGGCGGAGTCTGAGGAGGTAGACAGTTACCCGACCCCGAGTATACGAGGTCTACGAGGAATTTCTGCCCAAGCGTACGCACTTGGAAAGCCTCATGTTAAAAAACGGCATTGTGCCCCATCCAGCCTCGTGGGCAGGTCTCGGGTAACTACCGAGGAGTTCACGATTAATCGTTACTCTGCGTGTCGACTCTCTGCCTTCTGGCGGAGAGGAACACAGATGAGGCTATGTCAAAGAGTAGAGTCTCATCTGGGGAGGTAGACACCTACCCGATCTCGTGTATACGGGGTCTACAGGCAATTTTTTCCAGAGCCTATGGGCTCGGAACGCCTCATGTATAAAACCGGCTTTGTCCCACATCCCGCCTTGTGGGGAGGTCTCGGGTAAATACTGATGAGTTAACGATTAATTCTTTATCAACTGTGTACCATATTATACTTCAGAATAAACAACTTCTTACTTTCTCAGTAAAATTGAGATATGAGAACTTCAAAGCAAACACTTGCTTCCTCCTCCCCTGTTATAGTCTAAATAAATAAACGAATAAAAGATTTCGAGATCAATTTCCACTCGGCCGGAAGGTAAGGAATTCCGGTCGTGAGTTTATAGAGTCGGGCCGTATGTCAAGATACCAGTTACAAGCTGTCCAATAACATGCAGACAAGAGAGGTGCGAGTGACAACGATAATCAGAGATAAGAGAAGTGGTGCTCGGTGTTCACGCTGACCGAAAGGAGAGATCTGATCCATTATTCTGCCGTTCGAGAAGATAGAAGTAGCAAAAAAGATATCCCATGTGTCTCTAATTATCCCCTCCAGACAGTGTCAGGTGAATTCGTAAAAAGAATAAGACAGTATACCGAAAACGGGATTCCAGTTTTCTTTTTTTCCGTGGTGATATTTTATCTTTTGTTCATTTGTTGAACGTACACCAGCCCTTTCCCAGTTTTTGATCACACCGATGTAAACGGCCAAGCGGTGAAAAACTGCACGTAGGTCCCAGCCGTATGCTTACATCCCTTCAAGCATGTATATTTCGTTACGCTAGAGAATTGGCACGCGTTGAGTGGTGGCTTAAGTAAGGAACACCTGTAGCGTGACGACACCAAATAGAACAGTTTTCGCGTGTTACTATGTTCTGTCCTCAGCATGTGACTTCTTTGGGATCCAAATGCAGTAGAAAAGCGGTGTCAACGAGAAACATTCACTTTATAAAAACTATGAATATTACTTGTGGCATATTTATAATGTTTAATTTCTATAGTAATTATATAAAATTTGTATAACAATTTTACTTGTATAGTAATTGTATAGTAATGCATAAGGATGTGCAGGTAGCGCAACGCTAAGTGTCTCGGAAAAAAGAATTTGGAGAGCCGAGTTCGAATTTCGCCACCCCTGGTCAGGGTGGACCTGGGGATACCAGCAATTAATAGGTGGTTCCACGCTCTTCAAAACCTCCTGATCGGAGGCCTTGCTGTAGGGCATAGTTTATCGTCATACCCAGGACGGCACACATTCTTGTCAGAGCCATATCACTGCTACTATGAATACAATATATGCAGCGACCCTACGACCCTAACGGGTAAGTGGACTGTTTAAGGAATAAACATGTCCGAGAAGTAAATTTTTTTGGACATTCCTCCTATGAATAATATGAATATTACTAAAATAATGCTGTGGATGCGCAGTCATGTAATGGAGAGCTGAGTTCGAATTCCAGTCGAGTTCGTTACATTTACAAATGCGCAATTACCCTTGAGAAAGGTATGACTCAATCTCTTTTGCACCCCTATCAAGTTATGGATAAATAGCAGGAGAGACTGGGCCCTATAACAAGATTGGCAACTAGTTTAGAAGCGAAACTCTGAATTCAAACCAACCTGTGCTCCATCAAGTTAGCTTGCCCAGTGCATATCACTATTGCTACGGCTGCAGTACGCATTGTCCCCCTATGACCCTAACGGGATACGGGCTGCTGGAGATATTTTGAGAATTCAGATTATCTGGGATTGTTTCTTCCCAACAGTTCTATACATGTTTTTTGTTTGTTTGATTTTTAAACAATGATGTTAACACTGTCCCAGGCCTGAGAACCACTTGTGGCACCTTGCATTATTAGAAATATTCATAGAAATATGATTTAATTTTTTTCTTACTCGGTTACTAAACAGGTTGTTGATTTTTTTTTAAAACGGAAAATAACTGAGTTGAAAATAATTCACTAAGATTGTACTAGACGATCTTAAGGGAAGAAGAAGGAAAGAAAAGAAAAAAAAAAAGAAGGAAGAAGAGAGAAAAAGAGTTGTATGATGCATGACCCAATTGAGGGTGGAGATAGGAGTCAGAAAGAGATTTAGGTCAGCGTCTTGGCCGATTTTCGAAAGACAATTGGAAGAATAGAATTATAAATAATAAGAAGAAAGAAAGGGAAAAAGACATGATATCAAAACGGGCCGCTGATGTAGACCAGATATCGTCAAAGCATCTGACCGACTTTTGCGTGGAGAGACTCCTTATCAATTTGGTTTAGAACAATAGAAATGAAATTTTTAATCAGAGAAAAGTGTTTTTGGGTTGAGGGGAGTTACCGGTGGAACGATATACAGATCTTGACCTGTTAAGAATTGGACACCCACGTTAATAAAGTAGAGACATTTCAATGTAGATAATTAAGATTTTCGACTATCAGGAAAAACAAAGAGGTAAAAAGAGGGACAATTGCTTTTGGCTCACAGAGGGCGCCAAGAAGGCGGAAAAGATCCTTTCTAAAGTCAAGACTAATTAGCAGCGGGCTGTTTGACAAAGTCCAGGTGAGAAAAGCCAAAGATTGTCATTTTGCGTACGTGCAAAAAGGGAAAAATTGGATTTTGTTTTTTTTAAACAGGAACGATGTAACCACGCCCGCAAACAGAGGGGAGAGGATGTTCGATCAATAACAATTGGTCGAATACGATCACGTGACCTGCGGAAGAAAAGGAAAGAAATGTTCGACCAATAACAATTGGTCGAATACGATCACGTGACCTGCGGAAGAAAAGGGAAAGAAATGCTCGATCAGGAACGATTGGTTGAAAAGCGGTCACCTGACATACGAGAGACTAAGAGAGATGGATGTGCGCCGCCCCACCAAAGGTACTGCGAGGAAGTAGGGGCGAAAACAATAGCGATAATGGAGAAGACAGAATTAATGCAGTTTTTGGAATTATCGAGAAAACCCTGACGCCGACAGACCCACCCCAGTTTGTTGCGGCGTCAATAAAAGCAGGGCCCCAATCGACAAAAATCAGTTCATCCCCGGACGGCAGCGAGAAAAGAACCCTCAGACAAGAAGAACTTCCAGCCCAAGTAGATGAAGAAGAAGATTGCCTGAAAGCCTGAGAAGAATTGGAGCTGCAGACAAGCCGAAAGTCGATGAGAAGTTAAAGTTCAGCTCCGGACGGCAGTGAGAAGAGACCACCTCAGACGACAGAGAGTTGCGGCTAAGTTGAAACAAGAAATCTTCCACCAAGTTGAAACAGGAAAACTACCAGCCCAAGCAGACGAAGAAGAAGAAATACAACTCAAGTCGGAGAGAAGAATCAACTGCGAATGATCGATAGAAATTAGCCCCAGTGTCGAACTGAACCACACTCCGACATACATACATGATTCTAGAAAGTAGGTAATTCGACATTTTTCTATTGTGTGATAGAAGCTTGGTGCCATAGTCCACAGAGTGGGTCGGGAAATGAGAACACTTTTGTTTTTATGTAACGGACTTTAAGATATAAAAGGTTGTTACCCTTTTATCAGCAATTTTGTTTGGTGTCGTGAGTTTTTATTTTATTTGTGTTTTGCCACCCCCGTCGGACTCAACTTGTATCGGCCCCGATCCCTGCTGGTCCCGTCTGTCTAAGATCTAAACACAGCGTGGGTAGACAGACCGGAGATCGGTATAGTTGCTTTAGTGACCAGGTATTGGAAGCGAGTCGGGAAAGGCGAGGCTGGTGATCATCTGACCAAAGGGTTGGAGCGGCACGCTTGGACCCAGGAGGAGCGACCAGGAGGAGCGACGTCACCGTTGGCGCCGTAACCAAAGGATCCGACACTGGGCCAGGTGTGTAACCGTCACAAGTGGTGCCGTGACCAACGGATCAACCCTGAGACAACCACGTCACATATGGTGCCGTGGTGACCGAAGGATTTCAACCCTGAGAAGACCACGATCGACCGCCGTTGCTGAAAATTCAGACAGAACTCAGAACGACCCGGGACCAAAGGAAAAGAAAGAACAGAATCGTCTGTAAGGTAGGACACCTTGTTTTGTTTCCCAACCTCGATTGTTGCTGTATAGACTGTCTTTCTCTGTAGACATGTCAGATTATGATTCGGATAGAGCAGTGGGGGGGGTGAAGAAGAAGTAGGGCGGGGTTGTCAGTGGATCTAAGGAAGCTGTTGGGTGGACCGAGGGTCCCAGTATTTGATGGCAGCGGGAAGGAGTTTAAAAACTGGCTGGCAATCCTCGAGAAGAGCCGAACCATCTACGAGCTCTCGGACCAAGAAACCCTGTACCTGGCATACGATGCCACAAAGGGAAAAGCGTCTGAGTTCGTAGGGGGCTCTTGGAGAACCAACCCGCTTGGCTTGGGAAGAAATAAAAAACTGCTGACCAAAGAGTTCGCCGACGAAGGTACGGCCATAGAGGCCATGAGGGCCCTTTTAAAACTGACACAGCTACGGGATGAAACCCCGGGAGAATTGGGGGCCCGAGCGGGGAAGCTATCGTCATTGGCATTCCCCGAAGTGGTCAGGGATAACGCGGTTATGCAGGCTCAACTGGCGGACCTGTATGTAGAGGCGCTGAGCGACGAGCGTGTTCGTCACGACGTATTGAAAGAAGGACCGCTCAGACTGTCGGCAGCGATAGAGCTGGCCAGGGAGAGCCAGGGGTGTGGGATAAAGTGAAGAGGTGTGGGAAGAAGCAGATACCAAGTCAGGAGGCTGGAAGAAGGGGGTAGGCGGAAGAACCCCGTGTGGAATCAGAGGGTTAAGGAAGAGGTGGATCGGGCAGAATTATGGGAGGAGGACCCCAATAGAAGGGCATGGTCGACCAGGCATGGCTTTTATAAGCCCACGCCGGGTCGATACGGGCTGGTCTGCTGGACCTGTGGGTACGAGGACCACAGGGCGGCGGAATGTCCGACGAAGTGGGGTTGCCCCAGACTTCGATCGTGACAGGTGCACCAGGTGTGGTAAGAAAGGACACCTGGCTAAGTGGTGCGGGCTGAGGAAGGGTGCCCCACCAATATTAACAAAGAAGGCCGAGCCCAAGAAAAGCCAGCGGGCCACCCCAGAATTAAGAGGGAGGGTGGCCCAGTTAAAAAGGAGAGAAATAAAAACTTGGACCAGTGGGTGGGCGAACCTCTTGAATAGAGGACAGGTTCCCCGAGGATAGACACAAGGCCAACCCAGTTAAAAAAGAGAAAGAGCAAAATGTTGGACATGTGGTCAAGCGGGCCACTTTGCGGCAAGCTGTCCAGCAAGAAGGTGCTGGTTTTGCAGGAGGCCAGGACACCTGAAAAGAAACTGTATTTTTAGAAACGGCCATGGGAGACCGGGAGAGGTCCGGCCGGGGTCGCCCAGGTGCAGGGGGCGCAGAACTCCACCTCATGAGAAAAATGAAGGTGATATATTGCTACCGGCGCCTGTGGCTGGGTTAACCCAAAGGTGGGGACCCAGGAAGAAGAAAGCTCAAGTGTTCTCTTCGCTAACGCAAGAGAGAGAACTATCCTGTAGAGCAGAGATAGGTGGTAGAGAGATGAGGGCTTTGGTGGACACAGGAGCATCTGTGTCATTGATGAGAGAGGAAACATACAGGCGGGTGAAACGGAAGAGAAGGTTACGGTAAGCGGACATAGAGATCACACAAGCAGATGGGGCCCCCCTGGAGATAAAAGGGATGGTGAGGCTCCCGGTGAGGATTGGGAGGGTGAAAAGCACCCAAAACTTTTACGTAACCCCCGACCTGTGTACAGAGGCAATCTTGGGAGAAGATTGGCTCCGGAGCCAGAAGGCCCAGATCGAGTTTAATCCTACTGTGTTGGTGGTGAACGGCGAGAGAACGCCATTGGGATGCCCACCAGAGGAAGAGATAACCATAGTGGTGGAGGAAGATGTAAAGTTACCTCCTAGGACCGCAGTGTCGGGAAAGGGTAGGCTAATGTCAGAAAAAAAGGTACGGAGAGGACCTCTGCAGTTGGTCCCTGTAGAAGGAAAGGGCCTAGAAGATAACGAGGTAACCCTGTGCGAAACGGTAGTGGAGGCAGCCGAGTTGGTGCCCATTATGATGGTGAACCAGGCCCAAAAGACTATCAAGGTTAGGAGAGGGGAGAAGATAGGAGAGCACTTCCCCTACGAACTCTGAATCGGGTGAGATTCGAGGAAGAACGAAGGAAGCTAGTAGAGCAAACAGAAGGAATCTTAGATGAGGACATATTAGCACCAGATCAATTTAGAACCAGAGTGGGGGGTCTGTTAAGGAACAATCGAGATGTGGTAGCCCAGTCAGATAAGGAACTAGGTCAGACCCACACAGTCGAAATGAAAATCGACACCGGAGACCACCCCTGTGAAATTAAAACCCTACCGAACACCTATACATAAAAGACCCCTTGTAGAAGAGGCAGTAGAGGAAATGTTGGAAGCTGGGATGATCGAAAGATCGATCTCTCCTTGGAGCTTCCCAATAGTAATAGTAGGTAAGAAAGATGGCGGCCACCGTTTCTGTGTAGATTTTAGAAAGCTGAATTCTATTTCGAAGCCGTTGGCGGTGCCATTGCCATTGATAGACGACATTTTGGCATTATTAGGGAAGGCAAAGTACTTCTCTACGTTGGACTTGAGGTCCGGGTATTGGCAAGTAGCCCTGGATGAGGCTGACAAGGAGAAGGCCGCATTCGCGTGTCACCTGGGACTGTTTCAGTTCAGAGTGATGCCATTCGGTTTAGCTAATGCCCCAACTTCCAACAGCTAATGTCAATAGTGTTAGGAGGATACGAGAGCTTTGCCATGGCGTATTTGGACGATATCTTGATATTTTCGGAGACAGTGAAACAACACTTTTTTCATTTAAGACAGGTGTTGGGAAGGTTGAGGAAACACGGATTAAAATTGAAATTGTCAAAGTGTCAGTTTCTGAGGGAAGAAACTAGGTATTTAGGCTTCGTCATAAACGGAGACGGTATTAAACCCGACATGGATAAGGTAAAGGTCATAAGGAAATGCCAGAGCCTAAGACAGTGAGGCAGGTAAGAGGTTTTATAGGAGCTATAGGCTACTACCGGCGCTTCGTCCCGGCATTTTCAAGAATTGCCATACCGCTAGTGGCCCTGACGAAGAAATACGCTAGGTTCAAATGGACAGAGGACTGTCAACGAGCATTTGATTCGCTAAAGGAACAGTTGACAACCGTTCCACTGCTGACGTATCCAGACCTCAGCAAGCCCATGATATTATACACGGATGCCAGTGAGCAGTGTGTAGGAGCAGTACTTACCCAGCCGTGTCCTGATAAGGAAGGACCAGTGCCAGGCATACCAGAGGAAGTACCGATATACTTCCTCTCCCATAAGCTCTCAGAGACACAACAGAGGTGGCCAGTAATAGAGAGGGAAGCATATGCTATCATGTATGCTCTCCAAAAACTGGACTACTATTTAAATGGTGCGGTCTTCACTATAAAGACAGACCACAAGCCTCTGCAGTACCTATTGCAGGCAGAGGGACAAATAATAAGAAAAATTCAACAGTGGGCACTTAAGTTAAGTGGCTACCACTGTAAGATAGAGTATTTGGCAGGAAAGGAAAACACGTGCGCAGATTTACTCTCAAGAATACCGAAACAACTGGAAGAAAGATCTGTAAGGGTAGAACAGGGAGTAGATGATAAAGCCTATAGAATAGGAGTAATTAACTCTAATAAGCTAAAAGATCGCCCTATATTAGAATCGGACGAAGAGGGGGACGCCCAGATAATAACCGATCCTTACTGGACAGAAGGAATTGAGAAGGAGCAAGCAGACAGTGAAATAGCTGCTCTGAGAGAGAAGGTGAAGTCAGGAGAGACCACCA
Source organism: Acanthosepion pharaonis (assembly GCA_903632075.3). Taxonomy (NCBI): domain Eukaryota; kingdom Metazoa; phylum Mollusca; class Cephalopoda; order Sepiida; family Sepiidae; genus Acanthosepion; species Acanthosepion pharaonis. The sequence continues at coordinate 337,140 of CAHIKZ030000957.1, read as the reverse complement.
AGTATGCCATAATAGAGGAAAGGCTGTATTATCTCTCAGGAAGGGATGAAGAAGTCAAACCCAAGTTGTATGTGCCCAAAAGTTTAAGACCAGAGATATTGGAACAGTGCCACGAAAGGTTGGGTCACATGGGAATTGATAGGACATGTGATCTCATAGGAAGAAAGTACTATTGGCCCAAACTGTACGGAGAAGTCACTAACTATGTTCGAGTTGTGTAGTGTGCCAGTCGCAGAGCAAAAGGCAGGAAATGGCACCCTTGGAGGAAACAGACGTACCAAACTTCCCTTCGAGAAAGTGAGTATGGATGTATCAGGACCATATGGGGAAACTGCACAAGGAAACAACTATATAGTGAGTTTTGTCGATTGGCTAACAAATTGGCCTGAAGCATTTGCAGTACCAGACAAGAAGGCCAGAACTGTGGCCGGGTTGATAATAAGCGAAATCTTCCCTAGGTATGGTGCCCCTGTGCAATTGGTAACAGATAATGGCACGGAGAATGTGAACAGCATCATGAGAGAGGTTTTGACAGGTTTGAATGTAGAGCACATAAAAAACATCCCCATATCACCCCCAGGGAAATGCTAAAGTGGAAAGGTTTCATAGAACCTTGGGAGATGTATTGGCCAAGTTGGTCAGAGAAAACATTGGAAATTGGGACTTGTATTTGACGCAGGCTCTGGCGGCCGTGAGGTTTACGATAAACGAAACCTCCAGATTTTCTCCTTATTTTTTGTTGTTTGGCAGAGACGTGGTCCTGCCTGTAGATAACCTACTGAAGCCCCGAAGAAGGTATATGGGAGAAGATCATCATCAACTATTGCTGGAACAGCAACATAAGATATTCGTACAGGCCAGAAGAAGAATAAAGAGGGCCCAGAAGAAAAGAAATGAGAGGGTGAATGCTGAAAGAAAGGTGGTAGAATTGAAGGTTGGAGACCCTGTCTACTATAAAATCCACCAGAGAGAAGGAAAACTGGACCAGAGATGGGAACCGTACTACCGGATAGTAGAGCAGACGGGCCCAGTATCATATGTAATATGGGATCAAGTGGCAGGACGAGCGAGGAGGGTTCATGCCAATGATCTGAAGAAGGCTGAAATAGCTAACCTGGAAATGAGCGAGCCGAGGCCTAAGAAGACAAGGAAAAGGAAGGTAACTCTGGTTGAACCGGAAGGAATGGAGACGGAGGAAGACTCCGAAGAAGATGAGGAGATAGGTCAACTTGACCAGATAAACGAAGCAGTCCGAGTGACAGAGTTGGAACCCTCAGCGGGGATTAGCGATGTTCAGTCGTCGACTGAATCAGTGCAGAGAAGACCCCGTGAGATCGCCATCACACCCCCATGTCCGAAGGAAAGGAAGAAAAAGACGAAGAGGTCCAATCAAGCAGTCGAAGGCTCTAAAAGGAGGCACCCTGAACAAGACGAAGGGTCCAGCGAGTGGGAGGAGGAGGATCAAATACCCCTTTCCCAGCTTAGGGAAAGGATAAGGAACAGGAGAAGTTTAGACATAGAGTCGAGAGGTATTGAAGACATTCAAGGCGAAGACTCTAAACAGAAAGAAGAATCAGGGGATGGAGAAGAGGACAAAAAACCTTCTGGACGGGAGTTAAACACAGAAGGAAGGGTGGAGGTTGAGCAGGAATCACCTCGGAAGATGAGATCAGGGAGGGAGAAGAACCCCAAATCTCAGTAGAACAAAAGGGCTGTGCAGAATAGAAGCATTTAGTGTCAACAGATAACGACACTGGCTCATCCAAGATCCTATTGGCTGACTATGGTAGATGTGAGTGGAGGGGATGGAGTCGCGGGCTGCACCTCACGAGGAACGGAAGATCATTGGCATTATTGATTGGCCACCAGTGGTGTCATGAAGTACGACCTTTAGAGTGGGCGCCACGCACACCTGACCAGACCATTCTGTCTGCTAGGGTTAGTTAGAGGAGGGAAGAGCCGAACTAAGAGAAAAAGTTATGAAATGATTGAGTGATGAGTCGAGCGAGACTAAGTGATTGTGAAGAATAACAACAAGAGAATTTGTTATCTTTCAGGAATGATAGCAAGGTACAAGGTGGAAGCAGACTACATAGCATTAAATTCGGGGAGGACGAAATTCATGTTGCTATCAGCTGAAGAGGCTAGAAGGTGTAGAGATGATACCCTGGGGACTTGTACCTCGTTGAGCCCTATCTATAAAACTGGTAACCGCAAACTGTGCATACTAGAATTGTTTGAAGGGAGGGGAGAAGGAATCAAAAGAATCTGCCAAGTGGAGGTATTAACAAACTCGGCATTACCACAAGCTATCAGTGTTTCAGACGGGGTGTGGGCAGTAGCCACCCAGAAACATATCAGCCTGTCTAGGGTATGTGGGGGAGAGTCCACAAGGACATTAAGAATAAGGCCACCGTTATCCCTGGTGTCGCTACCCATGGATGTTCGGCGGTTGGGGTGTCCATCTCCTTGCCCCCTATTACCAGATGGAAGAAAGGTATGAAGAAAAAAGATTCCGTCATAGAGATGATTGGTAGGGGCTTAGTCAATTGTACAGAATTATGGGAGCCGATAGTGAAGAGATTCTCTAATGTTACCTTAAATAAGATGCCAGTATTAATGAAGCCAATAGAAAAGATCGATATGGATCACTTAAGAGATAAGTTAAGTGCGTTGGGAGACGAAGGTGTAGCTTGGGAAGACGATGAGCAGATCGCGATAAGTTGGTCAATAGTCATGGGTACATTCCTAGTTATAGCCATCGGGGGTGTAATAATATGGAAGATTAAGAGTAAGAGAAGATTAGCGAACGACAGTCTAGTGAGCATGCAACAACTCGAGAGGGAGATGCCGAGCAGTGTTCCTCACTCAGACAGGACTGGCGAAGAAATTGCTGGAAGACCAATGGAGGAGGCTGGCGTGAGACCACCACGTGCGGCGGAAAAACCTCCCACGGCAGAGAGGAAAACATTGACCAAGAAGAACAAACCCTAGTGAACACATCTGCACCTACAAACACACGCACACATTACCTTGCATGTAAAACAAAAGAAAATGAAAAGAACATTTCATTGCATGTAGAACAAAAGAAAATGAAAAGAACATTTCATTGCATGTAGAACAGAAGAAAATGAAAAGAACATTTCATTGCATGTAGAACAGAAGAAAATGAAAAGAACATTTCATTGCATGTAGAACAGAAGAAAATGAAAAGAACATTACATTGCATGTAGAACAAAAGAAAATGAAAAGAACATTTCATTGCATGTAGAACAGAGGAAAATGAAAAGAACATTTCATTGCATGTAGAACAGAAGAAAATGAAAAGAACATTACATTGCCTGTAGAACAAAAAGAAAATGAAAAGAACATTTCATTTGCATGTAGAACAAAAGAAAATGAAAAGAACATTTCATTGCATGTAGAACAAAAGAAAATGGAAAGAACATTACCCTTGCATGTTAGAAAGTAGAATAGAATTGCATGAGACAAATGCATGGTGCATGTTAAACGATGTAATTGGGTTTAGGTGTCATTTACGGGTAAATGACAAATCGGTTAGGGGAGGATTGTGGCACCTTGCATTATTAGAAATATTCATAGAAATATGATTTAATTTTTTCTTACTCGGTTACTAAACAGGTTGTTGATTTTTTTTTTTTAAACGGAAAATAACTGAGTTGAAAATAATTCACTAAGATTGTACTAGACGATCTTAAGGGAAGAAGAAGGAAAGAAAAAAAAAAAAAAAAAAGAAAGAAGAAGAGAAAAAGAGTTGTATGATGCATGACCCAATTGAGGGTGGAGATAGGAGTCAGAAAGAGATTTAGGTCAGCGTCTTGGCCGATTTTCGAAAGACAATTGGAAGAATAGAATTATAAATAATAAGAAGAAAGAAAGGAAAAAAGACATGATATCAAAACGGGCCGCTGATGTAGACCAGATATCGTCAAAGCATCTGACCGACTTTTTGCGTGGAGAGACTCCTTATCAATTTGGTTTAGAACAATAGAAATGAAATTTTAATCAGAGAAAAGTGTTTTTTGGGTTGAGGGGAGTTACCGGTGGAACGATATACAGATCTTGACCTGTTAAGAATTGGACACCCACGTTAATAAAGTAGAGACATTTCAATGTAGATAATTAAGATTTTCGACTATCAGGAAAAACAAGAGGTAAAAAAGAGGACAATTGCTTTTGGCTCACAGAGGGCGCCAAGAAGGCGGAAAAGATCCTTTCTAAAGTCAAGACTAATTAGCAGCGGGCTGTTTGACAAAGTCCAGGTGAGAGAAAGCCAAAGATTGTCATTTTGCGTACGTGCAAAAAGGAAAAATTGGATTTTGTTTTTTTTTTAAACAAGAACGATGTAACCACGCCCGCAAACAGAGGGGAGGGATGTTCGATCAATAACAATTGGTCGAATACGATCACGTGACCTGCGGAAGAAAAGGAAAGAAATGTTCGACCAATAACAATTGGTCGAATACGATCACGTGACCTGCGGAAGAAAAGGGAAAGAAATGCTCGATCAGGAACGATTGGTTGAAAAGCGGTCACCTGACATACGAGAGACTAAGAGAGATGGATGTGCGCCGCCCCACCAAAGGTACTGCGAGGAAGTAGGGGCGAAAACAATAGCGATAATGGAGAAGACAGAATTAATGCAGTTTTTGGAATTATCGAGAAAACCCTGACGCCGACAGACCCACCCCAGTTTGTTGCGGCGTCAATAAAAGCAGGGCCCCAATCGACAAAAATCAGTTCATCCCCGGACGGCAGCGAGAAAAGAACCCTCAGACAAGAAGAACTTCCAGCCCAAGTAGATGAAGAAGAAGATTGCCTGAAAGCCTGAGAAGAATTGGAGCTGCAGACAAGCCGAAAGTCGATGAGAAGTTAAAGTTCAGCTCCGGACGGCAGTGAGAAGAGACCACCTCAGACGACAGAGAGTTGCGGCTAAGTTGAAACAAGAAATCTTCCACCAAGTTGAAACAGGAAAACTACCAGCCCAAGCAGACGAAGAAGAAGAAATACAACTCAAGTCGGAGAGAAGAATCAACTGCGAATGATCGATAGAAATTAGCCCCAGTGTCGAACTGAACCACACTCCGACATACATACATGATTCTAGAAAGTAGGTAATTCGACATTTTTCTATTGTGTGATAGAAGCTTGGTGCCATAGTCCACAGAGCGGGTCGGGAAATGAGAACACTTTTGTTTTTATGTAACGGACTTTAAGATATAAAAGGTTGTTACCCTTTTATCAGCAATTTTGTTTGGTGTCGTGAGTTTTATTTTATTTGTGTTTTGCCACCCCGTCGGACTCAACTTGTATCGGCCCCGATCCCTGCTGGTCCCGTCTGTCTAAGATCTAAACACAGCGTGGGTAGACAGACCGGAGATCGGTATAGTTGCTTTAGTGACCAGGTATTGGAAGCGAGTCGGGAAAGGCGAGGCTGGTGATCATCTGACCAAAGGGTTGGAGCGGCACGCTTGGACCCAGGAGGAGCGACCAGGAGGAGCGACGTCACCGTTGGCGCCGTAACCAAAGGATCCGACACTGGGCCAGGTGTGTAACCGTCACACACTTAAGGTAGAGGGTTACAGAGTAAGAGGTACAGTTTATGAGGATTTGTGGAGAAGATAACGATTAACCCAAGACTTGTAATGATCGTTATTGAAACATCATCTTAGTAGCAGCGGTTCATGAGAAGCTGCCCGAGTGGAACTTCACCAATGCAACACAAAGGGAATGAGGATGGTTTGCTACAATGTAAGTGGCATGGCGGTTCTTAATTGTGAAGGTTCGAACTGATGGAACAAGGGAATATAAGTTCGTTAATTAAAATAGTGGCGAGAGGCTTACGATGTTTCGTCTGTGAAAATGGAGTTGTTGGGTGGAAAATAATTTATCACCTACAAGGACGGGGAGTCTTTTGGACTGTTCCTGTCGATATATGCTCTAGTTTTGGTTCGATCTGGCTCTGGTAATGGTAGAAGATATCAGGAGTCAGGTACCTACTGTATCGGTACAGGGGACCGACCGTTTTCCCAGTATCTTTAACGATGGATTGTATATACGTGTTCCACTTAAGAGCTGGGTTCAGTTTAAGTGCCATTAGTCGTTCAATATACAACGCCTCTCTGAGGGAACATCTGTTCAGCACGATCGGTGAGAGTTCTGTATTTGATTAGCGACCATGGAGTGAAGCCGCATGGAAGATCTATTATTGCCGTAACCCACTTATCATGGCCTGTGTCGTTCACTAAGGCTTATTAGTTCCGTACCGTAGTCTTGAAATCACCAGTTGCCACAAGCACTGTAACAATGCTACTACATAGACAATTGCGCCAGACCGACAATGTATGAAGATATGTCTTTTCGGTGAATTGGAATCTGACTGAGGAAATAGAGATGCATCACGGAACAAGTATAGAGACTCGTTTAAAAAGAAATAACATCCTCTCGACCTCTCATCGAAATTACAATGTATTACAATAATAGTTATTATTTAATTATTACTAGCATCAGTGTTACTAAGCTTAACTTACTACGTCAAAATGAAATAAAAATATGGCGTTGTATAAAGCATCATAAAAATAAATGCACCAACCCATTATCGTTAGCTTTTTCTCTGCCCAAAAGATGCCGTTTTGACAAGACGTGTCTCATTTCTCCCACGGGCCACATAAACATCCATCAATAAATAATATCCCTCTTCAACCACTCGCAATCGCGTAATGGGTTTGATGGGAAAGAGAGAATATTTCCCGTTTGTATTTCCCCATTCTCGGCATTAATATATAAGTGAGACACCAACACCTTAATACAAAGGACAGGACAGAATAGCTGAAAGAAATGACAAACATGTATTGTTCTCATAAAGATTTTTTATAGTGATATATACATACGTGTCACTAATTTGTTCCACAAAAAAAAATGATAATATATGCATACAACAAGCAGTGTGGAAGGGGTGAAAAGCGATAGGGTCTTACTTGTAATATTTCACGAAGGGAAAACATGCAGGCCGGTAGTGTCCATTATGTGTCTGGTAAGACTAACTGCTTTCCGCGACTCTTTTAACTGCCGTGGGCAGTCGTGTCTTTCTCCTCTGCTGACTACATAGCAACTGGCTTTGGCAGACATGTCTTGCTCCTAGGTGACCTAGATAGCAAAGTCGATGAACTGAAGTCATTCACCGGTCGTCACGTGATGCTTGTGATTTCATCGTCGTCAAAGGGATATAATCGCCCTTTGCATCCTTACACGCTATAGACTGGTTGCTTAACGTCTTAAGTCTTAATATTGGATTGTTAACGAGGCTTGAATACTAAACACTAGCATCGGTGGGAAATCCACAGCACTCCCAAACATGAGAAATGCAGTTTTACATTTATAGACTGGTCTCCAAGACAACTTTCAAGAACATTATTCTCCAAAAGGCGCTTCTATTATATGATTTATTAATCTGCTTGCTTGTATATATGACCGCAGCGCCTTTCTATCTCGGATCAGAGTGTAGTACCTGTCCGATACTGTAGCTCTTCTGCGCTCGAATCTTTTACGCATTCAAGCTGAGAATCTATATTAATATTTTGGATTATCTTAGCCGGAATTTTGCCCACCCATTTCATTAAAATGAAAAAAAACTACTATTTCATGATTAGATTTAGTTAATTCTTTTTCTTCACATTATTTTCTTTTACTCGGCACAACACAAAACTGTTGTAATGTGCCATGATAATAGTAACAAGCATGTATTTTACTGAAAGATTTTAAGTGGCAAAATTTTGTTAATTCAAGATGTCCACTAATGGAATGTTGACTGCTATATTTACATGTCATGACAGACGCTTCGTTCATTTCTACCTCGTTTTGTAATCGCGAACGATAACTAAGTCAATCCCTAGAAAAAAAAATAATCCCTTTTTTCTGCTTAAAGCTAGCAACAGCAATTATGCGTCTCTAATTTCATATTCTCAGACTTTTCACTTGTCAGCACATTTTCAGTTTTCTCTCTTTCAGTCTGTCTGCCTTTCTTTCTCTCTCTCGCTCTCTCTTTCTCTGTCGCTCTCTATCTTTCTCTCTCTCTCTCTCTCTCTCTCTATCTCTCTCTCTCTCGCTCTTTCCAGCCGAATTTTATTTTTGATTTTTCTTCTCTTATTGTTCTCTCTCCTTAATAATGACTTTCTTTTTTTTCTTATTTTCTCTCACACAGTAGACCCCTTTGTGTCTTAGTGGTTTTACTGCCTTGCATGGAGTAAAATGCTTTTAAATAAATTCAAATAGAAAAAATGAAAATAAATACAATGTATCTAAATAAAAATTAGTGACATGTCATAATAGATCATTCCATCTTAAATAAATCAAGAATGTGTTGCGGTAGACCTAGACCGGGAAATTATGATTTGTATACGTTGCTCTGCCATTACTATATTGTGCTCCCACCTTCCTGTGCGCCTTTTAAAATTTGCTGCTTTTGGAACCACTTGGATCATTTTGTGTGTTTTGATTATATATATATATATATATATATGTGTGTGTGTGTGTGTGTGTGTGTGTGTGTGTGTGTGTGTGTGTGTGTGTGTGTGTGTGTGTGTGTGTGAAAATATATAGAAAATAGGAAAGAACTGGTTAGGTAAATAATCCAAAGTTCCTTAGTATTTTGCTATAACACCCGATATATATATATATAATTATTTATTTAAAAATATGATTCCAACTTGCGACATAAGAGGTCTTATGTTTCAAAACAAGAGCCGAAAACTTCAATATAATTATTTGAATTAAATTGAGTTAAAGTAAGCTCTGTTCCATCTTCAAGTGAAATTTTTTTTGGCATAACGTATTTCTGAAATTTACGTGTTTTAATAATTGAAATCAAAATTTCCATGGTAACAGCTAGGGCGAATTGTTTAAATTGAGTGTTGAGTGTTGGGATTTGTGCATATAAAAACTGCCGTAACATTTGTTTTTTGACGACTTCATAAAGAGTTATCTTTTTTTATACGGTATTAAAACTATTTATTTGGGCTATGGATTATAAAAGTTATTATATTGTGTGCTCTTTTTTAGCTAATTATTCAAACCATGAATTTGATGATGTCGGCAAAAAACCGTTAACTCATGTCTATTGTTTAATAGATTATTATTATTATTTAGAAACTTAATAATGTGCAGTTTCTCATGGAGGCACAAAGGGCATGGGTCATCCCAAGTTTTACTTGTTCTAGTCCTGTTTATAATTTTCCATTTTACTTTAGGTGTCCTATTTATTTCCTTCAGATGCCAAAAATATTTAGATAGGGAAGTCTGGTTTCTTTTATTTATATTGTTGAAAGAGCACTTATGCTGCCTCCTTCTAGCTTTAAAATCATTCTTCGTGGACCCAATGTATATCATATTAGTGCTAGGACTCTCAGTGGATGATATAGTACATTGGTATACCACAGATTTGATGCAGCATTTATTTTTTAATGGGCAGTGTTCTGGGTTTGTACAATTACATAATTTTTCCCTGTTATTGTGTGATTTCAGTGTAGGGTTTTTATTAATACTATTCAGGAATGGAGGTTTGTTCAAGATTTTATTATTGTGTTTTTTTATTATACCTTCTAGATTTTCAGTGCAGCTGTAACTCAATTTTAGGGTGTTCTTATTGAATATATTACTAAGCTTACTATTGGTGGGGAAGTGTTTATCAATTAGAGCTAAGAATTTCTGTCCTAGTTTAATACCAACCATTTGGTTGAACGGACGGGTATACCAAATGATTTTTCTTTTCCTGTTTTTATCTTTTGGCCAGTCCAATTGTCTCTATAGTTAATGTTTGCATTTTTATAACCACTATTTTTTAGGGCAGTGTTATAGAAGCCATTGTGTTGTTGGAATATTTCCTTGTTAGCGGAGTTAATGCTAATTCTATTTTCTATTGATAAGGGTATATGTCTAATTATGGATGGGGGGTGGTTTGTCTTCGGGTGTATATATAAAGGGTTAGCATTTGGTTTTCTATAAGGTTGGTATGTGTTGTCTGGTAAGTCTAGAGTTACGTCGAGGAAGTTTACCCTTTTCAAATTAGAAGAGACAATTATCTTTAAGTTTAGATTTTTAAATTCACTAAATATAATTTTTCTGATTTTTTCTATCTTAAAACTAGTAGAACTCCTCACCACCATGAGCCCGTCATCTCTATACAGTCTGATGTCCTCAATATCAATTTCGCCGTGTGCCGTTAAGTTGTACAGTATTAGAAGACCAACAAGGTCAGAAAACTCGCAGAGTATAATGATCCCATAGTGATGTCAAACAGGTCGTTATTGTTTTTATCCATTGGTCCCCATTATGAATGAGGACCGATTTTTTTGCGCTGAGGATTATATCTGTTTCTTCCTTTGTCAGGTTAGAATACACAGCAGCAAAGTCCAGAGCACTCGTAAATAGATCCTTCGAAAATGATGGGTAGTAATCCACGATATCGAACTGTATTAGAGTGCAAGTTAAACCAATTGATGACATCTTTAGTATTGATCCATAATTTTAATTCCGGTTGTTTTTTTTATTTGGCAGGTAATTTTTTCCAAGATCCTTTTGCTGATCTTTCCTATGTCGGGTCGGGTAGGGTTAATTATTCTAGTTGCAGGGTTTTCCAAAAAGTCATGTTTATGGTCCTTAAGAGTTATGTAACATTCCTTTTCAGCAAGTTTACCTACTCTATCGCTAATTTTTAATTTATCAGTTATTTTTTACTAGCTCTGTTTATGCTATCAACCATATTTATGTTGTTGTTGCAAGCTTTTTTATAAGTCCTGGTTAAGTTTTTTTTTAATTAAGTTGTTGTAGTCATCAACAGCCAATTTGTAGAAGTTGCCGGTTTTGTCAGACTTAACTAATATTTTATCACAATCATTTATGTTTTTAACTATTTTGTCTAGATGTTTTTGGAAGTGGCTTTTCTTTTTTTGAAAGTAGATGTTGGTAATGTTGAGTAGGTCTTTTTCAAATTCGTATAGCTGTTTGTTGAATGGTGCAACTTTTTTACTTTTAAAGCCGTAAACTTCGCGTTCTTTATCGGTTGAGTTATTCCCACGAAAGTAGAAGTATGCCTTCCATCTCATCCTTCTAATTAATTCCTCTGTTTTTTGTAAAAGTTTAACAAAATAATTCCGTTTGTTTGTTTGTGGAATGTTTTCAGAGAAATCCCGAAATTAACTTTTTCCATATTTTTAAAGGAGTATTTAAAAATAAAGGTTCAGAGTGCTCGACCTTAATTAGGGAGCCAATATATGTCCTAGCTGTTACCATGGAAATTTTGATTTCAATTATTAAAACACGTAAATTTCAGAAATAAGATATTCCCAAAAAAATTTCGCTTGAAGATGGAACAGAGCTTATTTTAACTCAATTTAATTCAAATAATTATATTGAAGTTTTCGGCTCTTGTTTTGAAACATGAGACCTCTTATGTCGCAAGTTGAATCATATTTTTAAATAAATAATTATATATATATATATATATATATATATATATATATATATATATATATATATATATATCGGGTGTTATAGCAAAATTGTCCAAATCAAGTAGAAGCAAGGGATAATTGTCCCTCCCACACAATATTTAATATCTAAAACACCACTAAACAGTTTCTTACCATGTTTTCAGATAGGACGTTTAGCCATCTTGTCTTAAGAATCGCTGAAAACCCCTTTAAGTTATTTAGCTAAAAAGAGAACAGGTTAATTTTTTGTGTTCGAACAACTGTCTTCCCAATTGAGCAATGGTGAAAGGAAAAAGATCATTCAGGCCTTCAATAATGGTACCAACATTCATACTCTGAGTTCCATCTTCAAATTCCATTCAAGAACCATCATGAGAATGTTGAATATGTTTATAAAAGAGAGAACCGTAAAGAGGAAAATTGGATCAAGAGGTCAGAGCAGCAAGAGGGATCTTTATTTCAGTTTAGAGATAGATATATTCTTACTGATCAAAGAAGAGTTCAATGTTGTTATAAATCCTAAGATATATTTAAACTTTTCTTCGATACAACGGCCCAATGCTTAATCTAACAATTGGACAATTTTGCTGTTAAACCCAGTATATATATATATATATATATATATATATATATATATTATAATATATTGGAATAGATACAAATTATTTCCTAAAGGCATTATGAAAAATAAAAAATAAGAGATGATAACACTTACAGAACAGACCAACCGTTTTCGTTCCCAAGCTCATCAGGGTCGACTGGGAACAATTTAACAATTATTGCAATATATATTGACTCACACAAACACCCTTCATACAATTAAAACAGTAAAGAATGAAATGATTAATGGTATGAGGGGAAAAAAACAAATCGCGCGAATTTGCACAGCGCAAAGGGAAAAAAAGTGAGTGTGAGGGGAATGTATGATACACACTAGAGTCTAATAACGTGAAGCCCAAGGAGATAGTCTTTTTGCTTACAAAGAGACGGCTCCCTGGACCGAATATACAGAGACTCAAGTGCCCGCAAATGAAATGGAGAGTGCGAACTAGAAAGTACAGTAAACCAATTCGGACTGAAATTCATCGCACAATCCCTGCAATCTATCAAATGTTCAGTGATCGCTAACCCGAAAGTATTAACAAGCTATGGCTCCTACGGGTATCCGGATTAAGAACTCGTAATGGGACATGCTGCCTAATCCTACAATCTAAACGTTGGGAAGTCCTTCCTATGTAGTTGCTACGACAACCACATTTAAAAGAATATATCACGGAAGAAGCATGATGAGGAGGAAGAGGATCCTTACGCATAGAGGAAAAGGCAGAACGAGTCGCAAAATGAATCCTTAGTTGAGCAGAAAAATAGCAGAGATGGGCAGCAGACAAGACCCGCCTAACCACAAGCTAACCCCGCGAACCAATAAAAGGAAGCCGCAAGTAAATAGGACATTTCTGAACTAAGTATTGTTTTTCCTTTCGAAAATTAATAATCTTATTTATCAAGAGTATCATTAGGATATCCATTTTTTAATAGAGTGCAGCGGATAAAATCCAATTCTTCATCCAAATATTGTTCACTGCAAATCATCAAGGCCCTATGAGTTAAGGTCTTGATGAGATTAATTTTACGCTTTCTGGGACAAAATGTGTTCCAACGTTGGTCTGCGAAACACCGAAGTAAAAAATTGAGAAGGAGTCCGATGCACAAGGACATCAAGAAAAGAGAGACAGGAATTAGACTCCTTTTCTATGGTAAATTTCAAAGATGGATGAAGTTGGTTCATAACTGTGAGAATCACTATTAAAAAGATAACATGTATCATCCACATACCGACGGTACATAGGCGGTGCATTGTCATAAGTGAGGAGGGACGACTCATAAAAGCCCACAAAAATGTTGGCCAAAGCGGGAACCAAAGGGGAGCCCATAGCAACCCCATCAATCTGTCTGTACATAAAATTGTTAAAGCTAAACTCTAAAGACATAGTAGCGGATTGCATAAGCTCAACAAACACGTTTTCTGGGATATCCGGAGGTGACAAACCACTTCGATATAACATGTTACAACAAATATCAATAGTTTCCATTACTGGAACACAAGTAAACAGAGAACATACGTCAAAGGAACACATAAATTTATTTTTAGAAGGAGTATCACGAATAACCTGAACAAATGAAAAAGAATCCTTAATAGTATACGAGCTAAAATGCTCAACGACAGGTTGAAGAAGGTCTGAAAGAAAACTAGCAACCTTATGTTGAGACGAATCTGACATGGACAGAATGGGTCGAAGGGGTACATCATCCTTATAATAAACCTCTAAAAGATAGTGGCTACAAAAACCCAAAACTAACTTATATAAAAAATGAAAATGGAAAGTATAAAAAAACAGAAGTAGAAAAATAATTTGGTATACGCCCCCATACAACCAAATGGTAAAGAACAAATTAGGACAAAAATTCCTCGCATTAATAGTCAAGCATTTTACTAGTGAAATTAAACTAAGTACTATTTTCAATAAAATTACACTAAAATTAAGTTATAGCTGTTCTGAAAAATTTTTTAAAATTATTAAAAAACATAATTCTTATATCATAAATAAACACTTACACCAGAACCAAAAAATTTTAGAGAATGGAAATATAAAAATAAAAACAGATGAAGATAAACAAAAATTAAGTAACTGTAGAAACCCTCACAACTGTCCTCTACAAAATAAATGTCGCACGGAATCATTAGTATACCAATGCAATATATGTTCTATTGAAAATCCTGAATACATAAAGATCTATATAGGTTGCACACGCCATGAGTTCAAAAAACGGTTCAACCAACATCAAAGTTCATTTAGGATAAATAAATATAGAAATCAAACATCTCTCTCAAAGTACTTCTGGCACCTAAAAGAATCCAATAAAACACCTACAGTAAAATGGAAGTTAATAAGAAAAGCTAGAATATGTTTAAATGACCATTATCCTTTATGCATACATGAGAAACTATATAATACTAAGTTTATAAAAAAATAAACATTTACTGAATCAGAGAAATGAATTAGCTATTTTTTGCTGTCATTGTCAAAATAAGAATTTTTTAAAATCTGACTGTTAATATACATACTTATACTTGATTTGAAAAAATAATATTATATACTGCAAGTAATTCTAGTACATTTACTTGTTTAAAAGAAATATAGTCTATTAAAAATTAAAAGTAAAAATATTTCAAAATTGTAGTTAAATAAAACGTATTCTAACCTAAATATCCCCAGAAAATCTTTAAGTAAACAAATTGAAAAAATGACGTAAGAATTTTTTGCCGTTAACAATAAAAAATAAAAAAAACAAAAAAACAGGCGACATGCATTTAACGGATGTCAGAATTTGTTGAAAAAGACATCCCCTGACCCCTTTTTCGAACGTAACTGATAACTGATACAACAAAAGTTAATAAAAAGGAACACGCTACCACCCCTTGTCTGAACGATTGGATCTCTCTGTATCCTTGGAAACAGTTGAATTATGAATTTTCTGTGCCTTTAAAACTCAGTAAATTTTTAAAAAATAAGTTACTCCAAAATTCGCTTGAGGATGAAATGGAACTGATGTTTTTAACTTAATTACTAAATTAAATTTGAAGCTTTTAACTTCCATTTTTGAAACATAGTCATTACTGTGTAGCGAAAAAAAACATATTTTAAACTAGTTAATTTATAATATTAATGCTCTATAAATTTACATTCAGCACTATTTTGTAAAAATAAATATATCAATAAGAATACCGGATTAAGTTATTGGTTTTTGAACGCGCCAAAGCAACGCTGAGTTTGATTTTGAATTTTTTAAAATGTCTGCGTCTATACCAATAACTCATTTTTAATAGCATTTCGGATACAATACACATATATTTTCGATGTCCTCTTATTACTAAGAGAAAAAACCAAGAACAACATCTATTATATACCTGACGATGTCTGTAGGAACAGACGAAAGCTTGTAGTAAAAATAACAACTAATACGGCAGAAATTTATATAAACAAGGATCAACTCATGCATAACAGATTTAGAGGTTTTTGTGTAAAAGAAGAAATCGTTTGCAAGATGGATGTCTTGCCATTTAAATCATTAACCTTTGCATTAGTTTTGTATGAATAATTCATGTATTTGTAAATTGATTGCACGTTTATTGTAATTTAAATATATATATATATATGTGTGTGTGTGTGTGTGTGTGTGTGTGTGTGTGTGTGTGTATATATATATATTGTTTTGTTTTTATTTATGAAATATATTTGTGTTTATTCTTCAATTACCAAATTGTTTTTTTTCTGCTTAATGCACCTAGTATTTGTAATAGTAATAGTTCGTTGGTGTTATGCGATTTAATTGAACAATTTTTGCTGGATATTCTGCTAGGAAGTCTGGTTCACTGTGTCCTGTCTGACAATTCTTCTCGTCAAAATCCTTCTTGCACGTATATAAATCTACCATTCGTCTGTGAATTAAATATAGCTGCCATATTTGGTCTGGTGCACATGCTATAAATCTCGAGACCCTCGACAAAAATCAAAGAAGGGTCTGTAATGTTATCGGTCCTGACCTGGCAACACAACTCCAGTTTTTTCTCCCCACCTCTGTCTTTTCTATAAATATGTTTACGACAATGGTTCTAATGCACTTTCATTGCCGGTACCTGAACTGCGTCAATTTAAGCGTACTACTAGATTGGCAATTAGGTCTCGCCGTTTTACTGCTGAAATCGCTAAATGTAACTGTAAGTTCTATTCTAACAGTTTTTTCTTTCATCCTTCTCGTCTGTGAAACTCTTTTCCATGTTCTTGCTTCCCTGCTAACTACGATCTTCACAAATTATTGCAGCGTCAATCGCCATCTTCCGTCTTCCTGAAACCTGTTCTTTTTGTCTTTTTCTTTCACTAAAGTCTTCTTCTTTTTCACACCCAGTAACCCCAGCTGTCTTAGTGGCATTATGACCTTTCTTGGGATGAAAAAGATTAAAGAAATTCTCACCGTCCATCTGTAGAAACTCAGCTACGTCGCTTCAAGTCTCTTCTTCATCAGTGACGAAATTTTCCAGGATTCACCGATATTTGTGAGATTAGTTAATCTGTCCTGTATTACATGATCCAAGAAGACTTTTTCGCAGTCTTAAAAGAAACGTTAAATTAGACATTTGCCATGTTTAGCTTTCTTTTCCCACAATGCCAAACAGGTAGAATAACATTAAAAAACATTTAAAGTGAAAATTGCTTGCATTCAAAGGCCTAAATTTTTATTTGATTTTAGAATGTCATTCATTTGCAGTGACAAAAGATACTCTACGCAAATATTTAACATTATTATTATTATTATTACTCTTATTCTTTCGTCCTGGGTATGACGATAAACTACATCCGGTAGCAAGGCCTCTGATCGGGAGAGTGGAGTCTTTGAGGAGCGTGAAACCACCTCTTCATTGCTGTTGTTCTCAGGTCCATCATGACTTGAGGTAGTAGCACCTGTTAGGGTCCCATCTATGGTCAAATAGTGAACTCACGCACAAAAATCAACAGTAAATTTTTATAATAAAATGAACAATAGATTTTTATAGCAAAATGACCCTCAATACTACACTAAAAAATAAAAAAATACATTTTATAGTAAAGTTACCAACAATACATTTTTGTAATGGATTTTCAAAAAATATTACCAATAATTCATTTTATGATCTACAAATTATATATAAAAAAACTTTACCGTTTAAGTATAAAATTATGTACAAAATATCTGTAGTCCGAAGCATAAAATTACGTACAATATTTTTAGATTTCGGCATTAAATAGCCTATAGAAATGTTAATATGCCGCTAAACAAAATGAATCAGTCGATTAAGCAGTCTTTTTCTTCTTCTTCTCATACGGTGATTTTACAAGCTAATAATAATTATGTGCACTTTTGAACAAGTCGGAAAAAAATTAACGGACAAAAATTTTTTTCTTCCCTTGGCTTTAATTTAGTTTAGAAAAGGGAATAGATAAATACCGTAATTCCCCATGTATAATACGCATTTTTTCTAAAAAGTAATAAGCAAAATCAGGGGTGCGTATTATTCCCAGCTAAAAAAAAAAAAACACTTTTAAAAATTGCCGTAAAATGAAATAAGAACTATCATAAAACTAAATTAGAATATTATTATTCTATGTTTAAAACGATTTTTTTTAAATAAGATTAGGAAACGCTGACCGTAATGAGATAGGAAAGGTAGAATTTATAGGATTTTATTAGCAGTATAACCCGTCTTCGATCGGGACTTACATTATTGGGAGTTTAAAGTCATTGAACCCAAAAATTAATATTAGTAACAAAAATTGGATGGAACTGAGGCACATCCCTAAATGTGGGGTTAACAATTTGAATGGTAGGTGGCTCTGAAAAAGGCCGTTTGATGGTTCTAAATCTTTGTTCAGCCTCACGCACAGCAGCAGTTGAAGAGCAGCAGTTGAAGAGGCGTTTCTCCTCAGCCGTTGAGTCCTTTGATCATCATTTTCAGCCTCGCGCACAGAAGTGTTCAGGTATGCTCTTCTGGAAACCCGATGGCTACGTTGATCTTTGGACTCAGTGGCTCTGATTGAAGCATCCCGTGAGGCATTTTGAGACATGCGAACTGAACGTTCTAAAGACGATTCGTTATCCCTTATTCGCCTGGCGGAGCTGGCGGTAGCGGTTTTGCGACCTAGGCAAGTTCTTTTCTTTGGTGGTATGTCTTAGGTAAGTATGAATTGTCAAATGGAATGCGTGGGCAAATCTCAGAAGAGAACCCTGTAAAGCTACAGGGTTCAGTAAGGATAAAATTGAGCATTTCAGGACAAAAGGGAATCAAACAAGACAAACAATCCTACCTAATAAGGAAATTACGGAATTAAAAATATAAACGTAAGGATTGATGAAAACTGCATCTTTGTCTAAAAACCTGATATAATGAACCGGACTTGGAGTTTCCATCTGTTGTCATTTCTGTCATTTTTGTTCTGTCGTTTCAACTCTATCTCGGGCGTCGAGACGAACAGTTCGTATTATTGTAATTAAATAACGTTATGAGATGCCTGCTGTCTCTATATCTCTTTTAGATTTTCAGATGAGTGGCTTTGTTCATCTCAGAAATAAGACAGATCCTGAAAAAGGCCGGAGTGTACAACGACGGAAACGTCGTGAATATGACAATATGAAGATGAGGACAACAGTCCGAACAATGTAAATAGTGTAAATAATTACAATATCTCATCTCAGAAATCTAGGCAGACCCTGAAGAAGGCCGGAGCGTACAACGGCCGAAACGTCGTTAGTATGAAAATAAAGATGAGGACGACAGTCCGAACAATGTAAATAGTATAAATAGTTACAATACCTCATCTCAGAAATATAGACACATCCTGAAGAAGGCCGGAGCATACAACGGCCGAAACGTCATGACTATGACAATAAAATGATGACAACAGCGTGAACAATGTAAATAGTGTAAATAGCTACAATACCTTATCACAGAAATATAGACAGATCTCTTACTATTTAATCCATAGCTGGGGTTAGAAGAAATGCATTCGTACCTTTCACAAGGGTATTCGCACGTAAATGAGTCCTTGGCAGATTTGATATATTGCATTAATTTTCCAGTTTAACTTGTTTTTTTTTTATTCTTCCTGGCGAAATGAGAAAAACATCGGACCCTCATAAATCAACAAAACGCCCTTCAACAATTGTACGCTCTCTCTCTCTCTCTCTCTCTCTCTCTCTCTCTCTCTCTCTCATACACACACACAAACACGCTGGCGCGCGCACAGATATATTAAGCTCACCGTTTAAAAAACGACATTGTCCTTTTCTCCCACATCCCGAGTACCGACCGACCAGTGTGCGCTTGGCTGTCATTAATCTCTCAAACCGTGTGCGCTCTTGAATACATTCGTAAACCTTTCTGTTGTGTATGATACACCTAATTTACATAAGTGGAGTACCGACCATATAAATATGGGTTGGTACCGGAAGACGACGGAAGATTAAGAGATCGAATCCAGAGACTCTGCCCGACTGCGACTTAGTCAACCCATTCTGCAGGAACAGTCTTCCCAAGAATATACCAAAACTACCTGTAAATATTGTGTACCTTTTTTCATTGTTTCAATACATTTTGTTACGTACATTTTGTGTTGTATTATTATTATTCCATGCTTATTCAAGCTTCAACACTTTCTTTTGTCTTTTAAGATTAATTACACACGCACCAAAAGTATCTAATTCAATCTATCTCGAAGTTTCTTCCCTTCGACCAATCAGAGGCCTATCTTCGTTATTTTCCTTCGGCGAAAAATGAATCTCCAAATCCAAAAAAAAATTATTTGCTCAAAATTCTACTACTATAAAGTAGCAATCCTTTCTGCGGAAGTCGGAAGATCACAAGGAAGATAGAATCTCCAAAAAAAATAAAACTAACAACAGAAATTTCCGGGAACACATAATCAGGAGGAAAGAAGGTATAGAGAATTTAACACTCACATGACCAGTGGGGAAAGTGAAGAAAAAGCGATTAACATACTTACCGAATGTGTCGGAATGTGTCAAATAACAATAAGAGATAACGTTGCTTAGAGCAAAACATGCTATAGAGAGTCATGACCACTCAAATCCTAAAAAGACATGCCCTATAAAAGAAAACGTGGTCAACCACTTCACTAAAACTTTGTGCCCAGCTAATTTACGCTTAATAAATGCCTGGATGTTACACCGTGGAATAATAATCAGTAAAGTAATTCTGTATACACTTACTACGATAATAAAATAATCATTGATTAACCCATATTTGAGACTTTGTGTCATACTAAATGAAGTTATATATATATATATATATATATATATATATATATATGATGTCCCAAAAGATTTGACATCATTTCGCAGGCTAATAATTTTGACAATTCTTGTTCAAATAACCTCAAATTTTCACAGAATGTATAGAAACAGATTGTATATTTAATGAAAGACGACAGTATGTGCTCATATGAATGAGAATCTGCCAAAGAGATGGATCAAGCGTGGCGGAGATGAAAACAGTTTTTTGATGAAATAGCTGTCACGGTCACAAAACCTGTTGCTGTGTGAATTCTTTTTATGGGGATATGTGAATGAACTGAACTATGCCCCCCTGTTTCTTTTAGCCTTGATGAATTCAAGCAGGGAATCACTTCCGCACTGGATAATGTTACCAGAGATATGCTACAGCCTGTTTGGCAAGAGCTTAACTACTGACTTGATATGTGCCATGTCACAGGCGGTGCACATATTGAACAATTATGAAATCAGTCCCAGAATGAACTTATGATGTTCAACAAATAAACGGTTCAATTTCATTGAGCTAGACTTAGTAGTTTTCAAGATAATTACTTTTAAAATGTTGTCAATTTTGGGGGGACACCCTATATATATATATATATGTGTGTGTGTGTGTGTGTGTGTGTGTGTGTGTGTGTGTGTGTGTGTGTGTGTGTGTATTTAGGCAGCAATCATTCTTTCATGCACATTTCATATATATATATATAAGAAAACAAAGAAAAGAAATATTTAATAAATTAGGATTTAAGATAGACATAAAATCTAACCTAAAAATAGTAAATTTTCTTGACATAACATTCAATTTAAATAATAATACATACAAACCATATAGGAAAGTAAATAATAATCCAATATATATAAACAAAAAACATATACCAATATCTCTTAACAAAAGAATTGCAACTAATTCTAGCAATATAAAAATATTTAATGAAAATAAAAAATATATGAATCATAATTAAGTAAAAGTGGTTATTCGATTAAATTAGAAAACATAACTAAAGACAACACACATGAAAACAAAGAAAAAAAAACATAATCTGGTTTAACCCTCCTTATAATAATATAATAAACGCAAAAATAGGAAAGATATTCTTTAAATTAATTAAAAAACACTTCCCTAAAAATAGTAAACTATCAAAAATCTTTAACAAAAATACAATAAAAATCAGTTATAGTTGCATTAACAATATGGAGAAAACAATAAATAAACATAATAAAAAAATATTAATTAAAAATAGCAATTATAATAACACATCCTCAAAATACCAATAATAATAACTGTAATTGTCGAAATAAAAAATAATGGCCAGTTAATAATAAATGTTTAATGTTTTGATATATAAAGAAACTGTTTCAAATAATAGCAAGACAGAAGAAAAGATTTACATAGGAGCAGCCGAAACCACTTTTAAAGAAAGATTTATTAATCATAGGATGTCATTTAAAATAGATAAATATTCAAATAGCACAGCATTATCAAAATATGAATGAAGTCAAAAAGAAATAATATACCTACAATAGTTAAATGGGAAATCATATAAAGTATCCACATATAATATTACCAATAGGAACTGCAAACTGTATAGAAGAAAAATTATCAATACTAACTTTTAATAATGAAATTAAAATATTAAATAAGATGAATGAAATAATGCGTTTATATGCTGACATATTAACAAATATTCGCTTTGTTACTTTACTAATAATATAGCATAATAAACCAATTAAAATATTAATTAAAAATATTAAATAAATACATTAAATTAATTAGTAATAAAATTAATAAATATTACAATTTAATTAATAATATAACATAGCAACTTCTATATAAACCATAAAAAATTTAAAATTAATTTCGAAGAAAAATTTAATTTAAAAAAAAATAAAAACCGGAAGAAAAGTCTACAGCTGAAAAAAAAATGAAAGACGTAAAGAAAAGCAAAATTTCATGACGGCCGTCTGTAAAAGAACGTTCAGTTCATGAATACGATCATGTACAAAACGGAGTAATAAGTTGATTGAAAAAGATTCGAAACAAATTGCAAAGAAAGAACATGGAAATACCGTTTAAAACCACAACCTCTGAAGACTTAAAATTTTACCAAGAAACTTTCCAGTCAACTTTGATTTTCAGAAGCTTAAATGAAGTAACAATTTTTATCTTTTGTGTTCTTAATTTCCAATTTTGGGGGGTTCTCTTTCCTTAATAACGCTTATCTTTTCCTATATTTTTTGAAACTCCATCATTCCTTGCATCTTAGTGGCTTTATTGCTTTGATTGAAGTGAAATTATCTTTTTTTAATTATTTTACAACATGAAAGAATATTGCACGTCATTTTTATATAGGTCGCATTGTAAATGATATTACAAAAAGAAAATTAAATGAAAGACCAATTTTCATTAATTTCTTTCGAAATTAATGAAAATTGGTCAGCAATTGATAAATGCGTTACAGACAGAATTGGGGATAAAGACATTGCTGATGATTTTACTACAAAAAAAAACAATGCGAATGGTCTCACTGGATAAATTCACTGTAAATGATTTAACTATCGAATCCATTGAATATTAAGAAAAAGTTTGTCATTAAAGGAAGATGTGACTGACAGGTTATTATTTGTAATACCTTTAGTTGGTTCATTTGTTTAACGGCATATCAACACCTTATGGGCCAATTAATGCCAAAATTTAATTTCATTGGGAGCTTTGAAGTAATAAAAATGTGATTTGTTATTCTACTTTCACAATTCAATACATGGTAGATGATACTCAACTTTTGTGCATATACGTGTTTGTGTGAACATAATTACTAGAGATGATATGTGTATTTTATGTTGTATTTTCGTTATATTTTAGAACAGAGTTTAATTTAAGAAATTGTAGGATATTATTTGGATTAATTTCATGAAAAAGTTTATGCCGGTTTGTTGGTTAGTTTTGCTGGTTGGTTGGTTGGTTGGCTGGCTGGTTGGTTGGTTGGTTGGTTGGTTGGTTGGTTGGTTGGTTGGTTGGTTGGTTGGTTGATTTTTTGCTTGATTGGTTGGATGGTTTATCGGTTGGTTGTTTGTTTGGTTAGTTGATTTGTTGGTTGGTCGATTGGTTGATTGGTTGATAGTTTGCTTGATTGGTTGGATGGTTGATCGGTTGTTTGATTGCTTGATTGGTTGGTTGGTTGATCGGTTGTTTGTTTGGCTGGTTGGTTGATTTGTTGGTTGGTTGATTGGTTGTTAGATTGTTTGATTGGTTAATTTATTGTTTGATTGATTGGTTGCTTGATTGGGTGATTGGTTGGTTGGTTGGTTTTGTTTAGCGGCATATCAATCTCTATGTGTCATTTAATGCCGAAATCTAAATAATTTGAACACAATTCTGTTGTCAATTAAATATATTTTGAACGCAATCGTATGCCTTCAACTACAGATAAAATGTATTGCTGGTCATTTTCCTATAATTATGTATTGTTGGTGATGTTTTTATTAAAAAAAATGTATTGCTGGTAATTTTACTATAAAAAAATGTATTTTTATATTTTCATGGTGTTTTCTTTGGGCGTTCACTATTTGTCCGTAGATGGTGGATCCTAGCATCTGCTACAATCCCTAGTCAGGGAACAACAGCAATTAAGAGGCGGTTCCAGGCTCCTCAAAACCTCCCATTTCCTGATCAAAAGCATTTCTGTTGAATGTAGTTTATCGTCACACCAAGGACTATGTTTTACGTAAACACGTTGCTAATGAGTTTTACAAGGTAAAATGCAAATGATTTTACCCGATAAATTCTTTTTAAATCGCGTGAATGAATAAGATTTACCATAATCTGTCTTCATTAAAATATTTTGTATCACGAAATATTCTGTATTTTAATCTTTTTATTTGATTACAAGAGACACTTGGTGCAGATAATATTATACAACTCGATATACCCTTCAGTAAAAGTCAAAAACGTTTCGCATCCTCTTGATTAAAAGTTCAATTAGAAAATGCTTCGCAAAAATTAATAAATTAGATTTAACATTTAACACGTTTTAAAAGGCTAATTTAAATTCAAACAATTCCAATTTTGTTACAAAACTTCAATTTGTTAAGAATTGGGATAATATGGCATTTTACCAATTAATGATTTAAATTTGAATAAACATTTTTGTTGCATAGAAAGACGAGCGAACCTGTCTACACTAAGTGCTGAAAACAGCCTCATCCATTCACTATGAGTAGCACGTCTGCTCATAGGAATAGTCATAAGTCATAAACATTTCATCACTGAACTACGGTATTCGTTATTACTGTATTATAATTCCACGTCCCTCATGTGATTAAACATTTTCTCCACTAATCTTTTGTTTCAGTGTTTCCTTACAATAATATGAACCAGAAATTACGAGTTTATTGTCATAGCCAGAACTAATCCTTTGAAGCAGAAGTGCTGTCAACGTATTCTAACGCCACTGCCGACCTTCCTGATTCCATCAGTTTCCAACTTGGCACTAATGTAAACGACACAACTATTTATGACTTCATTAATAGTAAGTCCGATTGGTCCGACAAAATAAAACTGAAAGCTGCTCTCGGAAATGGCCTCCAATCAATCGTTAACTTGGGCAAGGAATGGCTTGTAAATTTTAACTCTTCCAAAACGGAACTGTTATTTTTTAAGCATTAATATAGAATAATGTTTCCCCTCAATCATCAAGACTGATGCTAACCTCCAGGAGAGCAATACTCTACAACCTTCTTGGTCTTACTTTTTCTACTGACATGAAGAGGAGCGATTATATTGAATAAATGGCTAGGCCTGCTGCTAAGAATTTTGGTTCGCTGTGTCGTTGCCAAACAATTTTCCCCATCAAAATCCATCTTGCACAGTTAGAAATCTAGAATTCATCCATGCATTGACTATTGATGCCATATATGGTATGATATAGACACTACAGTTCAAAAATTTGTGGTGATCCCTGGTCATTTTTAAAATTAGCCCCCCCCCCAAAAAAAATGGGCCTTTTGTACTTCAAATAAGGAGAAAATATTATACATTGTTTAAAAAAGTGAGAAATTATTTTTAATATACAAATTTATTAAGACAAAAAGAAAGAAAAAAAGCATTTTACTATTAAATTTTGCTCTCGTCAATATATCCTTGATTAGCACAATCTTTTGGCATTTATTGCAAAAGTTTCTCAAAGTAAAAGTTAAATAATTGAATGCATTCTTTTATTCAATGACTCTAATAGCTCTTTTTCCACTCTTCTGTCAAGTTCACCCCATGCTAATTCTGAGGGTCGCTTTTGAACTGTAGTGTGTATATATATATATATATATATATATATATATATATATGTGTGTGTGTGTGTGTGTGTGTGTATAGGACGACCCTCTAATATACTCGATGCAAGCTTTTCCGTTTGACCTTTGCAGATGATGGTACTTTTAACTAATTTAAATTCTAATATATATATATATATATATATATATATATATATATATATATATATAAACTGTTACTATGGAACATGCAAAGTACCGAGACAAAAATACATATTTGTTTCGACGTCGAAAGACTTTGCAGATGATGGTACTTTTAACTAATTTAAATTCCAATATATATATATATATATATATATATATATATATATATATATTATAAACTGTTACTATGGAACATACAAAGTACCGAGACAAAAATACATATTTGTTTCGACGTCGAAAAGACGTCTCGTCTTTGCATGTACCATTGTAACAGTTTATAATAAATATTTATTACTCTACTTCGTGTATTGAGCCCTTTTTTAAATTAATGCTATGAACGTTTGAATTTATATTCTTTGGGTTCTTTTACATTTGGATATAGATATGTGTGTTTGTGTGTGTTTTCTTTTAATGCTATTCTTGGTAGAAATATACGCTTACCTGCCAAAGATCACGCTACAGGTGCATTATATCGTGTAGAATCATCTGTTGCCCGAGAATAGGAAAAAGTTCAACGTATCATCGATTCTACTTAGATGGCTGCACGGTTTTTGGGGCGATGCCGTAACATGGCGTCTAGATAGTCATCCCTAATATTTTTAAGTACAGAACCCTCCCCATCTTAAAATATTGTTAATGCTCCCATGTGTATCTGCGCCATACATGAATCCTATCATCAACCAGAGACAACTGGAACCTTCTCTAATCACACATCACACGTTGACACTCCTCTGAGTCAAAATGGCAACTTCCAGTGTCTCGGGATTAACAGGGTCACCCTGGTGACTCTTCTGTTCTATGACAGCTAAAGAAAGCTGATCTGAACTGCTGCATACGCTTTTCGTTCTCTATACTTTGAATGTCGATGTGATTTGAGACTGTCTGCAGAAAGTTAAGGAAGACATTTCTAGCCAAACATTTCTGTTTGCGATCATTAAGGACGTGTGGTCGATGAGTACGCTGAGTACGCTGGGCTATAATGCCTTCCCGTGACAGTGTACCACGATGGGCGATACTGACTTCACACGTGACACTGTACCACGACGTATTACAAATGCTCATAAAATTCAAGATGGAATATCTCATCCGTCTGGAATCCAGTGTCATGACCTGTTCGAACATTGATAATTCACGTCTTATAAGCAGACTACAACTGATATAGATCTGGGCATTCCCATGCACCATCTAGGTATGGCGGTGCCACCAACCACTACCTTTACATACCGCTATATCATGACTTTTGGCACGTCAATGTCTTGTTTATTCCACTCTAAATTCATTACGTAAATATCAACGGGCTTTTTCAGATGGTCTCCCTTTTTAAACACATTTCTATCGGTAACGCAGTATTGGGCTAAGAAATATACTGTGAAAAAATTATTGTCATTGTGCTTTTGTTTCGGGGTTTTTCGAGCGAGTTGTCCGTGCATATGAACAGTTGCTTACAACATATAAATATGTTACAATACAAAGAAAACAGTTGTCATTTATTTATTTTTATTTTTATTTATTTATTTTTTTTTTTTTTTTGCCTGCATCAGATTAACGGCATTAATTTAATTTGAACAAAGAGATTAAACCTTGTTATATTATTTAGTCGGCCTTCTACACTGACAATATAATACGGTAAGAAAAACTGATGTGGGTATAAATAAAATTACGTATATTTTATTTACGCAGAAATTTAACAGAAACAAGAGAATAGCTTTACAAATTAGGAAATTTATACACAAGTTAAATTGAAGTAATTACTTAAATTGCTTAAGTCAAGGTACAGCAGCCAATGATTAAGGAAATTTTTTTTGGAAAGATAAATATTCCCAGGAATAAGAAATAGCTTTTGGTCGTCTCTAATAAAAATGAATGAATAAAATGTAAATGTAAATTCAATAACGTTGACATGCGTGAAATATATTAGTAAAAATGATGAGTATATTGATTCAGAAGCTTAGCATAAAAAGTAACAATAATAAGGTGCAATAAAATTGCTGGCGAAATAAAATTAATAATAATAATGATAATAATAATAATAATAATAATAATGAAATTAATAATAATAATGATGAGTGTATTGACAAAATGTATAAAAGTAACAATGAAATGTAATAATGAATAGTGTATAGAACCAGAATGTTGGGATAAAAAGCAACAATAATAGGAATAGGAATAATGAAGATTGATTTGTTTTTTACGGTTTATCAACTTTTTAAGGTTATTTAAAGTCAGAAAATACTTTTTAGTGTGTATGAATATTTTGGAAATAATTATTTTACTGATACAAGTCGTACAAATTGACCCATGGTTGTTTGTAGAGGTAGTGTATTCATACTTTTCTGAAATTGAAACTTAGTTCCAATCCCACGCTCCTTATCCTTTGCTCCATTCGAGCTTCCAAACTTACAGCATCTATATTCCCAAACGGTTATCCATCTTGGTACTAACCAGGTCCCGCGTTGCTTAACTTCACCGAACGCACGAGAGCTGGTGTTTTAACATGATATGGTCGTAACCAGTAATAATGAAGTATTGAGATAAATAGCAATAGTAATACGATGGTGTTTTATTATATTAAAACTGTTGAACCCATAGCTGGGGAGACATGTTTTATTTGCGGATCCACTCAAACGAACGGAATATAGACGGGTTTAAATATTAAATTTCAAGCGAACATGGAATTAGTCGCAATAATTGTCAAGCCATTTAAAAATTTCATTTAATAGGTAATATAGACAATGAACGTTTTCTGCAATGGGAGACGTTGCTCTCTGGAACAGACACGTTGAATTTGTGCCTCAAGCCACTGAAATACAATGCAATATTTATTAAGCTTCGTTTAGTTTGGGACATGGCTAAAACCGCGGGGCTTTCAATGAACTTTAAGAAACAGAAACGGTAGTGCCGGATGAAACTATTATACGGACATTAATATGATTTTTAAAGGGGCCCTAAATTAAAAAACATGTGCAAATAAATATAAATTTAAAAATTATGTACTAGCATAATGATGCGATTTATAAAACAGTTAAATATTTAATTTCTATCAGCATAATAAACAAAACCAGAACAATGTGAAGTAAATGATATCAAGGATAGGTTTGTGCGGCTATCAAACATTGACCTCATTTAAAGTGAATGAAATATACGACAACATCAAATTTCAAATAAAACACAAATAACTTCGTATAAAACACTTATATATATATATATATATATATATATATATATATATATATATATATATATATATTTTTGGTTGGAGAGATGTGAGTTTGTGACCCTGGGTTTCACGCATTAGCGATCGTCAGACAAACTGATTAATTTTTTTTTTTTAAATTTGGGTTTATGTAGATTGCGTGTATTGGTGTTATTGTGGAAATGGTGGGGGAAACTTTGACACTTATGTCAGTGTACTAACGCAAACATCGATGTATGCAAACACATATACATACTTGGTCGTCCCTCGAGACTCATACATATATAAACATATGTGGGCAGTTTTGGATACGACATATGTATGTATACGGGTGGTGTTGTGTCTATAATAATTATACATATATATATTTATTTATATTTATATACACTTTTCATATATATATATATATATATATATATATATATATATATATATATATATATATATATATATATATATATGTTCGAAATTCTTAATACAGGATTAGCATGTATCTATTTGCAAAAGACTAGGTACCAAAAACAATATGAATTTTATACTTATTTGTTTAGTTTGTTACGAACCTGAAATGTGTGCGTCCTGTTTCTATAACTTCACGGAACAAAACGAGAAAGATTGAATTTCCCGCCTAACGATGTCTCGTGCGGGTCTCGTCAGGTCACATGCCTGTTTTTTTTATTATTCTTTATTTGTGTTTGTTTGTTGTGTGTGTGTGTGTGTGTGTGTGTGTGTGTGTGTGTGTGTGTGTGTGTGTTATGTGTGTAGATGTGATAGATAGATAGATAGATAGATAGATAGATGTTGTTATAGAAAAATGTTGTTATTAAATTATTATTATTTCGTCGGAGTCGCCGAATATTTGACTATCAAAATGTAATTATTATTTTTTATTTTTTTGTCGTAGTCACCAAATATGTTGTGCAGGATATGAATCATCGACCTCTTTTAAAGTGAATGAAATAAATATCAACATAAATATATGAAAAGTACAAACAAAATTCAAAAGTCTTCGTATAAAAAACACACACACACACACAGGTATTATTTGCGTATCACTTTTAGATTCAACGTGTTGTTTTAATCTATCTAGTTACCTTATTAAAGCTAATAGGAGGCAATCCGATAAAGTGAATAGCAGATTTAGTATGTCTCTGAATTTTGCTTTTCTGGCATATTTGATATTCATTACACATTTCTTTGATTGTCTTGTCCATATGAGGCCAAAAAATCTTGTTTTGATAAACTTACATTGAGATTTTAATTCCTGGGTGTGATATTGCTTGAACACTATCGAAAATAGATTTTCATAATTCACCAGGTATATATAGTCTGGGAACACCGGTAGCATTATCACTGAATATGGTATGATTATTATCAGTACTAGATTGTATTTTTTAAGTCTGGAATTTTTTATAACTCAGGGTCCTTAAGTTGTACAGCAGCTATAGTCACACAGATCTATCATAATTGCTATGGTAGGTCGAGACAATCAAATGGCTACAACGATTTGTTCCTACTTTATAAGGCCTATATCTGATATATATTCTGCGAGAATTGTTAATTGCCGTGTCTATCTGACTTAGCAGGGTTTAGACTACGGAATGCGCCACACGTAAATGGTTATCAGTTAATAATACAACTTGTTTTCCTAAGATAATAGGTTTAAAATATAACGTAGCCGAATATGCTGGTAAAAGCTCCTTATCAAAAGTTGAATATCTTGTTTGAGTTTGAATTAACTTTTTAGAAAAAAAGCTCACTGCAATTGGTGCTCCTATAATTTGATGTAGGGCTGCACCAATTACATAATTATTGCTATCAGTAATCAACTGATATTCAATAAACTCAGACCGTTAGACATTTAACATAAATGTAGTATCACTGCATATCCGTATTTTTTCTGTTAATGGCAGGAATATGTCTGCAACGTTTGTGGATTAATTTTCTATAAAAATTTACCATACCTAAGAAACGAAAAAGATTCTTACTCTCCTTAAGAGGGGGGAAATTCTGTAATGCACAAATATTATTTTGTATAGGTCTAATCACATCAGAGCTAATATTATAACCCCAAAAATCGACTTAATTCACATGTTGGCTTTGTGATTGAAATTTTTACATTATTACCGTGTAGGATTTTCATGACAGTTTCAACGTCTTTTATGTGTGCTGAAGAGTCATCGCTGAACATAAGAATATAGTTAATGTATTTAAATACACAGTCAATATGTTGAAAGGTCTTGTCAATGTATCTTTGAAAAGTAGATGCTATATTCTTTCGTCTAAACGGCATGTAATTTTATTCGTGCAATCCGAGAGAAGAAATAAGTGTTATTTTTTATATCATTTGGGTGTATTTTGATTTGATGATATGCTGATACCAGGTTAATTTTGCTAAAACTTCTTTTGCCGGATAGTTTATCAGCAATTGGATTAATGCGTGTTATCACTTTTTGTCAGTCAGTTATGCGCCATGCGGGATATACGTTTAGGCGATCATGTATCTTTTGATACATGACGAGGCAGATTTTTTCCCGCGGTAGGTTGCCATTTCTTTCTACTGTAGACCAGTTGCCATCCAAGACTATAGAACCCGATCTGTTTTGCTATTTAGCCTTAGCTGGGAGGAGCAGAAGATGATTCATAGCTTTCCAAAGGGTATTAGCACGTAAACGAATGTAATGGATTTGACTGGAATTCGAACTCGGCTCTCCGATTCCTCAATCCGAACCGCTATCCATTACTCTGCGTGTTTCCTCTGGCGCTCTTTGTAATGCGTCTTTAATCATCGCCGCATTTAAAATTGCCACTTGGCTTTTTCCAATGTGAAGGGAGATAACCCATTTGCTATGAGAAGGTGTAATGACACCGTTGTTTTGTAAGTTCAAAAACTCCCGCTTTACTGCCTGGGTTTTCTCTACTGATAAACGTCTAACCTTGGCAAAAGTAGGAGAGTGACTGCCTGTATTAATTCTATGGCATACTCATGCATATGTGCTTGCTGGTTTGGTATGTAGGGATATAAGTTTGGTATATATTTTTATAAAGCCTTTAATGAAATCAAGCATATTGTTATTACTCACGACTAAGTTGATAGAGCCATTGAATATTTTTAGTTTTTTTTTTAACACGTTGTGAGATCGATAATCGTTCTCTATTGGCAATCTATCAATAAACCAAAATTGTTTAGAAAGTAGAATCTTAGTAGATGGATACTGAATGCTAGCTACTACGAAGGAACACAAAAAAGTTCGTCGAAGAGTCCGTAGGCTAATCTTGGCTTTGATTTGGCCGTAGAAGCGTATGTCTGTGCCTGTAGCCGTAGTTAGAGAAACTGGTGTTGGATCCGTTGATAAATTGTTGATGTAACTATGTGAAATGATAGATAAACTAGCACTAGTATCTATTATGAATGAAATGTTTGTCCCCAAAGTTGCTGGTATTTGTAATAATGGCAGACACGGGGAGGAGAATTCGTTGTCCACCCAATTAGTTTCCTGTTTTTATTATATATATTCAATATATATATATATATATATATATACAAACAAATTCCCCCCCGAGTCTGACATTATATATATATATATATATATATATATATATATATATATATATATATATATAGAGAGAGAGAGAGAGAGAGATAGATAGATAGATAGAGATTGGAATTCACCAAATATGTGTGTTATGAAAATGTGTTTTTCGTTGAAGTCACGACTATCAAAATGTGTTGTTTTTTTAAATCGCCAAATATGTTGCGAAGTATGTGAAACATCGACATTATTTAAAGTAAGTTAAATATACGACAACATAAATATCTCAAAAGTTCAAACACAAATGTCTTCGTATAAAATATATATATATATATATATATATATATATATATATATATATATATATATATCAAATTCTTAATAAAAGGTTAGCATGTATCTACTCACAAAAGACGAGGTACCAAAAACAATATTAATTTTGCACTGGTTTGTCACGGGCCTGAAATGTGTATGCCCTATTTTTATAACTTCACGAAGTAAAAAAAGAAAGACTGACTTTCTCGCCTAACGATGTCTCGTATGGGTCTGGTCGGGTCACGTGACTGTTTTTTATTCTCGTGGATATTTATAATTCATTGTTATTTTTGTTTCTGTTTGGGTGATAACTTTTTGTCTATCGCTACAATATGTTTGAATAGATTTAAAGGCCACGATATGATGTCAGATCTACACACACACACACACACACACACACACACACACACACACACACACACACAACATGTAAATATTAAAGTGGCCCGATTGTATGATTAAAAATAATTAATACGAAATTTATTCGAAAATGCTGGATCCGTAGGATTTGTTATATTTGGTTGATAGATAGATAGATAGATAGATAGATAGATAGATAGATAGATAGATAGATAGATTTCAGAAATTGTAAGACAAAATAGAAAAGGTTATTTGTGACGTGTTCCATCCGTGAGGATTTCATCGACCTGGATTGGTTGTTGACATTGTTGTGACTACACATGCGCATGAACGAGATACACTGGTAGATAGATAGATAGATAGATAGATAGATAGATAGATAGATAGATAGATAGATAGATGTTACCATTACTTTAATACAGAACTTATTAAGATTAGTTTATACATTCCAAACACAGGTTTAGATGTAATGTAGTGTAACATGTTTAAAACAAGTTATTTTTTTTAATTTCGTAAGGTAGGCACTGATCGACCTAAGTGGTGTCGGTGCTATGGTGGCATAGATTGTTATCACTATGGTAAACAGATATAGTGAGTTTAAATTAGGGCAGCTTAGACTCAGTTCATAATGATATTCATGGGAAAGGCTCGAAAGGCCTGCCCATCGCCAAATATGTGACCAAAAGTAGAAGATTGTGGATAATTGAGGCCTTAGGTAACTATATATATATATATAAAGGAATATACTCTTAAGGTGTGCTATATTTATGGGATAAAGTGCTCAATATCAGAGATAGAGCCCGTGTAAATATAAAAGTGAACATTGATGTCAACACTTAGAGGCGACAGGCAGTTTCATGCTAGACGCAATCGTCAGGCGACGAGTGATGTTTTTCTTCTCGGCTATTTATATATACGGGTCAGTAGTGCATTGTGGGTAGTCTATTTTGGTGGTTATTTTGCCGGAAGTCGTTTATTTGTTTATTTATGTATTTGGGTTAGATTATTTTGCTTGTTTTTTTTCTTATCTTATTTATTTATTTTTATTTTAATCAGTGTTTTTTAACGTAGTTAAAATTTGTTTGTATCGCTTATTTAATAGTTTTGTTTTGGTTTGGGAAGATAATTAAAGCTATTTATTCAATTTTGGGGTTGATTACTGTAGTTTATTGTAACTATTAAATTGGTGGGAGCAGTTTTAATTTGTTTATTACTTCATTTATTTATTTGGATTGTTTATTTTTACTTGTTTTTTTCTAACGATTAATTTATCGGGATCGATTTGTTAGTTTATTTATTTATTTGGATTCAATGTTCACATATATGTTCACTATATATATATATGTATATATATATATATTCGTATTCGACGTATGAGGGTCAAGCAGCTCACTTCCTAGGAACCGGCAGCCAGACACCAACCTATTTGATTTGATTATAGCCTTGAAGACTTTGTGCGAAATCAACCACACTTTTTGAAGGACCAAATACAGAGAACTACGTGCCAAACGAGCCTCCGCAGGTTTAGAATTCAGAGTTACCCTTCTCCTAGGAGAAGAATAGGAGGGCTATTTACCCATAGCTGGAAGGAGTAGAATAGGATTAATACCTTTCTCAAGGTTATTAGCACGTAAGTGAATGCAATCGTTTCGACTGAATTCGAGCTCGACTCTCTGATTCCTCAATCCGAGATATATATATATATATATATATATATATATATATATATATATAAATATGATCAATTTGAAAAGGTCAAAATGGCAGCTGATATCCTGGTGGGATTTAAGAGAATTAGCCTTTTATGTTATATTTTTCTTTGAATATAAAATTAGTCTGCAGTTGTATATTTTTTAGTCATTGTGCACATTTTTTCTCTCGATTTTTGCTAATAAATCACTTGAAAGCTTTGAAATCAGTATATATTAAGTCCTACCAACCATCTCTTAGTAAGAAGGAGTGGCTGGTTGGCTTTAAGGTAATTAGTCTTTAATGTTATATTTTTTCTTTGAATATAACATTAATCTGTGGTTGTATATTTTTGTCCTCTATTTTTGCACTAAGAGAAAGCCGATGAATCGGTTTAGCTTTTTTAAACATTATATTTCATTGATACCATTTTACGGTATTATATATAATTTTGATATCCCTTTTTGTTATGAACTGTTTCTTTTTTGGTGGAGGGGTATAAATTTGCTTTTAAGATATTTGCTTTTATTTCTCTAATAAAATTGTATACTGCGAAAATTATAATAATTACTTGTCTTCGTAATAGGTGGTTTGAATGTACAGCATGTTAACAATGTTTAACACTATTTAATTTCGAAATTTTAGTTTACGAAAAGCAGTTAAGGCCGAATGTATTACTCAGTAATGAAGGTATTGTGGGGACCTACCTACAAATGGACTCTTCCACACCTATATAATATGGCTACGAACTCGGAGTAGAGGAAGTCACCGAGTGAGAGTCACCGAGTGAGTGAGTGAGTGAGTGAGTGAGTGAGTGAGTGAGTGAGTGAGTGAGTGAGTGAGTGAGGACACCAGTGAGAGAAAGTACTCTCCAGTCCACATTTAACTTTGTACTACGTTTCCGAGAATATACTATTTGACCTTATATCCGAGTACGTATTATCTTTCTATGGTTCTACACCATAACAGAGGGCCAACCAGATAGCCTAACCATTAAGTGCCCGGGTTTATTATGCAACAATTTTAATTTAGTGAAACCTTTTCTCATGATCAGGATTATTTTATTGTATCTTCTTCCTTTTATGTCGGTTTTCTTCTTCACCCCTTACACACCCATATCTAGAGATAACATACGTTAAGTTGAGTGATGTCTGGCCTACACCAAGTGGGGTTAGGGATAAAGAATTGAAATGGTACATCTAACTCACTCATGTCTTCTCTCCCCACTCACTTCCTCACTGCGTTAATACGGCCAGTCAAAAATGTGTAAATTTCAACCTTTGGAAGTAAAGTCTGATGATCCAGAGCCCTTTAAAAGGGCTGTGGTAAAATAATTTATTACATGGAACCTTAAAGCGTCTGTTTTTTTTATATATATATATATATATATATATATATATATATATATATATATATATATATATATATATAAAATTAAATAAACAGCTTCTAAGAGTGACTGTTATAGAGGTACGCCGGAGAAAAAGAGCTCAAAGACATATTAATTGGCAGAGCCATAATATATTTTAATTAAATTTCCAATAAACAACGGCCGGCCACAACTAACAGTTTCATACGTTCTAACGTAATCATCAAGCGTTCGGCAACAGTTATGTGTGAATTGGCCACTTTATACCCAACAGCCCAAAGTGTTACAAAGTTAGTTGATGTGGGTATATCCTGCACACGTCAACCAAACCCAAAGCTGATGTCCATCCGGCCAAGATGATAATGGCGTATATTCACAATCATTTTAAAATAAAAATGCAAGCTAATTTCAGGGCGCACGCACGCACACACACACACACACACACACACACACACACACATATATATATATATATATATATATATATATATATATATATATATATATATATAGGTAATACTCGTTTCAAAAACCCTCGAATTTTGATTTGCCAATAATCAAATCAATCTCGAGGGGAAAAAGGTTTTAAAAAAAGAAAGAGCTAGAAACATGAAAGTTTCAGCTTTCCCTGACGATCCGCTTAGGTGAAACCTGGGTAGGTTTGTCTGGCTCACTAGGTTTATATATATATATATATATATATATATATATATATATATATATATATATATATATATATGCTCAAAATATATAGGTCATAAAAACATATATTTGATCAACACAAATTTTAACGTCTTAATTGCTGTTTTCCAAGGCCCACTCTGACCCGGGGTGGTAACATCTGTTAGGTTTCAAGCTATCAGCAAATAGTAAAAACCCAAACAAAAACAAAACACTGTGAAATTATATAAATTCCTTTTTATAGTAAAGTTACCAGCAATAAATTTTTATATAAAAACATTGCCGACAATACCTATTTATAGTAAAATTACCAACAATACAAGTTTAAATTAAAAAGACCAGGAAAGCAATTTTTTAGTAGAATTACCAACAATACACTTTCTAGTAAAATGATGAACAATACATTTTATCTGTAATTGAAAGAATGCAACTGCATTCAAAATATATTTAGTTGGAGCCATGTGTGTTCAAAATATTTAGATTTCGGCATTAGATAACCCATAGATGTTGATATGCCGCTAAACAAAATCAAACAACCAAACCAATCAAAATATTTAGATTTCAGCATTAAATAACCCATAGATGTTGATATGCTGCTAAACAAAACCATCAACCACTATTGTAAACATTCACCCACGCCCTCTCCACGACTTTCATCGATTTGACAAATCATCTGAGATTGTGTTTCGATGCTAGTTTGCATTGGTGTGAACAAAACCTGGGAAAGAACTGCAGCTTATCTGAAGTTATTATTCAAATCAAATAAACCTCAATGAGTCAAAAAGTTCTGAACCAATATTTGTCACATTTAAACTTCGTCATTTCCACCCTTAGTATATTATTTAATTAAATCTTTTCCTTGATACTTCCTTGCTACAGGGATTCCCTGGCGCACGTGGTATCATAGCTATAACTAGCTAGACCCAGCTTAGACCACCGGCCCGAGTGAAAAAAAAGTCCGGTCCCTACATTTAAAATGACCTTATGTCACAACCTGACTCGGTTGTCAAGTAAATATCTAATTAAATCTTCTGCTATTTTAATTGTTAGTTCTTGAGATATTTGGAATTTACGAAAATGGATTGATTGATACAGATTAAACTAATGTCAGCTTAAGACCTTTCAAATCTAATAAAAACTATTTTTTTTATTTTTTGTATAATATATTTTGAAACATGGGTAAAGGGAAGGATCTAACAACTGCTGAAAAACAGAAAATAGCAAAGTTATTGAGTGAGGGAATGTCTACATTGGAGATATTAAAAGAGCTTTGCAGAGATCATCGAACGATAAAAAGGATATTGAAAATATAACTCAGTTGAGAATTTGAAGTAAAGAAAAAGGCTTTAAGAATTTACTTCTTCGAGATGAACGTAAAGAGAGTTATAGCGAAACGACTACTTTTGATTAGCGCTCAGATCTTTAAAAAGACTGGAATTGAGGGAATCAAGGATACAAGGTGTAGAATACTTTGTGAACTGGGATCTGTAAAAAGTCCCCTAGGCAACCTTCTCACCCTAAAGCAAATATTTTAAACCATCAAAACTGGGCCAAGAAATAACTAAAAAGTGACTTTTCTAAATTAATTTTCACGGACGAATCTCAAGTGATGTTTGATGAACATGAGGAATAGGTCAAAGGTTGGATTTTATCCAATTTAGACGTACTTGTGACTAAAAGTATTGCTAGTAATATTTTTTTTCCTTCAAAAATGTATTGCTGATAATTCTTTTTCCTTCACAAATGTATTGC
The DNA here is from genome assembly GCA_903632075.3 of Acanthosepion pharaonis. Lineage (NCBI taxonomy): Eukaryota > Metazoa > Mollusca > Cephalopoda > Sepiida > Sepiidae > Acanthosepion > Acanthosepion pharaonis. The sequence continues at coordinate 298,392 of CAHIKZ030000957.1, read as the reverse complement.
TGGTAATATTTTTTTTATCAAAACTGTATTAATGGTAATATTTTTTATCAAAAATGTGTTGCTGGTAATAATTTTTCTTCAAAAATGTATTGCTGGTAATATTTTTTTAATATATTGCTTGTAATAGACTTTTTCCTTAAAAAATTAATTGCTAGTAATATTTTTTACAAAAATGTATTGCCGGTATTAAAACCTATTTTTACACTTCACCAGCAATTAAGAGGTGGTTCCATCCTACTCAAAACCTCCTGATCAGAAGCTTTACTGTTGGATGTAGTTTTACCCAGGACGCGGATCTAGTTTATCGTCATACCCAGGACGCAGATGTAGTTTATCGTCATACCCAGGACGTTTAAATATCCGGGAAGTGTTTTTAAAGAGGACGCAAAATGTAACACTGAAATTTGATGGATAATTGGCATAAACACAATATGCTTTTCAAAAGCTAAGGAAAGTACAAAGAAACTGGAAACAAAGAAAAGTGGGTTGAAGTGCAATATAATATTGCTATATGGCACTGAATGCTGGACAATATTATCCCAAATGAAGATGACTTTAGACAGCAAAGATACTGTTCTACAGAAAGATAGTGAGTACACAATGTGCTAAACATGTGAGCAATGAAGAATTTTTAGAGAAAATGGAATAAAAAATGACACTTATACGTATAATCAGAAAAAGACAGTTGAAATTTCTAGGACGCATGAGGAAAGAGGGTTTGGAGAATATGAGACTCACAGGACGTAATGAAGGCAAGAGAAACAGAGAAAATCAATGGGTGACCTACCTAATGATCTTGTGTACAACTATAACAGAACAGAGTCTGGGGATGGTGAGAAAATAAACCTTATTAAGAGCTACAAATGTTAGGAAGTAATGGAAAGCAATGATCATCTACGTCATGAAGAGGCAACGCAGATAAATTAAAACTAATAATAATAATAAGAAGAATCATTTCCGGTTATATCTTCTGTTGTGTCGTGCCAATCTTGTAATTTAAGAGAAAGATTGCTTACCTTCACACTTGGCCGAGTGGTTAGAACGTTGGTATTTTGACAGGAGTTCGAATCTCACCATGGTCGATTTGTCAGGAAGGAGATTTCCTGATGTTATCAGACTGGGGGTATCGATCCTACCGTGACTGAAAATTATGCCACGGATTGACCCAAGCCTTGTGAGAGAAATTGAGCAGGCGGAACCCTGGAGGCCATCGATAGCTGTGCTAGCACGAAGTCACAAGTCATCGTGGCCGAGGGCTTGAGCGTGCTGGCCTTGTTCAAATTGTTGATCACGCTAGATAACACGGTAGTTGCAGTATAAATAAGTATAATGGGTTTTGAATAAACACAAATTCAATAAGGTTTGATTTCTTTTACAGCATACCAACCTCACTAGGTTATTTAATGCAGACAATTTTTTTTTCTTTTTTCAAAAATGTATTGCTCATAATATTTTTTTAGCAAAAATGTATTACTGGTAATACTTTTTCCTAAAATGTATTGCTGGTAAAAAATTTCCAAATAAAAATTATTGCTGGTATTAAAACCTATTTTTATTCTTTCATAATGTTTTGACCCCTATGCAGGGATGGATATTTGTCCTTGACAGATGCTATCACCCCGGGTCACTGTGGACCTGGGAACACCTGCAATTAAAAGGTGGTTCCATAGTCCTCAAAACCTTCTGATCAAAATTCTTGTTGCCAGATGTAGTTTATCGTCATACTCTGGACGAAATGCAATAGGGATTGCCTAGTAGACGGGTATCCTCGAATACGAGTGGCCAGCTATACCTACCATGAAAATCTAGAAGCCTAGGCTTGAATATTGATTGTTGACATTCATGGACAATACACAGTTCGAAAGATTCTTGATTTGTGATACAACAGGAAAGGAAGTTTCATTTGTTCCTCAGACGTGATGATCTCTTGTGTCTTCATTATTTTCTGCCTTGCGATTTATTGATTTATACTTTGTGTTCGTCTTTTAAAAAGCCATATATCACATCGGTGACACCATTTATGGCGCGAAATGTTCATAAGAAGTGTGTAATTAATAGCGAAACATTTTGAAGGACACCAGTCTCCCATCAGCCATTCTATTTGTCACAGTCATTCCTCTTTCTTTAATGCTTTATTAATAAAAAAGAAAAAGCCAACTCTTAACAATATTAACTAAGAACAAGGTCACAATGTGCTAACCATATTCGGAAATTAAAAACATCTCCACAACACACTAAATCATACACATAGTGCACACATTCAATTAAGCTGAAAATTGAATGGTTCCTTGATAATCGCTAAAGGTATAGCCTAAAGCACTCGGAACTATAAAACATTTAGACAGTTTTTACACACTCTTTGTCCAGAAAAGAAAGCTCTTGTTCGAACACAAGAAAAATTAAATAAAAAGATTAACCGTAGTACCTTGATTGTCGTTTTTAATGAAACATGCATAAACGAAGGATTGCTGCCTAAATAAACAACTATCATATATACATATATATATATATATATATATATATATATATATATATATATATATATATATATATATATATATATCAGAGTTATGCCTGATTTATAAGAATATCCTTAAAAAAATAAACATATCTATATTAGAAAAATACCCTGTAAACCTTTGGAAAGATTCTTCGAATACCATTAATTGGTTCAAGAATATTATCTCTAAGACTAAAGCTTCATTTTTTTCAGTTAGATATTAGCGATTTCTACCCCTCAATTTCTAGAAACCTATTAGAAAATAGCTTAGAGTTTGCTAAAAGTTATACTAAAATTACTGACAACGAAATAAAAATTATAATGGCTTCCAGACAATCTATACTAGTGTGACTCCCCTTGGGTTAGAGAAAACAATTAAAATTTCGACATTCCCATTGGTGCATATGAAGCATCCCATATAGCAGATTTAGTATGTATATACATGATAGATACTCTAAGTAGATTGTTAGACTCCCGTAATGTATGCCTGTACAGAGATGATGGACTCATTGTTATACTTAATACCAATGGTCTTCCAACCTCCAAACTACAGAAAAAAAATCATTAAGGCTTTCCAATTTCTGGGATTTAAAATTGACTTATCATCCAACTTTAAAATCGTTAATTTTCTAGACGTTACGTTTAATCTCTACAATAACACCTTCAAACCCTTTGAAAAAGAAAACCAAACTCTCATATACATAAACGCAACTTGAACCACCCCAAAGCAGTTATAAACCAAATTCCCAACACTATCAACGCCAGAATAAACAGTCTTCTAGCTGCAAAATAAAAATAAAAGCAAATTTAGACATAATCAAGATCTCGTAAAGAGTAAATCCCAACAGACATTAACTTATCTGAAAAGCCAACTGACAATACATCCAATGAATCAAAGAATAGAAAAAGGAAGGTTATATGGTTCAATCCTCCATTCTGCAAATTATCCAACATTTATATAGGAAAGTACTTTCTAAATTTAATAGATAAACACTTTAGTAAAAACAATACACTAAAAAGATTTTTGATAAAATGAACTTGAAAATTAGTTACTCATGTGTGGAGAAAATTATAAATTCCCACAATAATAATATTATTAGAGAATTTAATGCTTATCAATCAAAAAAAATACCTCTAAAACTGAATGGCCAGTGGGAGGAGTATGTATGACAGAAAACGTAGTGTACGAAGCCAGGGTGTTCACCAAAGAGAATACGAAAAAAAAAAGATTTATATTGGAATATCTGCTGGGAATTGGAGTCAGGGCCTTTATAACCATCGCCATTCCATCACTAATGAATCCCTTAAACACTAAACAGTGCTGTCGAAATACTATTGGGATCTGGTGCAAAATGGCTTCACCCAACATGTGAAATGGATAATTATCTCTAGGGCTCGAACTCCTAGAAACTTTAGAGACAGATGTGACATCAGCAATAAGGAGAAAATCTTACTAATCATGCATAATGATGCTGAGGAACAACTAAATCACCGCAATTAAATTATCTTTAAATGCAGGCACAGACATCGTCTCAAGATAAGAAACTACATCTAATATTTGGGAGGCCTGCCCAAGGAAACTCCGGAATTTTAAATTATCGAGACTTAAAATAAAACCGGGTGTCTCTACATATGGGTTTAATTGCTTATGCAAAAATGTATATGTGTATAGATATTTGTATTTGTGCATATGTGTGCTGATATGTATTCTTAAAATTGTGCTGACATTTGTAGGTGATTATATGGTATTTATAAGTATACATATATGCGGGTGTATGTGTATGTAGGCTTTTATATACGGGGTATTTACTTGTTTGTATTTGGATGTGTGAATACATACATACACACACACATATATATATATATATATATATATATATATATATATATATATATATACGTCTGTGTGTATATACGCGTGTGTGTATATGTGTAAATAAATATATATATGTATGTATATATGTGTGTGTATGTATATGTGTGTATGTGCGTATATATATATATATATATATATAAATAGGTTTGAAACGGTACAAAAGCGTATTAAGGCATTAAAAACTAGAAATGTAGTATTGTAGGCCATGATAAGTTTAAAATAAAACACAACAGTCGACCGGTTTCGTCCCCTCTCGTCAGAACTGTTAACGGGGAATTTAGATTATGAGGAAAAGAAAAAGTCTGTCATGGGTGACATGAATGAATGGACAGGGAAGGAAAAGAAAAAATTAAAAAAAAATAAATAAAAAAATAAAAAAAAATAAAAAAAAATATATATATATAAAATTATACCAACCAAGCTGCTAGAATCTCATCACAGCAAGTCCAAGCAAACAATCTCTCTGTTTGCAAAGAGAAGGCTGCCTAGACCTGATGTAAAGCGACTCCAGCACCTTAAGATGGAAAAGTGAGTGCGAACTGGCCAAGACGGAAAACCAGTCCACACTGAAATACATCGCACAAGTTGGATTCTTTATAAAATGATCCGCAATGGAAGACCCATACGTGTTACGAATGGTATCGCCCAAAGAAAATTTTTTGTTTAGTATTATCGCAGGTACGTGTTGTTTAATTCTCACGTCCAACCGCTGTGTCGTTCTACCTATGTAGTCGCATCCACAACTACATTTGAAATAGTAAATAACAGAGTTAATATGGTGGGGGGGTAGAACATCTTTACACATAGATGAAATTATAATTTAAATTCCCCGTTAACAGTTCTGACGAGAGGGGACGAAACCGGTCGACTGTTGTGTTTTATTTTAAACTTATCATGGCCTACAATACTACATTTCTAGTTTTTAATGCCTTAATACGCTTTTGTACCGTTTCAAACCTATTTAAATATTTTAAGAAAAGGTACTCCCCTGAGTTAATTAGAAAATTGAATAAATTGTTACAGATTAGGTCTAAAATTGAAACATTGAGGGGTAAGACTAATTTTTTACATTCTTGTCTTCAGCACCAGGTTTGCCCGTCTTTTATTTCCTTTCGGATTAGGAGGGCTAAGTTGGTGTCTGGTTGGAGTATAGAGAGAGCCTTTATTAAGTATTTTCTCTTACAATTTTCTAACCAGGATTTGGGCCTACAAAGAAGATATCATCTGTTATGGCGTGAGGCAGGTAATCATTTATCCTATTTTGATAGAATCCGCTTTGCTCGTTACGTTGGTTTGATATCTGCACGTTGTCGCTCTAAGATGGCTAGCAGTTTTCAGAATAAGTTAAAACAACTTATCTCCAAGAGATTTGGCTGTATGGTTGAACCAAATGCTACAAAAAATGTAGTGAATTTGTCTTCTTATTCTCCCTCAGAGATTGAGCTTGCTATCTTGGCCCACGGCCTGAATTTTAGCATTCCTTTCACTTCTATTAGTAGGGAGAATATTTTTTCTGAATTTGAAGTATTGTATGCTCAACTCTCGAAACTTCAACCGGTGTCTGAGAATAAATCCAGTGACTTTCGAGCTAAATTAAATGATTTGGCTCATTCTTATGCTAGTTCTCCTATTTCTGTCTCTGTATCGAAATGGAGAAGTGAACACCATAAGGTTATTAGATCCCTTAAGAATAACCATTCTTTGGTTATTACTAAACCGGATAAAGGATCTGGTGTTGTCCTCATGGACCGCCATGACTACATTAACAAAATGTTAAGTATATTGAATGACCCTTCCAAGTTTCAACGTCTTGGTTCCATTGACACTCATGATTCTACATTGACTTCTGAAATTCGATTTCAGAAACGTCTTGTCAAATGGGTAAAAAGTGGTGTTCTTTCTTCTAAAATGGCGGAGGAATTGAGACCGTCTGGTTCTATTCGTCCCCGTCTATATGGATTACCTAAGATTCATAAGGAGGGTGTCCCGTTGAGACCCATATTATCGATGATTGGGTCTTCACAGCATAAAGTCGCAAAGTGGCTTGCTATATTGCTGCAACCAGTATTGCAACATTACAGTTCCTTTTGTATTAAAGATTCATTTTCTTTTTCCAAATTCATTCGGAATTGTGATGCCACTAATGGATTTATGTGTTCCTTTGACATCTGTAGCCTCTTCACTTGTGTTCCTTTATCGGAGACGATTGATATTTGCAGCGATATGTTATATCGTAGCGATTTGACTCCTCCGAATATACCTGAAGAATTGTTCGTTGAACTCATGAAATTTGCCACTATGTTTGTCGATTTTAGTTTCGACAATATTATGTATCGTCAGATTGACGGTGTAGCGATGGGTTCCCCTTTGGGTCCTGTGTTGGCAAATATTTTTGTGGGGTTTTATGAAGAAAGCCTTTTAAGTTCTGCCAGACCCAAGGTATACTTTCGGTATGTTGATGACACTTTCTGTGTGTTCAGCCATGAATCGGAAGTGGATCAATTTTTTTCCCTACTCAATGGTGTTCATCCTTCCCTTAAATTTACAGTAGATAAGGAGGTCAATGGTTCATTGCCCTTTTTAGATGTTCTTGTTCAAAGAACTCCTTCCTTGTTTATTACCTCTGTGTACAGGAAGTCTACTTTTACAGGACTATATACCCGTTGGGACTCCTTTTGTCCTAAACAACAAAGATTAATTTGATTAGGACCCTGACACATAGGGCATTAATGATCTGTTCGGATGACACCTTGAAACATGAAATCAGTTGTTTAACTGAGATCTTTGTGAACAATGGCTATCCGTTGAACATTGTTCAATCGGTTATTCGAGATGAGACCGCCAGGTTCAACAAAATCAAACCTGCTTCAGTAGGTAAATGTCCGGTCTATCTTCGTTTACCGTGGTTGGGTAAGATTAGTGAATCCTTCGCTAAGCGTATTTCATGTAGTTCACGTGAGTGTTATTTTGCAGCGAACGTTCGTGTTGTCTTTCAAACTAAGTCCATACTTTCATCTGTGTGTAAAGATGTTATACCCCCCACCATATTAACTCTGTTATTTACTATTTCAAATGTAGTTGTGGATGCGACTACATAGGTAGAACGACACAGCGGTTGGACGTGAGAATTAAACAACACGTACCTGCGATAATACTAAACAAAAAAAAATTTTCTTTGGGCGATACCATTTTCGTAACACGTATGGGTCTTCCATTGCGGATCATTTTATAAAGAATCCAACTTGTGCGATGGATTTCAGTGTGGACTGGTTTTCCGTCTTGGCCAGTTCGCACTCACTTTTCCATCTTAAGGTGCTGGAGTCGCTTTACATCAGGTCTAGACAGCCTTCTCTTTGCAAACAGAGAGATTGTTTGCTTGGACTTGCTGTGATGCGATTCTAGCAGCTTGGTTGGTATAATTTTATATATATATATATATTTTTTTTTTTTTTTTCCTTCCTTCCCTCATTCATTCATTCATGTCACCCATGACAGACTTTTTTCTTTTCCTCATAATCTAAATTCCCCGTTAACAGTTCTGACGAGAGGGGACGAAACCGGTCGACTGTGTGTGTTTTATTTTAAACTTATCATATATATATATATATATATATATATATATATATATATTTAGGCATTAAAAACTAGAAATGTTGTATTGCAGGCCATGATAAGTTTAAAATAAAACACACACATCATTTGCCCTCTCAGAACTGAACCAGGTCTGTGACATGAATGAATGGACCCATCTATGTAAAGAGATGTTCTGCCTCTTTGTTTTGCAAAATAAAGGTACTTAATTTTCTGTTATTTACCTATTTCAAATGAAGCGATTCCATGCACCTTGTGTAAGATGTTCTACCCCCCACCATATTTAACTCTGTAGAACGACGAACTGCGGTTGGACGAGAATTAAACAACACGTACCTGCGATAATACTAAACAAAAATTTTCTTTGGGCGATACCATTCGTAACACTTATGGGTCTTCCATTGCGGATCATTTTATAAAGAATCCAACTTGTGTGATGGATTTCAGTGTGAACTGGTTTTCCGTCTTGGCCAGTTCGCACTCACTTTTCCATCTCAAGGTGTTGGAATCGCTTTACATCAGGTCCAAGTAGTTTCTCTTTTGCAAACAAAGAGATTGTTTGCTTGACTTGCTGTTCTGCGCTTCTAGCAGCTTGGTTGGTATAATTTTTTTCTTTCCTTCCTTCCCTGTCCATTCATTCATGTCACCCATGACAGACTTTTTTTTTTTTTTTCCTCATAATCTAAATTCCCCGTTAACAGTTCTGACGAGAGGGACGAAACCGGTCGACTGTGTGTTTTTATTTTAAACTTATCATGGCCTGCAATACAACATTTCTAGTTTTTAATGCCTTAATACGCTTTTTGTACCGTTTCTAACCTATTTAAATATATATATTTATATGTATATACAGGTCAGTGTATGTATATGTATGTATATATGGTATGTATGTATATATGAATATATATATATATGTGTGTGTGTGTTTTTTTGTATAGGTATTTGTATATGGGCGTCTGTTTATATGTATATATATATAAAACAATGGGAAAATGGGTTATGACTGATCTAATATTACCGTTTCTTCATTTTGACTCTAGTGTTATTCCTATCACTGGTATTATTATTATTATTATTGTACACACACACACACACACACACACACATATATATATATATATATATATATATATATATATATATATATATATATGTGTGTCTGTGTGTGTGTGTGTGTGTAAATATATATGATAAAAAAAAATTTAAGGTATGCTATATTTTTGTGTTAAAGTGCTAAATAGCAGGGATAAGTGCGTATGTAAATATAAAAGTGGACATTGAAGTCAACACTCATGTCAGGCCATGTGAGTTTTGTTTTTGCTCGACTTTTTTTTTTATCCAGGTAATTGATGCATTGTGGGTAATCTATTGCATTGTGTGTAGTTTATTGTATTATTCTAACGGTTATTTTGGTGGGCGTAGTTTGTTTATTTACTTATTTATTTCCTTGTATTGATTTATTTTACTTGTTTTTGTCTATTTTATTTCTTTATTTATTTTAATTTATTCTTGTTCTTTTTCAGTATGCAATTTTTAAGTATCGTAGTAAAAATTTGTTTTCGTGTCTGAATTTTGAGATGAGTTCCGATCGTTTATTTAGTAGTGGCTGGGAAGGTAACTATGGCGATTTTTCCACCAAAAAAGGTTGAGAGTTTTTGGATTGGTTGTTGTAGGCTGATGTGTTCTTTTCCTTATTTTTCAAGATATTTTTGGTGTGATTTGTTTGTTTTTTTTTTTTTGTTTATAATCTTCCAGATATGCTAGTGAGCAGTGTATTATAGAGTACAGCGTCCTTTGTCCTGGCGCCTTTGTCTAAAAAAGTAATTTATCAACAACTCAAATTCTTCTTCAAATCGATCACCTCCTTTGTCAGCCTCATCCAACATGGTTTTTGTGAGGTCCACTTCATTTCGCTGATAATCTTGAAAGTAATAACTGTTTGATATAACTTCAGTCGTAACATCTTTCAGACGTTTCCACTTAACAAGATATCGGCTTACACTGATATCGCTACACTGACCAAGCAGAATATTTTCTCGCAATAGGTTGCCATTTTTTTCTGCAATAGACTGGTTATCGCCCAAGGCTTTAAGATCCAGTCTGTCTGGAAGCTGAGGAAGAAAGGATGGATACATACTTTTCTAAGAATATTTGTACCTATGTGAATGTAATGAGATCAACTGGAATTCGAACTCATCCTTTCCAAGCTTCCATTCCAAGCCATTATCCATTACACCACACCGTATATATATATATATATATATATATATATATATATATATATATATATATATATATATATATATATATATATATAACGTTTTCGGTTCAATAACCATAAAAAAGACATCAAAGACAATAATAACAATTTCCCTGCACACTAAAATCAATCGTTCCATAGTATTGATGACATCGGATGCATGCTTTTAGCTTCTTCATTTAAGAAAAGTCAAAAATTGTATGAATTAACAAAATTATCAAAAATCAAATACATTTATTAGAAAAATGTTTTAATATTATGGACAAAATAACTGTTTTGTTGAATTCCTCATTCAAAAGTTTTTAAAGTTTCAAAGTTTCAGATTGTGCCTTCATCCGATACTTTTTACAGCAAGTTCAAAAAGGTACATTTTTAACCCTTTTTTTGGCCTGCTATCATATTTGCCTTCCGCCTGTACTTACATCCTTGTGCTAATTGAAACAAAACGAATAATTCCGTTATTTACTTTTTTTCCTATTTTCCCAATGAAACATGACCCAGTGAACATGTTAGTACTTCAGATGTCCATTCCACGAAGTCTCTCCATGCAGATCGACCACAAATTCTCGACTGAATTTAAACCAGGAGAGTTTCCGCTCCAGTCTATAGTACTTTGATTTGCTCACTGGTAAGGCTTGCAAGTGTGTTCTTGCAGCGTTACCATTTTCGTACGCTTCCTTGGAGTAACGTCCATTGCAGACAATGGATGGAAGACAACTAATCGGCAGTCGAGACAATAGTGTCTGGGCGTGATAAAAATCTGATGCAATTACGGATGGTGCAATATTGTTCAGCACCAAACAAATTTCATCATACACCCCGAAAAAAGCTTCATATTACTACACACCACTGCAAATGACCTAATCTGAGAAAAAATAGAAATCGATTACCGACAGTCACTCCAGTAGAACTAAAACAGTTTTCTTTTAAATTAATTTGCACAAAGGTGTACATGGGGAAATAAGAATTGTTTTACTGGTGTACTCCCATGAAAATCAAACCATAATCTCTAACATATTATGAAATATATTAAGGTTTCAATGCATTAACTGTAGAATTGAAATTTACATGAATGGTCAGATATGCACTGTTTTTAGGACGGCATGTGATTCTCCCCATCACCACCGTTCAGGCTGTTCTTATCTAATAATTATTAATTCCATTAGAATTACCTTTCTTTTATGGCTTAATGACATTGCATTTATAATGACTTTTCACTTGTTGGAATTCTACATCTTCACATATACACTGTTATAATTGGATTCCGCCCCAATCACACTCAAGACAGAAAATCCAACAAACTTTAAATGGCCATAATTAGGTTGCTAACTGGGCTAGCAACATGTTACCATCTTTTATGTTTTCTTCTGTTCTGTGTATCTAAATGAAAAGGGTTTAGATATATTAAAAATAAATGAATAGTTTGGGATACCTACTATTATGGAGTCTACCAGCTATAAATAGGGGCAGGAACTGCCTTTTTTGACAGAGTGAAGTTTCCAGCAGTCAGCTCTGAGCTTCAGATCGAACGTCCTTGCTGTAACACTCTCGTTTGTATATGTTTGTATTACTGTTTCTGTTAATATATTTGTTTAACTCAATTCCTCTTTGTGTCCTTATTTCTGGCCCTAACAAGGCCAACAACAATATATATATATATATATATATATATATATATATATATATACGAAATTTTAAAAAGTTTATAATGGATTTGTTCCAACTTTTTGACTCTCATGAGTCATCCTCAGGGTTGAGTAATTAAGTTTATTATGTGATAAACGGTAACTGTTGTAAGCCGCGAATTGATGTATCAAGCGAAACAGACTTTCTTAATTTCAAAGTTTCGAGTGGCACCATCTTTCTAACCCTGTTTTGTCATGATTTGATATAGTATCAGTCTGGGGTTAGCTTGGCCAATAGCTGTCTTTCATTCGCGTTGGGAAGATATGCTGCAACATTTACATTGGGTGCGTTTGAGCTCAGCACGATCTATTTTGCTGAAGACACGCTACGAATCAATGAACACCTGCTGAGACATTTTTTTTAAGCGTTTCACCCCAAGCAAGGCGGAAAGCCACTAGGACGCAAGGGGTTACAGAAAATTTAGAACAAGATCAGATAGGAGTGATAGAAGAAAGGATGAGGAGAAGGGTAGTGGATAGATCAAGACAACTGGAGATGTCGATTGACATTACATTTGAATAGCTGGAGATTATAGCTCTCAGGGAAACTAGAATAGGGAAGAGAGTTCCACGGGCGAGAGGTGCGTGACATGAAGCTACTGGAGTAGAAGAGACGGCTACATTTAGGAGTTTCGACAGTGAAGGGGTGAGAGCGGGATGCCAGCCTCGTCGGGCGCTTGAACTCATGAAGTCTGGGAACCAGCGAATGCAGCTCCTCGGAGCAATTGCCATGAAAGTATTTGTAAAACAGGTGAGTGATGAGGCGCTCAAGGCGCGCAAAGACCTTATGGGCACATATGGGACTGATGATGATGTAATATTGTCTACTAAAACATGATGGCGGTTAAGTATTAAGATTAATTGTGATAGAAATGATGATTCAAACGTGAAATTTAAACTAAAATCAGATACGACGAAGGGAAAAAGATAACAAAGACAACATCAATTAAAAAAAAGAAAAGACCCAGACGGAAGATTAACAGAGATAGATACTTCTGAGAGTAAGAAAAAAAAAACAAACACTCAAATGATCCTTCAAATAAGAATAAAAAATGGCAGATACTTCTAAAAGATCTTCCAAACCAGAACAAGGTTTGCCTTTCCATTTAAGTTAGTTCTCTGAATGTACATTCAGCTAACATATTTGGAGGGTGGATCATCGGCCCACAGAACTCTTTAAACATGCCATGTTTAACTGACATTATCACTTATTTTTGGACTTTGGGAGTATGAGAGGCGGAAGTAAGCTAGCCCTAGAATCATGGAAGAATAGCTAATTGGATTTGTCAATATTAGCAAAATAAAAGAAAAAAACAAAAGACGGTGGCTGTTAAATATTCAGATTAATTGTCATAAAAATGATGATTGATTCAAACTAATCTGGTTATGTGCTCAAGCTACGCAAAGACCTTATGACCCACCTGTTCTTGGGACTGATGAGAATGATCATAGTGGTAATATTCTCTGCTACTAGGACGATCTGTAATTTCGTTTTATTATTTATCCCACAGCCAAAGAAGGGTTATAAAAATGGCTACTCAGTTGAGAAATAATTTTATAATAGATGTTTACTTGACGGACGTTAACACTGAACTGTAAGTTAGGGACAATTGAATTGATTTATGATAGTTTTATTATTGACAGTAAGTTGACTTTACGACGAATCAATTTCTGGGTAGTCTGAATGAAAAACTTTATGATAGAAGCAAATGATTTCGCCATAAAATGCTGGGCCTGACCACTGTTTACCGCTCACACGTCCCTGGAAGAACACAACTTGAATAAAACTTTTGACTAGATCGAATTGATAAGCACATGTACAGCGCTGATAATCAAGGTGGAGAAGAATGAACTGAAAGAACTTTTGTCAGAATTTCTGGGATGAGAAGTTATCATTATTTACATTTATATTCAAACTATTGTCCTCAACTTTGTTTATCACATATCTTATATCCTTTGTCGGGTTATCTCCTCCTAATTTTTGAAAACGCTACATGGAGACGCTCTCCAACTCTCTATATACTCGGCGATATCTTTTTTCTCCCTCTCTCTTCTTACTTCCAGCCGATACGACAACAATGTAAATCTCTCTCGCAGAAGATTACGTTTTACCCATTGTGGGAAACGCCCTATACAATACATACACACAGACATGCGTACGCACATTCACTCACTACAAATATTTTGGACCACATTCATTTGTACACACACATTATTGCCTTTGTCAATTGTAACCCTACTGTTGTCTAATACATATTAATTTGTTTGTATATATAATAATGGACTCTCCCGTCGGTTTCGACGCATGTGGATATGACAGCTTAGTTGATTCAGTTATAAAATTTTGTGCGATAATCTTAAGTGGCATTTAAGTAATTTAGTAATTTACAAAAGAGGCCACATGTAAAGCAAGAGTGAGGATTGTAAGATGAGATCACTGTTAGATTGGCTGATCTTTTAGATCTTGCTCTTGCTCTTGCTTCTTGAAGATGATTCAGACAAACAGATTGAAAACTTCTGAGTCCACTAAAACACGCTGATCTCCATTGTACCCGCTCCAAGACTAATCGCTCAAGGGTGTTATGTGGTATATTGACAGCTGACAAGTTGTACACACACACACACACACACACACACACACACACACACATATATATATATATATATATATATATATATATCGGTCCTTGTTTCTTCATATTTCTTTTGGTGGGCTCATACCCCGAGTCTGGCATGTTTCTTGTGTGCATTTCAGGAGCCGCATGTGTTCATCTTACAACGCGTAAACCGGCAACACTCTTCCTCAGGTGTATATCAGTGAATGTTAGGCTTAAAACACTAAGCTTACTCCATCAAATTTTCCTACAACGGCTTAGTGGTTAAAAACGTTAAAATTATAGGTTTGTGAATTTGGTGGCATCGAATGGGATGTCCAAGGACGCATTCAACCAAATCAATCAAAATATTTCGATTTCAGCATTAAATAACCCATTGAGGTGTTGATATGCTGCTAAACAAAGTCAATTAACTAAACCAATCAAAATATTTAGATTTCGGCATTAAATAACCCATAGAGTTTGGTATGCCTCTAAACAAAATCAACCAAACCAACCCGATAAAAATATTTAAATTTCAACATTAAATAGCCCATTAATGTGTTGATATGCCACTAAATAAAATCAACAAACAACAAACAGCAAACTGCTTTTTGTAGCCTTTAGTAAAGTATGTCTTTTTGCCATCTACTACTCCCAGTTCCGCCAACGATTTACACAAACTCGTTCAGTATGTAATGTGCTGCTTTTCTCTCTTATCTTTAATATATCCTGCAATTACCTTTCTTCATTTTGTGCCCGAGAAATTTTAATTGTCTCTTTCCAATTAATAGTATAAGTGTCCTTTATTGTTTCCATTTTCATGTTGCATTTAAAAGTGTATAAAATAGCTGTCTTCGCAAATGAATGGCTGAAATGGCTTTAAACGAATAAATCCTATAGATATTTAAAAAAAAATAGTCCTACGTTAAACCCTATAGACTGGCGCTACATAACCTGAAACGAAGGGATTTAACAAATGACAATGACGACATCGCTCTAACACTTCCAAGAATATCGACAACAAAAAAGAGAAACCACTGTAACCATCATCATCATTATCATCATCGTCATCATCATCATCATCATCATCGTCGTCATCATCATCAGTCCTTCAATTGCTGCAATCGTCGAGGGGTGGGCAGACGAAGGAGACTCTGCGTCTTCTTCTTCTTCGTGATCTTTTCAGTGTGCTGTCTGA
Source organism: Acanthosepion pharaonis (assembly GCA_903632075.3). NCBI lineage: Eukaryota > Metazoa > Mollusca > Cephalopoda > Sepiida > Sepiidae > Acanthosepion > Acanthosepion pharaonis. The sequence continues at coordinate 282,685 of CAHIKZ030000957.1, read as the reverse complement.
TCGCTTAGCGGCTCCCATCTCCTCTCCGAGCACTTGACCGATAACCACGGAATATGGTATGGGTCACCCTCGGTTCGTACAGTAGGCTCTCGGGTTTTGAATTCAGTGTTGTACTTCTAGACCGGTTGTCACCCAAGACTATAAAGACCCATAAATAAACCAAACTAAAATAAACCAAAAATTAATTATTCTATTCATACGAATGTATTCTAAAAATCTTGTTGGCAATTAATAACCCATTGAGGTTAATATGTCATAAAACAAAATAAATCAAAGAATACATATTCTATTTATACGAATGTATTCTAAAAATCTTGTCAGCATTAAATAACCGATTGATGTGTTGATATATCATAAACCAAAATAAACCAAAGAATACATATTCTATTCCTATGAATCTTGTCGGCATTAAATAACCCATTAAAATTGATATGTCGTAAAACAAACCAAACCAAACCATTAAACGTACACTCAGTGATGATTAAACTTAGGCTTGTGACGCTAATTTGAGAACAATGGCTCTAAGACAATAATTCAAAACAGCTTATCATAGCCTAGAAGACTCTAGCAAAAGAAGGTGAAAAACATATTAACCAGCAAGACAGAATGTGTGGTCATCAGTAAAAGAATATGCCCAAAATGCGCGTTAAACATTAGAGATATAAACATTAAACAGGTGCAGAAATTTAAATATCGTGGAAGCAGTTTAACAGAGGATGGGTAATGCGACATGATCAGAACATATATTGGACGAGTGTAAGAAAAATTCTAAAAGCTAATCAAGGTTCTGTAAAACGGAAAACAATTCGACTGAAACAATGAAAACAGTGCTAGATTTCCATATGATACCCCTCATCTTTTATGGCAGTGAATGCTGGACAATCTTGCCATGGAAGCAAAACAAAAAAAAAGTAAAACAAACCAAACCAAATTTCCTCAATACTCATCTACAAACGCAAACATGATCACGCGCAAACAAGATTAATCGTGTGCAAACAAGACTACGCGTGCGCAAAAAAAAATCTATAATTGTTATTAAATGTCTTCTTTTTTCTGCTTGGTAAAGATTGTATATTTTTTAGGATGCAATGTGATATTTCTGGAAATGGAATAAAACTTGTTTAAATGTAAGAAAATTCAAAATACTTGGTTTAATCGGTGAGCTAAGGGAATAAGGTGAATATCCTCCCATTTACATAGGTGCAGGACGACTCAACACCGTCAACGACACCGACTCAATACTGTCGACACAACACCGGTCTATTCATCTCCGTGACAACTCAACTTCGTGATAATTCAATTTTAGGAAAACACGCCCCCAGACTATTCAGCGCTCGGACAACTCAGCGACATGAATTTTTATGTCGACTTTTTAAAAACAAATAAAAGTAATTCATCAAAGAAAGTTTTTAATACATGGCTTTATTTTCAATTTAAAAATTTATTGAAAATTATATGCAATTCCCCCTCAAATATCCAGCTGGTGATCGTTGCGCAAAAGAAGTAACAGTCTGCAAAATACTTTCATCTGACTTCATAGACTTCTTCAATTTAGGGGGAGAGGGATGACTTCCAATTAATTTATCGAAAAATGCATCTCGGTTTCTTTGCACCTTTTGCAGCCTCGTAACGAATCTCCATATTGTGAAGAGCTCCATTCCCAGCTCTATTTGCTGCTTCAGTATGGTTATTTGTCCGATCTTGAAAATTAAACACAAGTCGGCCAAATAGTAACTAATAAATCGCTAAGACAAACAGCCAAATTTACTAAATCTCTACGACTAAAAACTGATCTAAGAGATGTGCATACTATGACAGCCAACACCGGTCTGAAGCTATGAATTCAATATTAGCATTCACTTGTCCTCGCGTTGAGTAGTTTTGTGGTGAGTTGTCCTGAAGTTGAGTTCTCACAGAGATGATTTAGCCGGTGTTGAGTCAGCGGTGTTGAGATGGCGGTGATGAAATGCCCCATCCCGCATTTATATTTCCTCTATTAATGGCATTTTTATATCCATGATATAATTTCACACCAGAATGGAATACCTAAAAGAAAAACAATGACTAACATGCTTTGTTCTCAGAGAGAATTTTATGCCACTAAGTCATATACAAATTATATACACATGTTTACGCGTGTCCCATGCAGAGAAATTATGATACATATTTCGAACAACAAGCAGCGTAAAAAGAGAATGAAAACATATGGTCTTACTTTGTAATAATTCCCAACAGGAATTGAGCCTGCCGGAGATATTTATGTGTTTCTAGAAAAACATATTTAGGATTCCAGCGAGCCGGATTCATCTGCTATGTCATTATCGAGGACATACGGAGGCAGATGTAAGTTCAGCAAACTGCACGGTTTGACTCCTGGAAACTAACTGAAGGACTGACCACAGTCGTCATTCTATGAAGTAACGTCACTAAGCAGCCTTCACGGAATCCACGTGACGTCATCTCAACCAAAGGGAGATAATCGCCAGAGAGAGAGAGAGACAATCGGCCAAAGGGAGATAAACACCTTAGAACCTACAGGTTGTAAGGAAATTTGTAGAGGAAATTTTGTCGCTAAAAAGTACATAGTCCCCGTTTCTCTAGGCTTTAAATCATCATTATGCTAAATAATTCTTTTTTTCTTCTATGTACCGTATCACTTCAGGACGTTGACGATCATGGTTCTCCACAATTTCCTGTCCTTTGTAGCTTTTAATAAATTATGTCATTTTATCTCTCCTAAACCCAGTTCTGACATCCACTTACTCAAGATGGCTAGGTAGGTTATATGTTGTCTTCAATCCGTCCAGTGAGTATAAAGTTTTCCAAGCCCGCTTTCCTCACTATAACCCCTAGAAATTTTAACTGTCTCTTCCTGATGTCAAGTACATGTGTTATACCTTTTTTCATTTTTTTCAAAAACTTCGTCGTTTTGCGCATGTTCTGTCTGTGTATTCTCAGCATCCTTCTGTAGAAGTAGATTTTTGTTGCTTCAAGTCTCTTCTTCATCTGTGGGGAAATTGTCCGTCATTCACTGCCATATAGAAGGGCTGACATTACGTAACAGTTCAGTAGGCTTTTCTTTGTTACTCACGAAATTTTCCTGTTTCTTGATATTTGCTTAGCTTTGGAAGGCTTCTTTCGCTATCCTAATGCGTCATCGGATTTCAGTGTCCCCGTTATTTAAAGTTTTATACTTGTTTGATTTTGGTATCCCCAATTTGTAATTTACATGTTGGGTTGTTCCTTTTGCTAACAATCAGGCATTCTGCTTACTTGCAATTGATGTTTAGTCCTTTCTTCTCGCTTTCCTTCACTATTTTTTGTGGGAGTTCTTGTAGTTAGCTTTCTGTGTCTGCTATCAATACTGTGTCATATATATTATACGTTGTTAAGATTGCAAAAGCCAATAATGAATCCTGATAGGACTTCTAATTCTTTCAGAATCGCCTTACGGTATAGAATGAATGCGTACTCTGAGAAGACACATCCTTGTTTTACACCCTTTTCTGTTTTTGTATATTTACTAAATACTATCTATATTCTATCTGTATGCAGGCGGTTTGCTGCCAGTTTTGTTTCTTGATTTTTCTAATATCCTTCCCGAATAAATCAAGGTAACCTACCATTTATTTGTTTTTAAAATTTCATTAAATGTTTTTTCAAATGTAACAGTTGCAAAGTCTGATGTTGTAGGCTATAATCAAATTCTTAAAACTTCTTGCCTAGGGGAGACAATTTATACTTTCCACTCAATATTTCAATAAGCATATGACTATAGTTGTTAATTCTAAATCCTATGTGTCTTTTCGAAACTCATTGCTGGTTAACATTTACTTGCTTGACATGCAACTACAAGGAATAGCCAGCCCGTCATCTTAAATCCTGCTGTCTTTAAATTTAGCCAAAGACACGACCTCTAGCGACTTTAATATTTCATGTTTCAAGGACAACCACTCAACGAAAGTAATTTTTTTTTTAAATTATTTTTGTATTTAGTTAAGCTGAGATTAAACTCATCTATGAAATATGATACATGATTACAAGTTAAACAGGAGTTTTATGTTTGTTTTTATTCATGTCATATCCCTTCAGGACGGAGGCAATCATGGGCCTTCACAACTTCCGTTTCTTCATTGTCTGTAAATTGTCATGACTTTATGCGAAAGATAATAAAACGGTTTCATGTTATCCTCTCCATATATTCATACTCTTTATTATCTAAGAATTGTCATGAACACTTTGGGAAAATAGAAGAGTGGCTTTCAGTTGCTTTCTTCACAGATTTCACTTCCTAGATGTCTTTCTCTCCTCCGTGTGTAGATAATTATGGCTCTCCACAGAATCCTTCTCTTTATTATATGGGAATTGCCATGACTTCTTGGGAAAGATAGAGTGATTACTTGTTGCCTTCTCCACAGATTTCATTTCCGAGTTGTCTTTCTCCTGTCAGGATGTTGGCAATCATGACTCTCCACAGAGTCCTTTTCTTCATTATCTGCCAATTGCCACTACTTCTTCAAAAAGAATATCGAATCTTCTATTTCAACCCCTAGTTGGGTGTGAAGAAGAGATATATTCTTGCCTTTCCCAAGGTCATTAATGCGAAAATGAGCACAACACACTCGATTGAAATTTGAACTTTGCGCATCGATTCCACTTTCCATACCGACAAACGCTACGCTACGCGCACATTCTTAATATCATATTTTTCTCCAGGACATAGGCGATCATGGTCTTCTTTTTCTTTTATATATGTGAATAACTTTGACTTCTTGGGGCAAGATATTGGAATATTTATCCATTACTTTATGCTCGGTTTTGAATTCTTTGAGACTGTTTACTACCTAACACTAGAGAGCCTAGATTAGCCTAAATATATGAATTATAGCTCTTTGAAATATATGTGTTAATTGGTTTCACTGTTAAAATGTGTTCTCATTCCCAAAGTATATGTTGATTGGTTTTGGGAATTGCCAATACGTGTATACATATCAATAATAAGCAAATATATTGATCAGTTTATATATATTTTAGAAGATTATGACGTGTATCCAATGATACGTGTGAAATCATGTTATAAGAGAGCTACCAAGAGATTTGATATTGGTTTGCAGCGAATTAAACTTGTACTCATGTGTTATAACCTGTATGAACCGAAGGTTTTTCGTGATAATAGATTGAAGTTTGTGCCAGTTTCATTAAATTCCTCTTTAGGGCAGCATGAACCTTGTCAAAATCGAAGAACAAATATATGGTAAATTCTAGTTCTGAGACTAAGGATATTATTAAAGCTTTGATAAATCTTCCTGGAAATAATTCTTCGAGAAAAAACATCAGCAATTTACAAATGGTTAACACGTTTCAAAGAAAAAGGAGACAAAGTTGAAGATGACGAATGGATCGGCAGACCGTTAACATCAATTGGTGAAGAAAAAAAGAAATAATGTTCTTTGAGATTTAATTGGAGTTGACTGATGATAAACAGTAGAAAAATTGCTAACACTCTTGACATCTCAATTTGTTTTTATCGGCAGAATTAAAGTTGAGCAAACTTTCTCCCCGTTGGTTACCGAAACTTACGCCCAAAACAGCAACAGAAAAAAAACTTTCCGTATATTTTTATCGGCTTTTATCAATTTTATTTTAATTCTGTTTATTTACCATATTAAAAAATAAATATTTTCAACCTCAATTCCCAACGAATAAATGTAATAAATCAAATAAGGATAAATTTCCACACCCAAAAATATTTTTATCGGCTTTTATCAATATTAAAAATATGAAAAAATATTTTCAACATCAATTCCCAATTAAAAATGAAATAAATCAATGTTGTGGAGTGATTTCACAGTGGAGGCTTGTATTTGTACTAAGCCGGTCCTAAAATAGGTTCGGTGTACAAAACGTTAGGAACTTGATATAATAGGTATAGCGCCGAGTAATCTAGTTGTGGTCGCTGATACTTTAGTATCCGACTAACTGTCGTACTGAATCGACTGACTGAGCTGACTGACCGACTGACTGAGCAACTCGTTACTCTTACTACTCCTACTTATAGATGGGAGAGTCTATTAACTATAGAATAGGTGTGTTCCACTATAACAATCAACTAACGATAAATTTTCCTCAAAAAATATTCTGGCCCCGAATTTACTTTTATAAGATATAGTGTACTCTTTTTTTATTTAAGTTAGTAAAGGTTTTTAATTATATTGAAAACTATTTATTGTACTATGTGATTGTTTCTTAAATTAAATTGAAAAATTAAAAATTAATTAGAATTATTTTTAATCAATTATGATTAAACAATAGTTTCTGGTAGAATAATGTAAAGTTCAATAAATGCCATTGAATGGGAAGTTTTTGTTTTTATTTCCCCTCCCGTGACCAATGTACACATATCGGTATGCTGATGACATAGGTATTCATATGTGTATACTAATGACATGGGTATCCATATGAGTATGCTGATGATATATGTATTTATATGTTTATGCTGATGACATAGGTATTCATATGTGTATACTAATGACATGGGTATCCATATGAGTATGCTGATGATATATGTATTTATATGTTTATGCTGATGACATAGGTATTCATATGTGTATACTAATGACATGGGTATCCATATGAGTATGCTGATGATATATGTATTTATATGTTTATGCTGATGACATAGGTATTCATATGTATACTAATGACATGGGTATCCATATGAGTATGCTGATGATATATGTATTTATATGTTTATGCTGATGACATAGGTATTCATATGTGTATACTAATGACATGGGTATCCATATGAGTATGCTGATGATATATGTATTTATATGTTTATGCTGATGACATAGGTATTCATATGTGTATACTAATGACATGGGTATCCATATGAGTATGCTGATGATATATGTATTTATATGTTTATGCTGATGACATAGGTATTCATATGTGTATACTAATGACATGGGTATCCATATGAGTATGCTGATGATATATGTATTTATATGTTTATGCTGATGACATAGGTATTCATATGAGTATGCTGATAGAAGAACGATATCTCTCCACAAGATTGTACATGGGGGTGAGGATCTTCATAACCAATTATTTCAAACCTCATCAGGAGTACGAAAATATGGAAGTGGGTGCCCTAATCTATTAATAATTAAAGCATTCACATCCGAAATGAATCTACATAAAGAAAACGATCTTCTTGTTTCCTCTCATATGGGAATACTGATGACATGGATATTCATATGTGTATGCTGATGATCTAGGTATTCATATGTGTATGCTGATGATATAAATATTCTGATGGGTACGTAGATGACATAGGTATTCATATGTGTATGCTGATGATATAAATATTCTGATGGGTACGTAGATGACATAGGTATTCATATGTGTATGCTGATGATATAGGTATTCTTATTGGCATACTGAGGATATAGGTATTCATATGTGTATGCTGGTGATATTGGTATTCATATTTCGGATAAGAATGACTGAAGAATATATAAATATCCTCTATTAAGTATTCCAAAATAAAGAACTGAAGGTAAACCTTTCCAAAACAGAAACTATAATCTGGAATTGGAATGAAAGCAGTGATGGCCTGAATCAAGCATAAAATGTCAGGATGTGGAATTAGTAAATACTTAACTTCTGTAATGTTAACGAAC
>CAHIKZ030000957.1:255000-270000 GCA_903632075.3 Acanthosepion pharaonis | reverse complement strand
GTGTGTGTGTGTGTGTGTGTGTGTGTGTGTGTGTGTGTGTGTGTGTGTTTTAAATTTGGATCGGTTTCCTACATTTTTCAACCGATTTCAACAAAACTTCACAGGACTGCGTAAAATTACCTTGCAGTGGTTCTGACAGTGCCAAAATTGGAAAAACACAATTGTTTTTGCACGAAATCAATTGAAAACACGATAAAACACGATTCTGTCGACAGAATGAAAGGGGGCACCTCATATCGAGTTATACTTAGAAAACCCAGGTTGTGTGTGTGTGTGTGTGTGTGTGTGTGTGTGTGTGTGTGTGTGTGTGTGTTTCGTTTATATATTGGATCGGATTTCCCACATTTTTCAACCGATTTCAACAAAACTTCACTTTTTTTGGCAGGTAGGGTTTCTTATTGTCTTGCACACTTTTTTCTTTATTTTTACATTCAGAATGCTTTAAAAATTCCATTTACAAGAAAACTGTTTATAATAAAATTCTATTCAATCGATAGACTCATAACGATTGAAAACAATGTTTTTGTTTGAGTTTGGGTTTGACCAATTCGTAAAAAAAAAAAAATAATTAAGACATGCGTGTCCATCAACCTTAAACAATAATCTTTGTCGATTTTATTTTTCAGTCTTTATGATGGTCGATACTTGATCTATCTCTTACTGTTACATCCCCGGGCAACGCCGGGCTGTACTGCTAGTATATTATAAATATAAAAAAAAATAAAAGTTGGTATCAAAAATAGATCAAATATGGATCGGAATCCAACAGAATGATAAGTTAAAGAACAAATTGAAAACGTTTATCAATCTAACATGTTTCCCATTTATTAAAGCTTCTTCAGAGATAGGTCGAAAATAAGAAAGAAATTTTTATATTTTTACCTTTGTCTGTCAGTTTTGATGTGCATTTGACGTTTTAAACCAACGTTAATATAATTTGTGGCTCTTTCCGAATTCAAAGAGAGACGACGCGTCCATACGACGTTTGGAGAAATTAATGGAATCCAAACCTACCTGAAAAACTGTAAATATTGTTTTATGTATATAAGTGTATAATAATTCTATTTTGTCTATGTGAGATTCAGAGGATAATGTATATTCGTAAGTGGGTGTGTGTTTTAGTTGGTTGTGTGTGTGTGTTTGTGTATTTTGGTTGGTGTAGACATTATGTTAGACGGTTTTTCGCATGTTGACTCCAGAACGTTTTTTACATACATACCATTTATCTTAAACATGCATTAGATTCTTTAAGAATGGATTCAATAAAGGTTGATGATATAAGATAATGTTTTTGAGGTATGTTTATAGTTGGTAATATTGTTATTAGCATGCCCTCGAGGAGGCACGGTAGAGTAATGGATAGCGGCTCGGATTGAGGAATCGGAGAGCCGAATTCGAATTCTAGTCGAATCCATTACATTCACTTATGTGCTAACACCGTTGGGAAATGTATGAATCCTCTTCTCCACACACCAGCTATGTGTGAATAGCAGGACAGACAGGGTTCTATGTGGGAGGTAACGCAACAACTCAACTGATGATAGCAGGTAGGAACAAAAAACCGGTGTCGCACGTTCAACCTTCTCACGAGCCGAAAGCTCTCTCATCTCAAACAGTAAAACGAGCCTGCTTTATACAGCCGAGGACCGACCACGATTTGCATGCGAATGACGAGACAACGAGATTTCGCGTTAACTAACCGAGACCGCCCGGCATAAAATATGGGCGCCGCCATTTTGGTTCCTTTTACCGTTGGGAGGACAGGAGTTTGCACACTGCACAGATTCGCACGCGTTTCCGAGGTAAGCCATTTTCACAATTTTCCCCACATTCTATAAACTTGGGCAGTAACTAATCTACCGCAGAAAGAAGTGGCAACCCACTCGAAAGATACATGATCGCCTAAGCGTGTACCATAAATGGCGCATAACTGACTGATGCCCTCGAAGTACGTTTTCGTAAAGAGTTATGTTCCTTTTTAATTAGGGTGACATTAGTAAACACACACACACGCGCGTACGCACACACACGCACACACGCATATATCTATCTATCTATCTATATATATATATATATATATATATATATATATATAATAATAATAATAATAATAATAAAATGTCGACATAAAAACAAATTCAAATTTCCATAATATAGGTTTAACTTTATTATCTACTATTTTTCCATAATATTCACTCTCCTTTCACTCTTCAAATGTCGAAAGTATAACTAATGTTAATTTATATTTCCTCCCCTATAAGCTCTTTACACTATATTAATTACAATTTATAAACGTTCCCATACTCTAGATCTTCCCAACTCTCTTTCCATTAATCCCTTACATCATTTTATTTATATATTTTACAGTTATTTTTAAACCCCTTTTTATTCCTCTTTTAATTTTGAATTAATATCTCATTCTTCATATAACCCCAAATTAATGTCATAAGGTTAATATTCGGGTTTAATTGTATAAAACTTCTTCCCTTTAAGACAAATACATTCCACCCTCCCTTCACCCCTGTCTCATGCCTTTCAACTAAATGAAACAGTGAAATGGATAAATTCTGTAATAGTTTTTCGGCAGGTTATATTTTTTTAACTTTCACAGTTAAAAATCTATTTCTGACACGAACGAACCAAATGAGATTATTTGGGATTTTATTGTTTATTAATTTTATATATATATATATATATATATATATATATATATATATATATATATATATATAAATATATATATATATTCATCAAACAAATCTGCTATTCATCAAAATGTCTGCTATCTAGAAGTACTTCTTGGTTTGGGTTCTTTATTTAAATTGAGATATGCAGATGATACGCGTATCCATGGTTTCACTCGTTAAATCAAATTGCAAACGAGTCAATATCTTGAGATATAAGTTAACAGAGGAGCCTTAAGATATAATTCATTACAAAAGTTATCTTCAACTCTAATACAAGTGCTATCAGAATCCAACATCACTAATAAGATTTGACAAAATTTTCCAGAATTTAATATCTTAAATGCTGATCCTAATCTATAAACGGTCGTTATTTTGCCTTGCAGCAAAGAAATCTCTTTCAATAAGTGTTTGACTCTTCTTACCTTGTCGAATTTGTCTGGTTTTCTATCGTTATGACTTACTACAAATAAGTGACGCTGCTTAGAGATTTCATGAAACTTAAAAGTCGTAGACTGGCTGCGAAAAATGATTTTTATTGAATGTTCGTCCTGCTATTAGTGCACTTTAGGTTCAACAAATATAAACACACGGCCAATATCACAGTATTTAGTGATGCGGTCAAAAATTTAAAACCAGAGCCATTGATTCATTGAATACAGATAAATTTTAGTACCAGACATGTTTTGATGTCAGTACAAATAAAGACTAAAGCGTTTTTTTAATATATTTTTTATTTAGTCGTTCTAGCATGTATATTCACGAGTGTGTCACGCCAACGATTACGGCCCTGCACCAAGATCGGTAGATCATTAGAACAGAGTCATTTCATTGCTATGGGCAAATCGTTAACCCCCAAACTGGGGTCAAAATGTCTAAAAATAGGTTTTATTGCCAGAAATAAATTTTCGTAAAACATATTGCCAGAAATAAATTTTCGTAAAACATATTGCCAGAAATAAATTTTCGTAAAATATATTGCCAGAAATAAATTTTCGTAAAACATATTGCCAGAAATAAATTTTCGTAAAATATATTGCCAGAAATAAATTTTCGTAAAACATATTGCCAGAAATAAATTTTCGTAAAACATATTACCAGCAATGAATTTTTGAAGAAAAAATTATCATCAGCAATACATTATTACCAGCAATAGTTTTTTAGATAAATATTACCCAGCAGTACAGTTCTGAAAAAAATTACCAGCAATATATTTTTGGAAAGAAATGTTAGCAACAAATTTAAAAATAAAATAGCACCAATAAAAATCTTGTCGGCATTAAATAACCCATTCAGGTTGATATGCCGTAAAATAAACCAAACAAAACAAAAAACTTCTGGGAGAGTAAATCAATATTCTTCTTCTTTTATGAGTCAGGCCGTAGGCGATTATGTCTTTTGTTACTCAAGATAACTTTAGTTTTTTTACCACTTTTTACCTTTTTGACCTGCCATGTCACATAAACATGGCCAATGCAAGTTGTTGCTTAGCGAGGTGATCAACCCGTCTTGCGCCAAGGCTAGATGTCTAGAACTTTAGATCATTCGCAAGCAGTATCCAGCAATGTGCATCGTCGGGGTAACCACTTTTGTCTGCCAGGGTCTTCTCCTAACGTCCACTAGAGGGTAATGTTTATGTTAACAATAGCCGTTTCCTCATATGGAAAACTCGACATTCATTGACCGAACAACCACCTGTCGTTTGAAATTTATAAAATCTTTCTGTTAAAAACAATTTTTCGGGAAGATACCCTTCTCAAATATACTGTTTTCACTCTTTTCAATATTGATGGCGATTTCCTTTCTAAACGTTTGTTCGAAATAGTATGGAACCTTAACAGTAAAATGGACGCACCCATAGAAAATCAATTGTTGTATTTTTACTAATGCAAGTGAGTAATAGAATCATGGACCAGTATCAATACGACAACATTCTTGTTAATCAAAAGTGGCTTTCTGCTAAAAAAAAGTTTTGCCAAAGTTCAACGCTTCATGTTCCAACACGATAACGATCCTAAGCATAATGCCTTAAAGAATAAACGTTATCTAGAGAGGAAGCGCAACGAGGGTAAATTGCAAATCTTCCAGTGGCCTAGTCCTGACCTTAACCCAATTGACAACCTTTGGGCGATAATGGACAAGCGTGTCTGTAATAGGAATGTTAACACAGAAGATGAGTTCTTTCGCGAATTAAAGAAATGCTGGAAAAATCTGGCAAAAGAAGTTGATTTGATCTATACCATTCTACGAAGAATTAAGGCCGATATTAAAGCAGACGTTTACCCAACAAAATATAAATCATTTTTTATGTTTATAATTTAGAAAATTTATTATGAAGCGAATTCTTGGTAAAAATACAAAAAAAAACGATTTTTTTTTACTCCTACTGTATATTATACCATTATTCTATATCCGCGTTATATTTGATATTCATTTTATCTGTTGCTATTGCTGAAAGTCCACAAGTGATATGGTTTCTCTTATTTGTTATTGTTCTTTGTTTGTGATTCTGTACAGCAAGTCCACAAGGTTAGAATGGGGATGGTCTTCGCTAGGACATACTTGGTTACATCTCTAGAAACCATTTTTGATCATTTACCTGAGAAAGTAAATGAATACAGAACTACGGGCTTCACTAGCCCAAAGACATCTTTAACCATTGATTGTAGAAAATGTCCGTATACAGCTGACAGATTAGATGTTTCTTAATTAGTTTGGCGCCATGCATGTCATCCATATAAAAGTCTCGATCAAGACGAAGCTCTTTTGCCAAAAAGCAGTTTAAAAGAGAATGTCATTGACTCTCTCTTTTCTTGCTTTTTACTCACATGATATTGTAAGGACAAGACGCGTGTCGGTTTCCATACGTAGTACCGGTTATTTTCCAGCCAACCACTTGTCGCATGCAACACAGGAAACGTCCTGGGTATGACGATAAACGACATCCGCGTCTTGGGTAAGACGATAAACTACGTCCAACAGCAAGGCCTCTGATCAGGAGGTTTTGAGAAGCGTGTAACCACCTCTTAATTGCTGGTGTTCCCATGTCCACCCTGACCCGGGGTGGTAACACCTGTTAGGGTTCCAGCTATGGGCAAATAATTAACCCCAAACTAGAGTCAAAACACTATGAAAGTGTAAAAATACGTTTTAATACCAGAAATACTTTGTAAAAAAAAAAATTATTACCAGCAATAAGTTTTTGAAGAAAAAAATTATTACCAGCAATACATCTTTGAAAAAAAGATATTACCAGCTATACTTTTCTGAAAAAAAAATTACATGCAATACATTTTTGAGAAAAAAATATTACGAGAAATAGATTTTGAAAGGAAAAAAATTACCAGCAGTTCATTTGCAAAATAAAATATTACCAGCAATAAAAATGTTTTCAGCATAAAATAATCTATTGAGGTTGATATGCCGTAGAACAAAATAAACCAAACCAATCTAAACCAAAGAATACATATTCTATTCATACGAATCTATCCTAAAAATGTTGTCGGCATTAAATAACCCATTGATGTTGATATGCCGTTAAACAAAATAAACCAAACCAATCTAAACGAAAGAATACATTTTCTATTCATACGAATCTATCCTAAAAATGTTGTCGGCATAAAATAACCCATTGAGGTTGATAGGCCGTAAAACAGACAAAACCGAACCAACACAAGAAAATATATCTCTTCAAAAATTAATTATGCTGAAACTGGTGAACCGCTACTCACGAAATAGTATATTTGTAATTTGTGTAAATACACATCACTAAATAATATCCAGTTAATAAGTTTTCAATGACATAAGTAATAATAAAAGTACAAATTTATATACTAATAAAGAAAATTCATTACACATTAGTACTTTCGGATAATCTTTCCCGTTGTCAACGTCTTTGTCACAATGTCTCGGTCGCTGAAATCAATGACCCTTTATTTTTCTAAATTTCTGTAACATAAATATATTTGATTCATTCCAACTGGTCTCCTAATCTTTGTTTTCTTTATCAAAATACCTCGGCCGCATCTCTCTCAGGCCCTATTATGTAGTAATTCCTGAGACGAACTGTTCTTACGAATATACACGAGTTACTCCAATTCCTTAACTCTTGTTGTTAGTATCACAACATCTCGGCCGCTGATCTCATGCTTTTCGTGGGAAATTCTGAAACCAGTTATTCATACGAATATACATAGACCAGTCCAACTTTTTCCTCAATATGTGTACTCTATATAATATCTCAACTGCTGCTCTTGCAAACCCATTTTCCATAGGAAATTCTGAAAGGAAGCGTTCTTAAGAATATACATGATTCAGTACAAGTAATTTCCTGTTCTTATTGTCTATATCACAACGTCCCAGCTGCTATCCTCAAGGGCCTGCTTTCTGTCTGAATTTTTAAGTTGAAAAATGATCCTGGAATAATATATATATATATATATATATATATATATATATATATATATATATATATATATATAACTTTATTTCAATCCTTCATGAACTTCCGATCCTTAGCTATTGTTGAAAATCCTCAAGTGATGTGGTTTCTCTTATTTGTTCCTGTTCTTTGTGATTCTCTAGAGCCAATCCACAAGTTTCGAATGAGGATAGTCTTCGCTAGGATCTACTGGGTTACTTCTCTAGAAACCATTTTTGATCATTGATCTGAGAAAGTAAATGAATACAGAGCCACGGGCTTTACTATCTCAAAGCCATCTTTAACAATTGATTGTAGAAAATGTCCGTATACAGCGCTGACAGTTCAGATGTTTCTTAATTAGTTTGTCGCCATGCATTTCATTCATATAAAAGCCTCGATCAGACGATATATATATATATATATATATATATATATATATATATATATATATATATATATGAACTTTATTTCAATCCTTCATGAATCCTTACCGATTCTTAATTAATGATTAAATTTTCGTTTATGATCGATTTCATTATGATTCTTTTGTTGGGCTTTTCGATTAATGATGCATTCTTATTGCTCAAAGTAGAGTTTCCATAGCGTTATAAAAAATTCGCAGAATTCCAGTAAGATATCTTTAACCGTTTCTACAGTACAACGGTTCAAACTTTAATCTTACAATTGGACAATTTTGCTGTTACAGGATTTGGACAATTTTGCCATTACACCTCGTATATATGTTATTTAGAATGCACATTTTGAGTCGGTCCCTCTTGTAAAGGGGGAAGAATAATATTTTGATTTATGGTGTAAAGGGTGCAACGGGTAAAAATGTTGAGAACCACTAGTCTAATGAGCTAAATTCCTTAAGTCAGACTTTCGCACCTAACACCCGCCATGCCATGCTAACAAATCCTCCCCATTCCATTCAGAAATTCTTCTGGTAAGGAGAAAGTTATCTTTAGACAGCTTCTTCCTCAGAACTGTTTATTTTGTGTGACAGACACCCGAGGGAGTGCTTCCTTAAAAACTATAATTTTAACCTTTTCAAGTCTAGAATCAACCGTTATTTATCCTACATAATATGAACTCCGTTCTCCCACTTCTTTAACAACCTCACTTGAGTAATCCTATATTTTGAATGGCTCTTTTGGCCCTGTAATGTGAACTAAAAATTTTTTAAAAAGTATCTGTTCTCTCCTCATTTGAGATGGGAGAAGTGGCAATGAGTGTTCGTTGTCCTCACAAAATCTTCCATGCCAGAAAAGGGAGTAAAAGCTTGTTTATAAATATATTGTAAATGTAGAAATTCGTGAAACATGTACAAAGATTATTAGAGAATTAGATTTCATCAACATTTTGCTTCGATTCCTTTGTACATTCTCATATTCATTTATTGATTTCTTTTGTTTACACGAAGAACTGTTTTTTTGATAGATATATTTATCTACTACTTCATCTTTCTGTAGGCGGCACCGTCCACCATCGAAATAAAGATTGGCTATTTTCCAACTATTCAGCCTATACAGTGAGAGAATTAGAAGACCTACCAGGATTCATTATTGGCGGCCATAATCTTAACGGCATAAGATATGCAGATGATATAATATTGATAGCAGACAGAGAAAGAAAACTACAAAAACTCCTACAGAAGGGGTGCAGAATTAATTTCAACTCGGAACTAATTTCAACTAGGAATTAATTTCAGCTCGGAACTAATTTCAACTCGGAAGTAATTAATGAAAGTTGCAGAAAAGATGAATACTGAATTATCTAAGGATTTTTAATGCTAACTTAAAAATTAACACCAACTCATTTCATTTTGTTTAGAAATTCAAAGAAATTGATAACTTTGATTGAAATTAGTTCCGAGTTGAAATTAATTCCGACTTGAAATTATTTTCGTGTTGAACTTAGTTCCGAATTAAAATGATTCTGATGTGAAATTAGTTCCGAGTCGAAATTAGCTCCGAGTTGAAACTAATTCCGATTTGAATTTAGTTATTTCACTGTTACAGAAGATCGTGAAGTAAAGCGAGAAGAAATGGTTAAACATAAACTGAAAAAAGACAGAATGCATGGTTGTTAGCAAAATGAATGGGCGGAAAGTACGACACTGGAACTCGAAGGCGCATTCGGATAATCAAAGATGCGTCCAAAAAGCTAAGCAGTGTATCAAGAAACAGGAAAATTTAGGTAGAAACAAAGAAAAGAGTAGTGAACTGTTACGTGATATCAGTAATCCTATATGGCAGTGAATGTTGGACAATCTCCTCAAAGATGAAAATTGTCTTGAATCAACAGAGATGTAATTCTGCAGAAGGATGCTGAGGATACCATGGATCTAGCATGTGAGCAACGACGAAGTTTTAGAGGAAGTGGAAACAAAAAGTTCACATACTTAACATCAAGGAGAGCAGTTGAAATTGCTAGGGCACATAATGAAAAAAGAGGGTTTGGATATCTGAGACTCACAGGACAGATTGAAAGCAAGAGAAACAGAGGAAATCTCAAGAGAAAGTTTGAGTAAATGGATGGCGGAACGAGGTTTGCAGGGATAACGAAAAGGCAAAATTTATTAAGAGCAACGAAGGATAAGAAATTGTGGAGAGGCATGATCACCTACATCCTGTGTCTGCTATCAACACTGTGTCATCTGCATATCTGGTGCTGTTAACATTGTAGTCGCCAATAATGAATCCTGATAGGTCTTATTATTCTCTCAAAATCACCTCACTGTATATGACTGAATAAGTCCGGTAAGTAGACATATCCTTGTCTTACACTCCTTTCTATTTTTGCATATTTACTGAATTCATTATCTATCTGTAGGCAGGCAAAATACAAAATAATAACATTATACACCCCGTCGATACTGGAAAGAGCGATAAAAGCTATTGGACTTGAGGAACCTGTTTTCCTTAAAATTCTCCAGCATTCACTGTCATATAGGAGAATTGATATTACGCAATAGTTTAGTACTCTTTTGTTTGTTTCTAATGACAATTTGTTATTGCTTAATACTTTGCTTAGCTTTTGTAAGGCATCTTTCGCTATCATAATGCACCTTCAAATTTCAGTGTTGCACTTTACGTCCTCTGTTAAAACCTTTCCCAGAAATTTAAATTGTTGTACTTGTTTTATTTTGGTATCCCTAATTTGTAATTTGCATGTCGGGCTGTTCAATTTGCTAACAACCATGCATTGTGTCTTCTTGCAATTGATGTTTAGTCCTTTCTTCTTGCTTTCCTTCGCTATTATGCAAAATTATAACATTCCACATCCCGTCAATACTGGAAAGATCAATAAAAGCTACTGGACTTCAGAAACCTGTTTTCTTTAATGAAAGAAGTTTTAAGAGGTAGATTTTATTAATTTCCAACTGAAAACAGTACTAGCTGATTCGTCGACGAATGTCAAATGTTTCCTTGTAAGGAAACGGCTAATATTAATATTTCCATTATTTAACTTTCTGTTAGTGTTAATTCGCCTCATATTGATCGGGTGTCATGGAAAAAAACGCTTTCCAGTTTTGCATTGAAATTTTTCTGACAGAGATACATAAGAAAACACCAACTTTTATAATTCCTGTCAGTTAATGCAATGAACGACCATTTTGTTTTACCACTCACCAAGCAATATCTGGGACACAAGGCTAACTGTAAAGTCATTCTAATTCTCTCAAAATCACCTGACTGTAAAGATTGAATAAGTCCGGTGAGAAGAGACATCTTTGTCTTACACTCCTTTCAATTTTTGTTTACTAAATTCATTTTCTATCTGTATGCAGGCGGTTTTCTGCTAATAATCAACCGAAATAAGAACAATATTAGAGATATTTAAAAAAAAAAAAAAAATGATCACTATTCAGAACGTAGACGAACATGGGTCTCCACAACTTCCTTTATTTTATCATATTGCTATTACTACTTTGGAAATAAAAACAAGTTGTTTCCTGTTATCATCTCTACGATTTTTTTTAATTCAGAGCCATTTTTTTCTCCTACAGTGAAGGCCACTCAATGATAGAGATCCCATTCTACTCTGTTATTTAACCTCTAGGTAGGAAAGGTTTAATATATCTCAAGAATGAATGAAACAGAATTTGAACCCGGTTCGCTGATTCCGCTTTCTGCGCTGATAACTGGCAAGCTACCCAGGTATTCGTTCGCGTTAAATTTGTATTTATATGAATTATATATCGCATGAATTTCAGCTTATAATTTAGAAATATTATGATTATTTGCAATATCTTATTTGGTGGGCTGATATTTTACAACGTAACGCGAGGGTCAAGTTTTAAATAAACAGGTATAAGATGATACATACTGAAATTGGTTTTTCATTTCAGATACAATACCGTCCTGGGTATGACGATAAACTACATGCGACAGAAGATTTTGACGAGCGTGAAACCACCTCTTAATTGCTGGTGTTCCCAGGTCCACCCTAACCCGGGGTGGTAGCATCTGTCAGGGTCCCTGCTGTGGGAAAATAGTTACCCCCTCCCAAAAAGGGTCGAAACACTATGAAAGCATAAAAATAGATTTTAATACCAGCAATACTTTTCTGGAAAATTTTTTACAAGCAATATATTTTGGAAAAACAAATTATTACCTGCAATACATTTTAAAAAAATATTACCAACAATATATTTTTGAAAAGAAAATATTACGAGCAATAAAAATCATGTCTGCATTAAATAACCCATTGTGGTTGATATGCCGTAAGACAGAACAAACCAAACCAAACCAAACCCCGTCCTGGGTATGACGATAAACTACATCCGCGTCCTGGGTAAGACGATAAACTACATCCGGTAGCAAGGCCACTGATCAGAAGGTTTTTTGCTGTTCCCAGGTCCACCTGACCCGGGGTGGTAACACTTGTTAGGGTCCCCGGTATGGGCAAATAGTTGACCCCCAAACTGGGGTCAAAGCACTATGAAAGTGTAAAATAGGTTTTAATACCAGCAATACATCTTTTGCCAGGAATAAAATTTTGGGAGAAAAAATATTACCAGCAATACATGTTTGAAAAAAAAGTAGCAGCAATACATATTTTGAAAAAAATATTACCAGCAATAAAAAAAAACTTGTCGGCATTAAATAACCCATTGTGATTGATATGCCGTAAACCAAACCAAATTAAATCAAACCAAACCAAACAGATACAAAAAGATTACCGAGATTACCAATTGTATATCAGAAATGAAAATATAAACAAAATAATGTAATATCATTGAGTGATATGAACACTAAATATACATTGAAAATATTATCAATAAGCCAGCAAGAAATTGGAAACTGTGGAGCACCATAACCACCAACGTTTTGAAGGGACATGGCGTATAGAAGAACGTGAAACAAATTGATTTTAAGAATTTCACAAAATGATCCAATCTTTAGTACTGACCGAGATATTTATTTTAGCCCATTTAAATTCATCAAAGACAAAACATAGACATGTTAACACCTCTATTCCATTAAGACCAGAAGCCATAAAACCCGTATCTGGTGGAGCTTCAAAGTAATTACGTCATCATCATTATAATTATCATCATCGTCATCATCATCATCTGATGGTGTGGTATTCTGCTCTTGGTTATTATAGCCTTATAATTAAATTTTAGACTGCTAAACTCCCCGGTATCTTCAGCTATTAATTGTGTTCGATAGCAACACATTCCATTATTAAATCTATGAGCCAGGCTTCCGAACACATTTTATCTCCTCATACAAACACATTTGTTGTCAGCACCCGCTCACATCCGATCATCGGGATCGCCATCCTCTTTCTTTATTCTCTTTCCCTCCCCTGGTGGCGGTAGAGGAAATGGCTGCAAATCAGAGAGAGTTTGACAATGCCATTCGCGTGAATTGGATATTGGTGGACAACTCTGCGCCATATGAAAGCCCACACAACTTGGCCAAAAGCCTCTCCCTCGCGGCTCAAAGCGAGATCTGGCAAAACCTGATTGCGTCTGACTGTCGGATGCCTGTTCTGTCAATATATATGCTTTGGTTAAGTCAGTCTGCTTGGAGCTGCCCTCGTCCACCAGTTTGTCTGATGAGATCATGTAGATCTTTGCCTATTCCACCGTTGGCGTCTTCCGGCTGGTCACGTTCAGTCTGGTCCCTCCCCTTCGACCTTGCCGCCATGTGTATTTGGACAGCAAACTCTCCTTTATACAAGTTTCATTAAAAACGACCGAAAGGGTACTGTGTTTAAACTTTTTATTTAATTTTACTTGTGCTCGTATAAGTTTTTTTCTTCTGGATATAATGTATATAAAAATTATCCGAAAGTTTTGTATTTCCGAGCGGTTTCGGCTTTAGTTTTTAGCCATTGTCAAGGTTTTTTTTATTATTATTTTTAATTCTAACTGAATGCGTAAATTTTTACATATATATCTAGAGTTATGGGAAAGTTTTTCATTTTCCAAACATGGCCAGCACGTTGTGATTGTGTTCATAGTTAGCTGTTGGCTTTTTTATTTTTTTTCTTGTCAATACTTCCATTATTTTTAGTCTTTTTTGCATGTGGATGAAGCTATTATAGTTGTATTTTCTACAAGTATGTTACGGGTGGATATTGGTGTGTGTGTTTAAATATTGAGCTATGGTCAGAAAGATATAACGTGAGTCTTCTTGATAGGCACGTGGTGGTAGGTCCAATAGAATTATTCATGAATGTGATTAAAGAGAAAACTTATACGAACACTAGAAAAATTTAATAAGAAGTTTAAACGCGGTAATTTGTCAGTCGTCTTTAATGCTAAGAGAAAAGCCTACAAAATATACAACCACAAAATTAATGACAACAACGATGACAAAAACTCGATAAAAACAGATATATTACATTCCAACTCCTTAGCATCTATTATCCAAAACAATTCATCCAATGTAAGCAATATCAAAATAACTACAACCACATCTAAAGCAATTATGGATATGTTCAGAACCAAAAATATCCATAACAATAATAATTATGAAATAGGTATATATAAAGGGTGTTTCATTAAGAAGGATCAAAGTCAGCAGTAAATATATCAGTGTTATTGGTGAAAGTTCATTTATTTCTTTATTGGATCATGTTATTTAAGTCACAGCAATTATGTGTGAAAAATAATATTGCCCAAATGTCCGCCAAATCTGAACGAAAAAGAAAAAAACAATTAGACGCTTAAACTTAACTCACATTTAAACTCGGCCCAAGTTATTGGATTACCCTTTACGATAAACTGTTCCCTTACACTATATTGGGGAAACTTCCAGAAATTTAAAAATAACATATTTATGAACACAATATGATATTATACATAACAATATATCAAATGCATTAGTCATACATAGAAATTAATAAAATCGCCAATTCGATCTAATGAATGCAACACTTATTAAAGAGAAAGTAACTTAGAGAGTGCTGCTATCAAATCTTGTGGAAATGTAAAGCTGTGCCCATGATACATAATTTATTAAATTAAAATAAAATAATATTACCGTATTTTCCGGCTTAAAAGACGCTGTGGCTTGGAAGACGCACTCTAATATTGGAAAGAAATTTCTAAAAAAATAGTCATTCTTATACAGCAACACATTCACTATGCGCCCCTCATATACTGACGCCATGTATTGTTTACGTTAACCACTCGTCCAATTTCGTTTGAATGGCAATGACATACTAGTCAAGAGCAGAAAAGCTCCCGCCTCTGCTAGTAAACAGAGCATTTTAAGCTTGTGGCTCGGCTCCAGGAAGGTTTATATTCAGATACGTTTTGATAAGTACTGAGGTTACATCATATAAAATTCTGAATTAGATAGCTAGCTAAAATTATGGTGTAATGACTCAACAGAGAAATCCACGTCCCTATCAATTAAGCCCAATTAG
>CAHIKZ030000957.1:155000-250000 GCA_903632075.3 Acanthosepion pharaonis | reverse complement strand
CCAGAGAGTTAGGTCCTTCTTTTACAATGTTCTATATATCTATACACATACTTTCTCTAGTTGATTATTCAGTTGACATCTATTCGTTTGAGTTTTGTTCATAGATTAAACTCGTGACATTTTTTAAGATACCTACATAATTATCAAAGGTTCTTCCAATTTAAATAACTTTATCGTCAATAATGATTGTTAAATGGTAATATATTTCAATTTAAATTAAATTACCAATTTAAACTTTACCTCCGTGTTATTTAAACTCACTTCCAATTGGAGAATATTAGAGGAGAGATTTGGATTACTAGGAGAAAATTAGGTCCATCTTTTACAATCTTTTATATATCCATACACATACACACTTCTACACATATCCGAACACTTATCTATATCCACATACCTATATCTCACTATATACCTATGAGTTCTTATATACACATGCACACACATCTACACGAAAACTATATGTATATTCCCATACCTACACATATACACCTGCAGAGAAACACATACACACATATCTACATACATATCCACACATACACTTATACCATAGTTATATACATACAGTCATGTGTTGGCGCTCATGCGTGCATAGTAATATTTCCAAAAGCAAAAGGGACAAAAGTCATTCAATATTATTCTTCCTATATAATTATTTCTCAATGTATTTACTTAGGTTTAGGTTGTTTTTGTGCCGGCATTTAAAAACTAGTTCATTGTGTCTATTTAGTTATAAGTCTGGATCTTTATGTTTGATTATGAAGATTTTCTCCTTTATGTATAAATCGCATCTGTCTCTGAAGTTTTTGGGAGTTCTGGCTCTTGATATTATTTTCCACTTTATTTGTGGGGTTAGGCCACCTTACAACAAATCCTAATAATGTTTTGATAGTGCCGTATATATATATATATATATGATATTGAGCGCTTTCTAATAAGTACCGCGCATATAATATATAATAATAATATATATATATATATATATATATATATATATATATATATATATATATATATATATATATATATATATATATTTATATACACACTTTTCATATATATATATATATATATATATATATATATCAGAATAAATAAATTACAAACATTATGTCTTCTTATTTTTAGCATAATCTGTTAATATTCACGGGTATTTTTCTGTGTATTACAATCAATGATGCAAGAAACGCCCTGTAACAGTTAAATCAGTTTCGCTCTCTTTCTGAGATCATCAGGAGTGCAACTAGTAAGACAAAAACTTTGAGTAACTCGCCGTTACTGATTGTTTCTCTTTCTGCTTTTAAATGCAACGCCTGGCAGTTATGCTTTAGCGTTCATTAGAACGTGAAAATATTATCCACTATGGAATTGTTTCTTTTACGTTGAAATATCATGGGAATGCACGGGTTAAAGTGTGAAAACTGTTCTTTTTATAGGCATTTTAGAACATTATTATAGTAATTTATTTAATCAAACATGCCTAAAAGAGAATTAGCTACCTAAATACACACACACACACACACACACACACATAGATAGATAGATAGATAGATAGATAGATAGATAGATAGATAGATAGATAGATAGATAAACAGAGGGCATAAATGCTTCTACAAAATGACAATAATTCTACTTCTAAATTTTTTGTCATTACATTGTTGTTTATGGTCTGATACTCGCTCAACAACGTATACTGTTTGTTTTTTTTTGTTTTTTTTTTCAAGATGTTTTAATATTTATTTAATGGTAACAATGCCTATACAAATTAAAGGAAATTATATAATTGGGCAATAGAAAAACAGACTGACTCCACCTGAATTTTTTTAAGTTGGGAAACAACTTGGAATTATTACAACGTTTATCAAAAGACAATCGATCGATACAACTACACTTTCTTCATCAACGATAGACTGAAACCTGGGTATCCTCACCCCCCCCCTACCAGAACGCTAAAACTAATTTAACAGGTGCGTAAAAATCAGGCCTAATCCAAGATGATCAATGAGAAAAATGGCTAAGGAGGCCGGAATATCAGAGAGGAACCTGCGGCGGCTGAGTCGAAATGATCTAGGGGATGTCGTTCTACAAAATGCCCAATAAACAGCTTTTTTCATCAGCCACAATGAAAAAGAGGCTTTAAAGATGTATACAGTTGTTGAAACGGATTTCTGATGGCACGTTGTAACACATCATCTTCAATGATGCGAAAATATCTACTGTTTAACAGACTTTTAATCATCAAAATGACCGTGTTCTTTCAACTAGTTGTCATTCAGTTCCTGCCGCTTCCAGAAAATGCCCCAGAACCCAGAAACTGGTATCAATTATGGTTTGGGCAGTCATTTCAGAAAGAGGGAAGTCTCCTCTCGTCTTCGTGCCTCAAGGGGCATAGATCAACGAAGGAAGTGTATATAGCTGACATCTTGGAAGGTGCACTCAAACCCTGGTACAATGTCACATGGTGATGAGAATTGGACACTTCAACAAGACAGCGACGAGCCATACTGCTCGTGTAACACAGTAGTAGTGCTGGGACAGTTGTCCTGGCTTCATCACCAAAAATGAAGCCCTCCTTTTTTTTACACAGACGGTATATAACACGAAAATCGGAACTATTTTTAAGTGCTCATGGAAAGTGCGGTTGGTGTAATGGTTATCAGAGCGAAAAGTAAACAAGAGGTGAAGACTTCAATTCCCACACAGATTTTGTTTCATTCACCTTCGCACTACTGCCCATGGAAAAGGCATGAATCCATCTTCTGCTAGCTATGGATTAAATAGCAGTGAAGATCGGGCTTTCTTGTCTGAAGGAGGAAACCAACCTAGGAGGAAAACATGAATTCAAAACCAAACTGAAAAGAGGTGGGCTCTGCTGCTGCTACTTCTTCTTCTTCTATGTACCGTGTCTCTTCAGTACGGTCATGGCTCTCCACAATCTCCTGTCTTCTGTAGCTTTTAACGTTTTTTTTTTGTTATTTCTCCTAAACCATGTTCTGACATCCATTTACTCAAGCTCGCAAGGTAGGTTATGACTTATTATCCTCCGTCCCTCTTGCTTTCGATCTGTCCTGTGAGTGGCAAATTTTCCAAGCCCTCTTTCCTTGAAAGTAAGTGGGTCGGAGATAAACATCTATTAACCTATCTAACGAGCTTGTGTAAATAGATTTCAGATCTGGGAGTGATAACGACAATATCGATTAATTGATGGATTTTTTACGGCTTATCAAACTTTTGTAGGTTATTTTGAAGTCTAAACATATTTTGGGGACTGTAAGAATAGATGTTGCAAGTGAATAATGTATTAACAATTTTTCCAGATAATGATTTTCCGATACACGTCCTATTATTTAACCCATAGTTGGGATAAGAGATGGATTTATACCTTTCACAAAGATATTTGAGCACAAGTGAACGCAACGAAACCGACTGGAATTCGAACTCACCAATTTCTCCCGAGTCGTTATCCATTACTCCTCCTGCACATCCAAGCTTAAAACACCTGATATCCCCAAACGGTCACTCATCTAGGTACTGATGAGGCCGAAAACCGAGTAAACGACAGTAAAAATGTAGACAAAGCGTTACAACGGACAGGTGGTTGTGGAGAGTCATGACTGTCTACGTACTGAAGGGATACGGCATGTTACAGAGGTAATATAAAATTAGAATATAATTTGGATTTCTTAGATGGAACATTTTCAAAGATTATTGATTATTCATTGTTATTAAACTCTATATATATATGTTTCTTTTGCTTTTTATCGCAACATCCTGGTCGTTATTCTAAGATCGTGAGTGTACAGTTTGGATTGAATATAGAAACAAAAGAATGTTGGTCTTGGTGGTGAGGAAAAAGAAAGATGAAAGAAAAATGAGTAAAACTAAATTTTAAAAAAAAAAAACAATGTAAATATCACGAAAAAGTTTCTGTTTGCCGTTGTTTAAATTTTAAATTTAAATTAAATATCAAATTAATTCTGTCTATATTTCTGAGATGAGGTATTATGTACAGTATTTACATTAGTCGGACTATTGTCCTCATCTTTGTCGCCATATTTGTCACAACGTTTCGGCCATCCATACAGCGTAAAGAAAGGGATCGTCCGATGCTTACAACACCTAACAAAAGTCATAAGTGGCGATCCAGAAACGTTAGATAAGGAATTGGTCAGTATAAGTAGTACCCTACAACGTAACAACTACCCTGGGTACATGGCAGCAGCCCCCAAAAACTGGGATAGGCGGGTACAAGAGGAGGAGGAGGACAACAACACTCAGAAAACAGTCTGCCTGCCTTATGTGAAGGGGTTATCAGAGAAAATACAAAGGATCTGCGGTCCATATAACATCAGGACAACTTTCAAAAGCGTGACAACACTTCGCAGATATCTCTCACGAGTGAGACCCCCCACAGAGAGGAACATGACTAAAGACTGTGTGTACGCTATCCCGTGCAGCTGCGGAAAGATTAAAGGAGAAACAGGCCGCCCCCTCAAGGTAAGGCTTCAAGAACACCAGAAAGCTGTAACGCGAGGGGAAGTAGAAACATCAGGCGTGGCTGACCACATATGGAGAGAGAAGGGAGATCACCGCCCCCTGTGGGATCATGTTGAGATCATAGACAGGGAACACCATTGGAAAATTCATAAACTTAAGGAATCAGCACATATGCTAGGCCACAAAAATCTCCTGAGCCGACCAAGCATAGAAATAAATACAATATGGGAACCAGTAATAAGGAGTGCCAGAGAAAAGCAATGATAACAAAGTTGCAATATGAACTCTGGTAAAGACATGCAATGTTAACAGCAAAATTGCAATATGAGCACTGGTAAAAAAATGATGCTGAAAACATTAGGTTTATAACACTCAGAAGTTCATACCCAGATGTCCTCAAGGACACATGGCACAGTTTAAAGGCGTTGGTTAGATCCCAAAGAAGGTGAGTTCAATACCTGATTAAGGCAGTGGAGAACTTTCAGAAGCAAAATTAGCAGGAGATAACTGATAACTGACATCCATCAAACATGGCACGTGGAACTAGAACAGTCTACCCCAGATTGAAATAAAGGGTTCAGTTCGAAATTCCAACCACCTGAAGAAGGCCGGAGCGTACAACGGCCGAGACGTTGTGACAAATATGGCGACAAAGATGAGGACAATAGTCCGACTAATGTAAATACTATTAAATTAATTAGTAAGTACGATCTAAAACTGTTGTTACCTGGGACAAGGTTGATATTAACAGCTTCCAAAGGAAACAGCTCCTTTTAATCGTCTAAGAGAATCCTTCGATTACTGATGCTAACCTCCCAAAGAGTGACACATTACGCTTTCTCTGGGTAACATTTTCCGCTGACATGAAGTGGAAAGATTATACAGAATCAACTGTTAGGTCTTCTGCTAGGAAAGATGGTTCACTGTACCATGCAAGACGATTTTTCTCGTCATATTCCTCTTGCATTCGTTCGTGCATTGAATATTGCTGCCACTTCTATATATCTCGTATAGATAAAATATAAAAAATGGGTTTGCAATGTTATTGGTTTAGATTTCAGTCATTTTCCCATCTCATTGACGTTACGTCTCTCCTTTTCTATAAACATTTTCATGGCAACTGTCTCATGAGCTTTCCCCATTGGTGTCTCCACCTCATGAATTTAAGCGTACGACTAGATTGGCAATTAGGTCTGATTGTTTTACTGTTAAAATTGCTAGATGTAACCGTAAGTTCAATTCTATCAGGTCATCCCTTAAGTTAAAATGAACGAAATTTAAAGAGTATTTTATAATGTCTAATGGAGCTGAACATTATTTTTTATGTTTAGATGCATTTAAACTGATCAAAGTTTATTTCAGAGAAAAATAAAATTAAATTTTGTTTGATTAAAACCCTGCTAACATGGAAGTACCCAAGAATCATTTGAGGCACATAATGCTTTATGAGTTCAAGAAAGGAAACTCAGCAGCCGAAGCGGCTAGAAACATTCACTCAGTTTATGGAGAGGAATGTGTGAATGAAAGAACTTGCAGAAGATGGTTTGCAAGATTCACCCTTGAAGATGAAGATCGAACCGGACGTCCAGTTGAGTTTAATGAAAAGCTTCTTGAAGCAGCCCTTGAAGAAAATCCTGCTTTATCAGTTGAGGAATTAGAAATGGTTCTCAGTTCAAACCATACAACTGCTCATCGTCATCTTCAACAACTTGGAAAAGTACCTAAACTTGGAAAATGGGTGCCTCATGAATTGTCAGAAAACAACCTCAAATCCCGAGTTGACATCTGCTCTTCTCTCCATTCTCGCCAACACATTTTTCACATTTTTTTTTTTTTTGATAGACTTGTGACTGGCAACGAAAAATGGATCTTTTATCGAAAAAAGCGTCGTAGACAGTGGCTTGGTAAAGGGGAAGGACCCCAGCCACAGCCGAGAAGGGAACTTCATGGACAAAAGGTTCTTCTTTCAATCTGGTGGGATCGCCAAGGAATAATCCACTTTGAATTCTTACCACCTAATGCAACAATTAATACTCAAATATACTGTCAACAATTAGAGCGTTTGAATCAAGCTTTGAGGAAAAAAAGACCTGCTCTAGTGAATCGAAAAGTGGTGATGTTTCATCAGGACAATGCGCGACCACACACAGCAAGAATCACGTCACAAAAAATCGAAGAACTTGGTTGGGAGAAAATTCACCTTATTCTCCCGATCTTGCACCTTCAGACTACCATTTGTTTCGTAGCTTACAGAATCATTTGGAAGAAACAGCTTTTGTAACACAGGAAGAGGTTAAAACTGACATTTGTGATTTCTTCGAATCAAAGCCAAAAGAATTTTACAGTAATGGAATTAGTAAGCTTGTTAATAGATGGAAGGAAGTCATAGATAATCAGGGAAAATACATTGTTGATTGAATCTGTAATTAAATGTAACATTTGGTCACTTGTTTTCTTTATTCAAAATTCGGACACAACTTATGGGATGACCTGATAATAGTTTCTTTTCTCACACTTCACGCACTTCTCGCTTTTGGAAATCTCTCCTATATTTTTATTTTCTAATTACCTACAGTTGTCAGAAATATAACCTCAACTGCCATTTTCTGTCTTCCTGAATCCTCTTTTATTTTTTATCTTCACTAACGTTTTCTCATCTTCTTTCACACTCAGTAACCCCTCCCCTTGCGTCTTAGTGGCATTATCGCCTTGTTTGGAGAGGAATATAAAAAATAAACAAAATATAAAATATAAAAAATATAAAACTTTGCGACATATGATAGCTTCCTGGTGCCTCGTGTCACAGAAGACCTCTGGCGGGTGGGGGCGCAATCAAATTGTTGTCTATGGTTGAATGATCGTCCCCATGCCCAACCTTTGATAAAATGTTGGTTTTCTGTGGAGGACTCCCTTTCCTTAGACGATCTGTTCACATGTTAAAGCGGTCTATCTACAGAGATTTTGGAATTCAGATTTCTTTCACTTAAACTGGTTGCTAGTCAAGGCTAAAGAGATCAGTCGGCTTTACTATTTAACCCATAGCTGGAGTGAAGAAGAGATGAAATCATGACGTTCCCTAAAGTTATTTGCGCTAAAGTAAACGCGACGAATTCTGGACTTGAATCTGGACCTATTTTACCGATTTCTGGTTCCGAGTAGCTATCTATTATGTCACCCGATACATATCAGGAATTTATAACGGTTGTATTTTTCTTTCATTAAAAGCTTCTTTATATTCCCAGACGGATAATCATCTAATATTCATACATGTGAGTCAGTGAATTTTCTTTGTTCCTTATTAATGCTGAGCAAATGGCTCTTTGGGGAACTATTCAGCTTGAATGCTTACGTTTGTAGCTTGGGGGTCGACCAGAAAATAATCATTGACAATAGCGATGTTTATTAGAGTCGCCGAAATATTGTATAATTTATTAATCTCGTTTCAAAGATCTGCGAGTGTTCACCTGAGCAATCGAAAAAGTGTTAATTATTAGGGTTGGAAATTCTAATAATTGGTTCAATCCCGCTATTTTCTTGGCACCTGATTAACTCTCTCTAAAGGTTCCTATCTAATGATTGCCTCCTTCTTTTTCTTCGCTAACATGCCTGAAAACCTTTTACGATAACAAGTTTTTTTTTGTTGTTGTTCTATGTACCGCGTCCCTTGAGGGCAGAGGCGATCGTGGCTCTCCAGAACTTCCTATCCCTTGTGGCGCTTAGCAGTTTTCTCCTTTTGCTAAGGATCCTACCCACACTTGTTGCGCAATCTATCCACACAACATCTGGATTAACTTAGTAATTTTTTATCGTTATATAGCAGTTATAGCTATTTTTTCGTCCAATTATTGGATTGATTGTTGTAGTCTATTCAAATGGTTATTTTGGCGGGATTGGTTTGTTTGTTATTTACTTTATTTATTTATTTGGGTTGGTTATTTTTACTAGTTTTTTATGTATTTATTTTTTATTTATTCTATTCCGTCTATTCTAACGGGAATGGTTTGTTAATTTGTTTATTATTTGTTCCGGTTATTTTATTTTACTTGTTTTTATATTATTTTGTTTACTTTATTCATTTCAGTTTTCGATTTTTAAGTAACGTAGTAAAAATTTGTTTTCCTGACTGCATTTTGAGATGAGCTCAGATCGTTTATTTAGTAATTTGTTTTGGTCTGGGAAGGTAATAATACCTATTTTTCCTCCAAGCAAAGTTTGCAGGTTTTGGATTGACAAAAAAAAAAATTACTACGTTACTCAAAAATCGAAAACCGAATAGAGTGAATAAAATTATAGAAAATAAATAATAAGTAAATAAATAAGAAAAAAAAAAGTAAAAATTAATCCAAATAAATAAATGAACAGATTTTAAAAAATCGCTCCCGCTAAAATATGCGTTAGAACTAATAAAAATAAACATAAATTAGCAAAAACTAGTAAAAATAGTCAATCCAAATAAATAAATAAAATAATAAATAAATCAAAAACTGTCTCCGGTAAAATAACAGAATAGATTACGGCAATCAATCTAAAAATTGGACGAATAAATAGCTTTAATTATCTTCCCAGACCAAAACAAACTATTACATAAGCGACCTAAGCAACACCCCAATTTTTTACTACGCCATTAAAACATCGAAAAGAATTAATAAATATATAAAATAAAAAATGAAAATAAAAACAAGTAAAATAAATTAACCCAAATGAATAAATAAATAAACAAGCCACTACCGCCAAAATAACCGCCAGAATGAATTAACCACAATGCATCAGTGACCTATATATATATATATAAATAGTCGAGAAAATATCCAACACTCACGGCCTGATGATTGCGTCTAGCATGAAACAGCCTATCGCATCTGAGTGTTGACTCCAATATTCACTTTTATATTTATATTTACATACGTTCTATCTCTGATATTGAGCACTTTATCCCATAAACTATATTTCTTCATTCATATATATATATATATATATATATATATATATATATATATATATATATATATGGTGGGGGTTAGAGTATGAACGTGTGAAAAGGGAAGAAAAATAACAATCTTCAAACAGATCTCTACAAATTTAAATATTTTCTATTATGGAGTATAAAAGCAATCTTTATTTTCTTTTAAGTTGAAAGAAACGAGATGCACATTTCTCGCAAAGTTCAGAGTGAAATGTTCAGTTTGCTTTTTTTTTTTACAACACAACAGAAATTAATTGCTTTAGTATGAATGAAAAGCTGTATGCGGTTACACAACGCCAGAGTCACGTATTTACGTTGTCTTATGCATGTGTGTAATTTTCCGCCAATCACCAGTAGGCTCAAAGGGCGCTATCAATCGACTTTCTTTGTACTGCTGCTACGATTCGTTTATTTACATATCTTCGTTAGTTTTTCGTGTTGTATAATTTGCTTTAAAATTCGGGGAATATTGCTAGAATATACTCAATAATTGTACGAAAGGTTGAGTAATACGAAAGATAAAAGTAATCAGTATCACACAAACCCTGCTGCCGAAAAACTGAAAAACGGTTTTTTGGGAATTTACGCAACGATATTTATGAGAAAAATGGGATCAAGAAAGCTAAAAATTAGATTTACTAATCTCAGAAGTTTATTGGTTAATAAACATTTTTCCCAAATTTTAAATATTTATTTTGGGGGAGAAAATATTGTTAATCATTTCCTCAATTTTAAACAAGGTTGCACGCACACGCACACACACACATACACACTAAAACACACACACAAACACACACACACACATATATATATATATATATATATATATATATATATATATATATATATATATTCAAGGATCGAATTTATTAAATACAAATAAATTGGCTCGATCTACTTGGTATTTTAAACGTAAAATAACATTTGAATTGAGCTTATTGGCTAATAAGAACTACCTAGGGTCATATTTCAAGCTACCCTTATAAAGTTATATCGTGGTTGTGGTTGTTGCTGTACTCCCTGGAATAACACCTTTTTTGAAGGACACTTTCGTGTTATATACCGTCTGTGTTAAAAAAAATCTAGCTGTGGAAATTGACATCCTTCTTAAAAATCCAAAAGTCTTTAATCGGCATGAGTCACGTACCCTTCCCCGTTAAGTTGTACTTTTAATTACGCTGCTTTAATTAGACGATATCAATTTGAATCGCGACGAAAAGCAAAACTGAATTGAAAAATTTAATAAAGTATTGTTTTTTAAACTTTTCACTCAATTCAATATTGAAATCTATATATATAATCTATAGATTTTTTTATCAGTCGAATCCATTTAATTTTTTAGTCTTTTTTCTTTTTCTTTTTATCTCTTTTGTAAGTAGCTATTCGACGCCGTGATATTAGAAGATCTTCCATGATTGAACACTGCGGAATACCGACTTACAAAAGTGATGGAAAGAAAGACTGTAAAATTAAATGAATTCGGCTGATAAAAAAAAGTTATAAAATTCCAAGAAAACCTCTGTCGTGCGCATGTGCAGTTCTACCAATATTTAATCAATATTTCCTCTAAAGAGGCAATGTGGCGCATCCTGGGGTTCGAAACCTACGAGCGGCATCCAACAGTGATGAATCCAGCTGTTCATCTTGAAAATGTCCGGCGTGTATATTTCACAGAAGATGCTGCTCGAAACGTAGTTGAGAATACACCAGAAACCACATTGACAGCTTTCTTCAAATTATGCCAAAGTGACTTGTTTGGCCGTCTACTTGAGGTTCCCGTCTACTACACCTGGACACAACATATAGAGCAGGCGAAAGTAAGAAGCACTAGTTGAGGGCTGGGAAGAAAATACTGACTTCAAAAGCAGGGCCATCGGGTGAGTGTAGACTCTGCACCCCAAACAGCAGGAGTGCTTCTTTCTGCGTCTGCTGATACATACACTCAGAGGTTCTACATCGTTCATAGTCTTGCGTAGATGTAATGGAGAAGTCTGTAAGACCAATAGAGAAGCCTGTGTCAAACATGGACTATTGGAGGACGAGGAACAACGGGACCAGACACTGTAGGAGGCAGCACTCAGCAGAGAACCAAGTCAACTGCGCCAGCTATTTTCCATCATGTTGATAACATGTGGCTTGGGTGAACCTCTCAAGCTTTAGGCAATTCACAAAACCAGCATGGCAGAGGACACCCTACGAGGGATTCAAAGGCAAACCTCAGCGTAAATTTTCACCTTCAATAATGCCAATTACAGTGAGGCATCAGTTGATCTGGACACCCGTGTGCAAGCTATGGGAGGCCAAGGAATTACCACATTTGTCCTACATGAACCTGAGCAGGCAGGAAGCAATCTCGCAATCGACTATATGCGGTAGTTCAACTATGACCCCAATGAAATGACAGCGAACATAGCTAATAAGGAATATAAACTGATGAACGACCAACTGGGTGTTTATAACACTATTATTTCGAGCATTGAAAGAGTGAAAGAGGAAATCTATTCTTCCTTGATGCCTCAGGTGGAACGGGAAAGAGAATTATCATCAACCTACTTTTGGCTAAAATGCGCCAAATGAAACATATTGCTCTAGCAGTGGCATCAAGCGGAATAGCTGCATCCCTGCTAAGTTGTGGCCGCACATCTCATTCGTACTTCAAACTCCCTTTGGACCTGTCCAAGAAAGAGAAGTCAACCTGCAACATCAGTCGTGGTTTTATAAAAGAAAACTCCTCAGTGATTGCGAATTGTGAAAAAGCTGAGACTCACAACCAACATGACAGTGTAGCTCAGTGGTTACGAGGAAGCTGCAACTTTTTCTAATCAACTATTAGATGTTGATGTCACTTTGGTCGGCGAGCAGGATGGCCAGGTCAGTTTGCCTTTTGGATATATGGGATCTGATTTAAAGGAACTAATGACTAACCTTGGGAATCAGTTTATAAATAACTGGCTGAGAACACGTGAAATTTTAGCTCTAAAGAATGTGACAGTTGATGATTTGAACATCAAACTTCTGGACCAGTTGTCAGGTGAGCGTCACAGCTACAATTCCATTGATGTTGTACTAAACACCGATGAAGCTGTGAATTATCAAGTTTAATTTTTTTAATAGCCTAACACCAGCATGCCTCCCACCTCACTTAAGAGTAGAGCTAAGAAAACTAGATCCAGTGAAGTTTTGCAATGACACACGACTTATAAAGATGATGCCAACAGTTTTGCAGGCGACAATTCTGACTGGCAACGCAAGCTGCGAGGCTGTTTCTTATTCCTAAAATTTCACTTATTCCCTCGGATATGCCTTTCCAGTTCAAACAGCTGCGTCGCGGTGAAACTGCGTTTTTCAATCAGTATAAAAAAAAAGCTCTTTGTATGTGGTAGGCCTTAACCTTGCAGAACCGGTTTTCTCCCATGGCTAACTTTACGTGGGCTGTCCAAGTGTCGGCAATACCGATCAGAAATGTTGTTTAGCAAGAGGCTCTGCAAATTAACACGAAACACCCAAGCATAAGGTGTTTATGATTTAACCGTACGATGTCAGTGTTGTCAATCTTTTATTAATCTATATGTTGTTCTATTTGTAAATCTATATATAAATCTATTTACAAGTCTATGGTGAAACTATATGTCAGCCTATTTGTACCTCTATTGTAAATTTAGTTTAACACTTTAACCTCCTTAGCGCTATATTCTCTGTGAATACACAGAAGCCCTTTTCAGGGTTACTTTTTTTGAATTGTTACTTTCGGATAAACGATATGCTGTTATTACGTCAGCTCGATTTTGATAATCATAAGTTCCTAAAATCGTAGGGGCGGTGGTTGGGTGTGATCTGTGAACGAATAAACACCCTTTTCAGTGATACTTTGAAGTGTTACTTTCGGTTAACGGAAGAAAGGATATGAATGCGGGAACTGGGAATACCAACCGCTTTCCCGGGAATTATCGGCTATGTCAACTAGTATTATGTATATATTATATATATTATAATATATATATATATATATATATATATATATATATATATATATATATATATATATATATTATGCGTGTGTGTACGTGTGTACATAGTTTACTCTTAATGTTTCCTAAATTTATGGGGTGGAATATTCAATAAGCCAATGTTTGTGTGTGTGTATATATACATATATATATATATATATATATATATATATATATATATATATATATATATGCTTATATTGAGGAAATATATGTAATTAAGGCTTCTACAGACACTTAAACATGTTTAATTAAAACTACCTTTCTTTTGATAAAGCCATCATCAAAAGCTTTTGCCCATCATCTTTTGAAGATGAAAAATGGTGGTCATTAATGCCAACCGGCAAAAATGATGAATTTTTGTTTTGTTTTTTGTAATTTTTTTTTTTTTTTTGGGGGGGTCCTTTCTCTTAATTAAATATCCTAACAATTTGAAAACTTTTACAATATCCCGCACCAACGCTTCCCACCCATAAAGTTTGTCACATCAGATTTCATTGATCAGCTAGGCCTTTGATTTTGTGGTCAGGACAACGCAGATTCGATTGATTTTCGATACATTCGCTGTGCTAACAGCAACTTTTTCTTCATTTATGTGCTATGTCTTAAGCGATCATGACTCTCCATAACTTCCTATCTTTTTTGCACTAAGTAACTTTTACCACATTACCATCGATTTTTCAGCATGTTCAACTATCTATATACTTCTTCATTTATGTATTATGTACATTTAGGAGCTGTGCGATTATGGCTCTCCACAGCTTGTTTCTCAAAGCAATATTTGCTCATTCACCATTCATTTTCTCCATATTATGCATGCATATTTTCATTCATTTCATCTTCTTCTTCTATGCCATGTCCATTCCATATAGGAATAAAGTGTCGTTACCGACACTGGAGTTTGAACACAGATCACCAGAGAGCAAACACAGGCGATCCCATTTTGAATAAGTAGATCACGTGATGGTAAAGGATATATATATATATGGGAATTAGCGTGGCGTCTAAGTTATCAATCTCCGAATCACATCGGAAGTGTGCTTGTCGAACTCTCTGACTCTGTGTAGAGAGGAACCCAGACGAGGCTATGCCAAAGGGCAGAGTCTCGTCTGGAGTTGTAGACAGTTACTCGACCCCGTTCTTACATGGTCTACGAAAAATTTTTGTCCGAGCCTACGGGTTCGGATACCCCACAATAAACTTGGCCTTGTGCCGCATCCGACCGCGTGGGGCGGTTAATGAATATCTCACTCTCTGAATTACTTCAGAAGTGTGTTTGTCAAACTCTCTGCCTCCGGGCAGATAGGAACCCAGACGAGGCTGTGCCGAAGGGCAGAGTCTCATCTGGGGTGGTAGACTGTTACTCGATCCGTTTATACGAGGTCTACGGGTAATTTTTTCCCGAGACTACGAGCTCGGTTACCCCACTATAAACTTGTCTTTATGCCACATCCGACCGCGTGGGGTGGTTAGTGAATATTTCACTATACGTATTCCTATTCGGATCACTATTCGGTGGGTACTATTCGAGCGAGTATTATCGAGCAAGTACTATTAGTGCGAGTGTTATTCGAAGGCGTCTGACACCAGTATTGTTTAACGATGTTACTATAGTTGTATCTACAATTACAAAGTCTCTACTACAACGAGCATTACGAAAGTGACAACGGGTATTCATTGACATCACAAAAGTGTCACAAAAATCACGATAAAGTTGTCTTCTCTTTCTTCTCTCAGCCGGGCGATCGATAGTTTTGTTTTTCGGAATTAAAAGAGAGAGCTTCAAAAAAAACGGATCCAAAACTTATCTATTTTATTATGACGTGTATATTTTTAACTAGCCGGTGGGGGTCGCTCTGTCACACACACCCCCACACACACCACTGATGAGCAAGTTCCCCGAGACAAGAAATAACCACCTCTAATGTGTAAGGCGTGTAGAACTTAACTCACTGACAACACTTTCTAACTCTAACATTCCCACGTTCGGTTCAGCCAATCAAAATCAACATCCCTATTTAAGTCGACCAGCTGACCCCAAGGTCAGTCTCAGAAGGTCTGAGACAAATACACTACCATTAAAGAATAATAGTTTGAAATTTTTATTCAACATTACTTACCTAACCATCAAAAATTCATTTATGAATTTTATTTCAACTATTTACTCTAAAATACCCTCTATAATTCTTACAATATTTTTCATTGGATCTTGATCATATGACCACTTCAGCATGCACATATACGATTCCTGAAATGGAATTAACATAAACAACGAAATTCTGACCAGTTTTTCACGCTTCACAAACATTTTTTAACAAAAAAACAGAATACTGAACAAGCCTTTGTCCATTCTTGGACACTAGCTTCCGTGCCCCAAGGACAACAACTCAGACGCTAACGGTGAACTATTACCTCTCCATTATACACTCCACTCAGGTCAGCAGCTCCCACCTTTCCGATCCAATATTCATGGGGAGAAGAAAATTCCTTCACTTGAGACTACAAGTCATAAAACAAATAATTCAAATTTTAATCTAAAAATTGGACATTTCTGCTGTTACACGATTTGGACAATTTTGCTGTTACACCCGTGTATATATATATATATATATATATATATATATATATATATATATATATATATATATATGTGTGTGTGTGTGTGTGTGTGTGTGTGTGTGTGTGTGTGTGTGTTAAAAGTGTTTTTTGTTTTTTTTTAATAAAAAAAATCATCCTCGATAATGGCTAATTGAATAGTCAAAAGCGCTTGGATGTATAGAACATTTGAACATTTTTTTACACACTTTATGTCAAGAAAGAGGCCTTGGAAAATCTGATACTGACAGGATATATTGAAGGGACAGAGTAAAAGAACACATTAAGTTATGTGTTCTTTTACTCTGTCCCGCTTGTCTTGAGTAAATGGATGGCGGAACGGAACTTAGGAGAAATAGCAGAAAGACAAAAATTATTAAGAGCTATAAGGGACAGGAAATTGTTTAGAGTCATGATCACCTACCTCCTGAGAGAACAGGGTACATAAAGAAGATGTGAGAAATGCAATAGCCGCCGGTGGGGTCAAAAATCCCCACTGACGTCTTTACTGAAAGCACATTAAAAGCAAAGAATCTAAGGTTTTATATCTAATTCTAAATCACTCAACTTCCCAAAGATCGGTGATTTTTTGTTTTGTTTTTTTGTTTTGTTTTTTTGTTTTTTTTTTTTCTTTTGTTTCTTTTTACTACATTTTTTCTGAAATAGTATTTAACATCCTTATTTTGAAAAGTATTATTTTGCGTTTCTCTCGCTCTCAATATATATATATATATATATATATGATTTCAACTTGCTTTTTTTCTTTCTCATTTTTCTATTTGCAGCAAAATAGTTCCCAAGGCAATAGAAATGCGTCATTTTCTTTTTTCAGAAGACGGTTTGAGAATATTTTATTCAATTTCAAAACTTTTTTTTATTATTTCGTTTCTTAATACAGCACACATCCTTTTACCATACCAGAAACAACATCGTTCTTAGGAATGTCGATTGCTATGAAAGATATTTCCAATCGTATATAACGAATTTAAAGATCAACTAGAATATTCAAACTCGTATCAAAATGAAGTAAATTTATTTCTTTTCACACTTACGACGTTTGATTAATACATAAAATCTGCACTCCTCTATAACAAGTTGTCTGTCATATAGCAAGTACAGAGAAATATTACAGGTTTTCATTGAGTGTCACTACAAAATTTGGGATTAAATTGCACAACAATATTTAACATGTCGTCAAATATACACACCCAACATAAAATTACTTTCCGATGCATTTTAATATTAAAATCACTTTCCAATGCATCTTCATAG
Organism: Acanthosepion pharaonis; assembly: GCA_903632075.3. Classification (NCBI taxonomy): domain Eukaryota; kingdom Metazoa; phylum Mollusca; class Cephalopoda; order Sepiida; family Sepiidae; genus Acanthosepion; species Acanthosepion pharaonis. The sequence continues at coordinate 232,669 of CAHIKZ030000957.1, read as the reverse complement.
TAAAATCACTTTCAAATGCATTTTCTTAGTCAAATCACTTCCCAATACATTTTCATATCAAAATCCTTTCCCAATACAATTTCAACATAAAATTCCTTTCCAATGCATTTTCATAGTAAAATCCCTTTCCAATGCATTTTCATAGTAAAATCCCTTCCCAATGCATTTTCATATTAAAAACCCTTTCCAATTCATTTTTCTCAATTTGTTTTCAGTGTAATATAAATTGCACTCCAATTTTATAATCAAATAATTTCCGAACACTTCCGCTTTGTATAATGGTAACTGAGGCTAGTCTCGTTGACTACTAGTAGTGATCTATAGCCTCACTAGCTGCTCCATACGAAATTCGATATTATATAACCCAACTAAGGCTGATATATTTTAAAATCAATTAGCAGAACCAAAAAGTCTAGAAGATCTACCATACTGACAATTAATGTACAAGAAATATTTTCTAGGGTTAATATAGTCAGGCACAAGAGCACAAAAAGAGTTTTGAGTATCGAACACTGCTTTAGAGAATTGTTTGTTGAAAAAACCTCTAATCCTCATTCTATATCAAGTGTCATGTATTTCCTTTCTTAATGCTTATATAATCCACCAACGGGCAGAAGCCTCAAAGTCTAGTTTCCCGTTAGAACGTCCGAATCGCACCAATACATATCGATGAGTCAATAACTATATCGATCGGTTATTTCTTTGTGCCAACTTGACTTTTACATCGAGTAAAAACAAGTTGAAACACCTTTCCATTTTGACGTCAGTATTTAAACCAATATTTTCCCAAAGACGTCAGAGAAATTCAAGTACACACAGGCACGCGCGCCGGTGCGCACACACACGCAAACATACAGTTACGCTTAGAGTAATTTAACGATATATCAATGTTTTTTGAATTTTTAATATCGACTATAAGTTCTATAAGATAAAGCTCCGAATGAATGAACACATAGGTAAACGGGTGTCCTTTTTTACGCGAAAGTCAAGATCAGTGGACAAAGGTGAAGTTTTAGAGAAGAGGCAAATAGACATTGTTTGGGTTTATATCAGAAAATGAATGAATCCATCTGGAATGTGTTCCTCCCTTTTTAATGTGGAGGTTTAATTCTTCCACAGGAGATGCAATCTGTGTATTAAAGTCCCGCTGACAGGCCACACACGGATAGATAGATAGATAGATAGATAGATAGATAGATAGATAGATAGATAGATAGATACTGTGGCGGATAGATAGATAGATAGATAGATAGATAGATAGATAGATAGATAGATAGATAGAGTGGCGGATAGATAGATAGATAGATAGATCCTTCTTTGTCATTTCATTATTTTTTTAACAAAACTCCATCGAATTGTGATAGCAAAAATCAATTATTTTATAAAAAAGTAAAAATTCATGACCCTAACACACACACACATATATATATATATATATATATATATATATATATATATATATATATATATATATATATATATATATATATATATCTTCCAGGTACGATTAGAACAAATAGAGTGCAATTATGCAATTACAACGTTCGTGACATTTAATTTAAAAGAGGGTTCAATACAGAGTAGAGAAATGTTGTTTATTTAAGGATATTACGCCAAAAAAATGTAAAAATCGCTACATAATTGCGGTCGTATTTCAATGTATATCAATGCATCTCATCACAATCGTCTGATGAGATTCACTGATATGCATTGAAACACGACTGCAATTGTGTAGTGATTTTTACATGTCATATATATATATATATATATATATATATATATATAAATGAATTCAATGAATTCAGCTTTTAGTTCTTAAATTCATCTAAATTTACAAATTCGTGAAAATGTTTACCCAAATAACTGAAACACAAACAAATAACTTTATCAAAATTACAAAAACCATATCCCTTGAATACTTTCAACAGTAATAACAGCAAAAAAAATACCTTATGTAACTAGATGGGAAAATACTGATATAATGTTGACTTTCTACACTACCTTAAACAAATATTTATGAAGGAAACTCCCATCAATACTAGGAAGAGGTATAACAGTCCCTGAAAAAGTCTTTGAATACATTGTGACATTAACGGTTCGGTAATTGATGATTTTGTAAGCGTAACCTTGATGTGACAGAAGGCCGAAAGTATCAGTCATAATTGATCTATTCGAAACAAGCTTGTTAACCATTACACCACGCTGAAGTGTCCAAGATGACTTTTTAAGCGTAGCCTAGATGGGGCACAAGGCCGAAATTATGGAGCAACAAGAGAGGATCGAACTCACTCTTCAGACGTAATTGATCTCGCGAGACAAGCTTGTTATCCATTACCCCACTTCGAAGTGTTCAAACGTTCCGTTTAATTAATGCCGAATGTTTCCTATATAGAAATGGTTATTTTTTATTTTAGCAAAAACGGTGCAAAATTTTTCCCAGTCGAGGTTGTCAATCTTTTTACATGGCATTTTTGTCATATTATCATAACCGAATACCACGTTTTTCCGACTAATCAAATCGTGTCTTCTTCTTCCTTCGACCGTAGTCGGTATCATCGAGTTAATAGGAACGGTTCTTTCCTTAACTATAGTATGTGCTTCACCAGAGCTACATACAGTTTTAATTTCAGACCGGTTGCCACCCAAAGCCATAGACCCAGTCTGTCCTGCTATTTACCCATAGCCGAGTGTGGAGAGAAGAGATGGTTTCATAAAGAGAATCTAAGAAAATATAAAGAATTCGACTGGAATTCGAACTCGGCTCATCGATTCCTCAATCCACCGTGCCTCCCTTTCCCGTACCTTTTCTTGCTTCAAGCAGTTTAAATGCTTTAACTCATGACAATATATGTCTGCTATAATCAATTGACTGACACCAGCTAAAAGAGGACTACAGTTACACAATCGCAATTTTGCTGCTGCTGTTGCTGCTGCTAAATCTATGAAGGCTTTGAGCTCAAGAGAATTACATTGTTTCTCCAAACTCTCACGGCCTTAGTGGGGCGGAACAACCTCCAGCGTCAGACTGATCTGCTGGTGACCCTAGCAGAGGAAGTCCTTCCAACGGTCGTGTGGTCTGCCGTGGGGTCGTCACGAGTTTGAAAATGACGGATCGAACTCTAGTAGTGTGATCATCAGGTCGTTGCAGGACGTGATCGAGCCAGCGAATATGTCACTAAGCAATGGTGCAGATGGTGTTCGTCTGGCCAGTCCTCCGGTTAAGCACCTCACTGGATACGACCTTTGAAACCTCTCCACAATCCTGAGGTCACGGGACTGGAATCCATGGACGCTGGAGATTAGGGCCTTGCTGAAAGGACACGTATCAGCGTCGTATAGTAGCAGAGGTATTAAGCTGGCTTTGTAAACTCGTAGCTTGGTGCGACGGGAGAGGTCGTGACACCGCCATAGTAGTCTCCGGAGGACTATAAGGACACCTTCAGCCTGCTCACACCTTCTGTTGTTCCCGGTGAGAAGGTCGCCTTTGATGGAAACTTCTGAGCACACCAAATACTATACGTTTCCTCGAAGTATAACCACTTGTGATTGAGTTTTAGCTTGTTCGTCTGCAAAGATGCCTTTATTCAAGTGGAAATGAATGCAGACATCTTCCCTTGGTTGCAATTAGGTGCTAACAAACTACTAGAAGCCATTTTATAATTGCAGCTACATTTTTTAGTTGTTGCAGGCAGAAGTGCATCACTACCTAGATCGAATCCAGTTTTTAAGTTTAATTTTAACCGAATTTTTATTTTAAATCATTTCACCCCAAGCAAGGTGATAATGCCACTAGGATACACGGGGTTACAGGGTATGAAAGAGAAAGAAATAAATTTAATGAAGAGAAGTGAGTAGAGGAGAATAAAGGAACAATGTTCAGGAAGACATAAGATGGCGATTGAAGTTGCATTTAAATTTTTAAAGATCGTAGGTGGCAGGAAAGCAAGAACTTGTAAGCAGGGTATGAAATGCGACCTAATAAACTCTTAGGATAAAAGAGACGGTTACATATAACTAGTTCAACAGTAAAACGTAAAACGGTGAGACCTAATTGCCAATATAGTAGTACGCTTAAAGTCATGCAGTTGAGGCACTAAGGGAGTGAGCTCATCAGTACAGCTGCCAAATAGTTGTAGAAAAGACAGAGGGAAGTCATATCTTGTTGGGAAGGAAGTAACTGAAGTTGATATGCCAGATTAGGATCGATTTTATTACAGACTCTTCTTTGAATTTTGTCTAGAATTTCGAAATATAGAAGCAGCAGACCAAATATGGCAGCTGTATTCAATTCACAGAGGAATGGTATATTTATAAATGTACATGATGGGTTCTGACGAGAAAAATTTTCAGACATGACACAGTGCACAAACTTTCCTGTCATTAGATGTAGTAGTTGATTCATTATCGGAAGTACGGTGGAGTAATGTATTGAGGAATCGGAGAGCCGAGTTCGAATTCCAGTCGAATCCATTACAATTACTTACGTGCTAATACCCTTGGGAAAGGTATGAATCCTCTTCTTCTTCCTGCCCCCCCCACTTGCTTCTTTGAGGAGATGATCTGTTAAATCGGACCTGTCGCCCTGACATAAACAGAAAAAGTTATTCTTAACAGGCAGGAGAGAACAAAAAAAGATCGTGGTTTCACTTGGTATTTCCGTTCAGGCACAAAAGCGATGCCGGCTTTCACCCAGGAAGAGGTGTACTTTCTCAACAGGACTATCGCAAAACGAGTTCCAATCATTTCGTTGATAACAGAAGGATGTTCTGTTAATATGGGGTTCTTGACTGATGGGAGCACTGAAAGAAATATCTATAGACACTACCATGTGATCGGAGTTGCTAAGAGGGCAAAGCTGCAGAATATGACATGAGTTCGAGGTAGAGGTAAGGAAACATCAAGCTGATCAAGTACTTTAGAAAGAAAGTTATATATATATATATATATATATATATATATATATATATATATATAATATGTAAAATCGCTACACAATTACAGTCGTGTTTCAGTGCATCTCACCAGGCGATTGTGATGAGATGCATTGATATGCATTGATATGCATTGAAACACGACTTCAATTGTGTAGCGATTTTTACATATTTTTGGTGTAATATTCTTAAATAAATAACATTGCTCTACTCTGTATTGAGCCCTCTTTAAATTAAATGTTACGAACATTGTCATTGTACTTTATTCGTTCTCATCGTACCTGGATATATATATATATATATATATATATATATATATATATATATATATATATATATATATATCGTTAAGCCCCACATGAAGACGTGTCCGTGTTTCATCTCTTAAGATTAAGTTATTTTTTGTAAATTTTTGACACCATTCTTTTTTTTTAATGAAGCTATTTCATGAGCACCATTAAGAGATAAGGGCATTGAAAATAGAATAAACTGGTTAGATCTTCCTAACACTCTTAATGCTAAAAACAAATACATTAAACTAAGATTTCGAATCATATTGTTAAATAGTTTTTTCGGATCGAGACTCATATAGATGCCATGAATGATAGCTAAGCCGTTCAGAAAGTGCTGTATCCTTAAAAAGGTTACAAACAGACGAAGGTGGTACTGTACTCGAGTGGAAGGAACAGAAACACGGGCGTAGATGGAAGAAAGAGAGAATTATTGTAAAAGAGAAGACACTACTGTAAGACAGGGAATCGACTAACACTTCCCTAAGACAGTCAGGCAGTGTTTACTCATTCCCCCACCAGAACGAGATGTGATACAGGGTCTTTTTAAAATAGGGACCTGAGCGCGTACACCGGGGAAAGGGACAGAAATTCCTCACAGGCCCCGTAATCGTCGGTTGCGCTGGACTTGGTGCGAGCACCGATCCCTCCCTCTGGTATGATTTTCTCTGTTGCCCCTGTGTCCTTTGACAGAGAAGCCCCTGAGCGCACTCTGCCCAAAGACAGAGAAGCAACTGAGGGATGATAAGCCATGCGTTAGAAACTCCTCCAAGGAAGAATTGAGATTTACTTGACCCACCCCCACTGAGTCAGGTTGTGACACAAGGTCAGTTTTTAACATGGAAACCCGAGTGTCTTAGCTGGTCATAGTTGGTCATAGCTTGTCCAAGCTGGTCAGAGCTGGTCTAAGCTAGTCATAGCTGGTCTTGGCTTGTCATAGCTGGTCCAAACTGGTCAGCGCCGGTCCAAGCTAGTCATAGCTGTGATACCACCAGCCCACGGACGGAGCCCTGTGACCGGTAAGTATCCTAATGTGTACACCCCTCCAAGCAGGAATTTACGCACTAAGAGAGACAGACAGGCAGACTCTGGTATGTCCTGTGCACACTATATATTACTGACATTGTCCACAATAGCGAGAGTGGAACATTTCATTACAACACCTCCCCCGAGCTAATTTTCCCATGAAATTTTGCTCAATACCTTTTCTTTTTGGGGTCAGGACATAACGGTTTTACTTTTTTCCTCTTCTTAGTACTTTTTCGTCTCACCAGCACAACAGAAAGTTAATTGGTCAGTTGAATAGAACAATGACATAACAAATTCGTTTAAAACTCTATGGGAAATAAAAGTATATCATTCAATCTATTGCTATTTGATTTCGGACATCATTTGTGACAGGGCCTGATAGTATGTACTATTATCAAAAGGCATTTTAGAATACTGAAAATAATATTCACACGATGGCTATCAGATTTCAGACATTAAGAATGAGGTGAAATATTGGGAGGAAATATTTGTTCTGATGTGAAAATGGGTCTGGCTTATTATTAATTCTAAGTAATGAGTTTGACCCTCACTGTATTTCCCATATCTATAGAAAACTAAGATATGCCTGTTTCGTATTTACAGTGACGGTTGCATCCCCACCACATCGGATGTTGGCTGTCGTTGCATTAGTAAAAGTATCTGTTTAAATTCTGAAATTTATAAATTATTATGTGTTTAACTATTGGTATTTACTCTGTGGGCGTAATCTAAGATAGATAGATAGATAGATAGATAGATAGATAGATAGATAGAGATAGACATGAATAGATTGATATAGATAGATATGAGTAAATTGATATGAACAGGCTCAAATAGATAGATAGATAGATAGATAGATAGATAGATAAACAAACAGACGTGAGAAAGTATGTACATAGAGATAGATAGGTAGGATTAGAATTTTCATCAGCTCATCTGTTATATCTTAATATTTGTTTTCTTTTGATCTGTCCATTATATCTTAAATATTTTATTATCATTTTTTCACTTGACCTCACAGAACATGTCTGATAAATTGAATTAATTTGTAGTTGCTTCGATCTGGAACAAGATCTTAACATGCGAAGCATCAAATAACGATTGAAGCCACCCCACCAGCCGACTCACCAACGAAACCTTCTCGTTAAACATCGCACAAAAAATGTTTGGGAAATAAAAATTTGTTCTTATTTTTAATTTGTTGCACATAACACTGTGAACAAAAATAATTTTTCTAAAGAAAGTAAAGGATTATTTTTATTAATCCGACATATTGCTTATCACTTTAAAAAAAAAAAGGTTCGAATCCTACCAGAGAGAGAGAGTAAATTGCTCTTTAGTAAAATTTCTCAAGCATTCAGGCCGGTAGACAAAAATAAATAAACACAGTAGAATCCCTAACAATCGAACTAAGAAGGCCTTCCCGATATGGGGAATTGGTTACAAAGTCCGGATATGAGGGGTTATATTTAGATTAAAATAAAAGAACTCAAATCAGGTTTAACATTTATTTTCTATGCTTTATAGTAAACAAACTAAGCTAATGATGAGTGAAATATAACGGAACTGATTTTAGGGAAAAAGAAATAAATTATGTAATGTTAATGAAAATTAATTAAATTAATTATGCCATGTATGCAAAACAAATAATGTAACGAGGATTTTTTAATCACTGTTGCATGATGGTTATTTCTTTTCCAATGCTATTCTGAACTTTTTTGATAACCCGTCGTTGCTCACATGTTCAGTTCATGGCATCCTCAGCATCTTTCTGTAGAACCATATTTCTGTTGCTTCACCTCTCTTTTTCATTTTTGCTGCCATATAGGAGGACAGATATCAGGTAACAGTTCAACCCTCTTTGTTTGTTATGGTCTGTAAGGACACCTCGATGTAGAATTATATTTAATTAGTTTCACATTTTTGGCCAGATGCTAGACTAAAATAAGCACAAGAAAAGTTAATAAACCAGAGAATATAGTCTATTTTAGCATTTCATTGATTTCGTCATTCACAGATTGTGTCTGTAAGAATAAAATAATTTTGGAATATCGAAGAACGAAAGAAGTTAATCTTAACGTTGACGAAAAAAAGTATAGAATCAGAAATCAAAGAAAGAAAAAGAGAAGGAAGGAAGGAAGGAAGGAAGGAAGGAAGGAAGGAAGGAAGGAAAAAAGACAAAAGAAAGAAGAAATGTAAAAAAAAGAAAAAGAAAGAAAGAAGGAAAGAAAGAAAGAAAAGGAAGAGAAAGAAATTAAAGGAAAACGAAGAAGAAAAAATAAAAGAAAGAAAGAAAGAAAGAAAGAAAGAAAGAAAGAAAGAAAGAAAGAAAGAAAGAAAGAAAGAAAGAAAAACTAACAAACTGTTACTTTGATGGCCCTCTCGGAGCTCTCTTTCGATACCCCGTAATGTTACAAATGATCCGAAAAAATACCTTTTTAATGCAAATCATGATTTATAAATATTTTTGAATCAATAAAATTCGAATTAGCTGTCTTTGTCTAACTTGAAATTTGCTAAAAAAAAATTAAAAAAAACAAAAGAACTATAAAAGATTCAAAGAAGTTAAGTTTTATTTTTATTACAAAATTTTACTACATTTCCAAATATATTTCTTTGTTCATTTTCGGATTAAGAAATGCAGATGTTAACTTGTTAAGAGGAAATACTATTTTAAATATTCTGTTCATTTTTGTTGTTTTCTTGTTTTGTTTCTTTGACACTCGATTGCGAGTTCCTCTTTCAGCAGATCTGGCCAGAGAAAGACGTCTTTAACGATTGCATAAATCTTTCTTTGTTTTCATATGACATTTTTTTTAATGTCGAATCTGTTAAAGACATTCTTGTTGGTGTGCTTCCGATTCACAATATTCGAACGATCTTTTCACTTAATATAACGATGACCTGCTTTTTAATTTCGCTAAAACTTCGTGTACCGCTGTGAGGAGCGAAAACAAATTAAACATTAAAATCATTTGTTTCTTACCGACTTTTACAAGATTTCAAGCAGATCGTCTTTAAAATCCTATAATCGATTTGGCAACGTTCAAATTACATTTTTATTGAATTACATTTTTGTTGAAATACATTTTATCAATTCAAAGCACGGTGGAGTAATAGCGAATCGGATGGCCAAGTTCGAATTCCAGTCAAATCCATTACATTCACTTATGTGCTAAAGGCATGAATCCTCTTCTTTTCTCCACCAGCTATGGGTAAATAGCAGGACAGACTGAGTTCTATAGCCTTGGATGGTAACTGGACTACCGCAGAAAAAATGGCAACATACTGCGGTAAAAAATCTGCCTCCTCAGTCATGTAATGAAAGTGTATCACGCATGGCACTGACTGAATTCAAATTTATATTCTAATCGGGATATTTGGTATGATTATTTAAAGATGATTAACCACTAGCTCAGTAGTGTTAAGAAACATATAATATTCACACTTGCTATAATAATATTACTAATAGTAGACTCTCCCATCGTATTCGAGGGTCAATCAGCTCAGTTCCTAGGAACCGATAGCCCAAACACCAGCACATATGATACGATAATAGTGGTGAAGGCTTTGTGCAGAACCAACCACACTTTTTGAAGGGACGAATACAGAGACCTGGTGCGCTACATGCCACAATGTCCCCAAACAACCCTCCGCAGGTTTTGAATTCAGAGTTGTCCTTCTCCTAGACCAGTTGCCATCCAAAGCTATAGACCCCAATCTCTTCTGTTATTTACCCATAGCTGGAGGGAGAAGAGGTTTAATACCTTTCCCAAGGGTATTAGCATGTAATTGAATGTAATAGATTCGACTCGAATTGGAACTCGGCTCTCCGAACCGCGATCCACTACTCCACCGTGCTTAATATTACCAATAAGAATTAACTCCAACTTATTACTGCTGTTTTTCATGATAATACTCAGGGTCAGTATACTCTTTATTATTAGTTTTATTTATTACTAGTTTTATTTCATCTTATTATTGTTGCTTTTTATCCAAACGCTATACATCATGCTATTTACTCTTCATTATTACTATTATTTTATTCCATATTATTATTGATGTTTTTTTATCATAACACTGAGAAGTCCATTTAAAATAATGTCTCCGTAATCATTTTTTCCTAATTGATGTTGAGCTATAGTGGATGAACTTAATTGCTGAACTAGAGGTTTGGTCCTTCATAGAAATAAACAATCAACAGGAATTAGAAGATAATAAAAGTTTACGCTAGTATTGTACGCAGTTGAATTATGGATATCTTTAAATTTGATGATGGCGTCAGGACAAATGCAGACATACAAACTATTGGATTAATAAATAAAAAATCTATTGGACTATATATATATATAGAGAGAGAGTAATTCGTCGAGCCTAGAATAATCCTCAACAGAATGCAGAAAGCACTGGACGGCCGTTTCATCTTATCTGGGACATATCAGCAGTGCATATCCACTACCGAGAATCGAACCCTGACTGTTTCGATACAATGCCAACGTCATACAAACTGTACCACGAAGAAAACGCAAAACCAGCCGCGATATACCGCCGCTACTCAGTTCAGCAGCGATACTCATCCAAGTATTCAGATAACCTCGGAACAATGCCCCAAGAGCCACAACTGCTTTTTGACCCTTAGCCACTCCCACGCAGAGCATTAGCTGGGTCTAGCAAGGATATATAAGTGATTATTTTGGGGTTCTAGGCTAACGGCCGTCCAGTGCTTTCTGCATTCTGTTGAGGATTATTCTAAACTCGAAGAATTACTATATGATTAGCCTAAATCCCCAAAATAATCACACACACACACACACACACACACACACACACACACACACACACACACACACATATATATATATATATATATATATATATATATGACAAAATATAATTTTAAGGTATGCTATATTTATGGGTTAAAGTACTCAATATCAGGGCTAGAACGTATATAAATATAAAAGTGGACATTGAAGTCAACACCCAGAGGTGGCAGACTGTTTCATGCTTAGACACAATCGGCAGGCTTGATGATTGTGTTTAAGCATGAAACAGACTGCCGCCTCTGACTGTTGACTTCAATGCCCACTTTCATTTATATTTATATATATATATATATATATATATGTGTGTGTGTGTGTGTGTGTGTGTGTGTGTGTGTGTGTGTGTGTGTGTGTGTGTGTGTGTGCCATTTTAAAGCAAAATATTACCGTGAGGAGCAATGGAAATTGCTGCCGTTATTGTTAGAGGTGGAACAGTAGAGAAGTTATCAAAATCAATGGACGAAGTAATGACGAAGGCTATAGACTGTCGAGGAGTATATTGTGTTATTTAAATATATGATTCCAATGCTTATATCTTTGGGATTTAAACGCAATTAACTTGGTTGCTTCGTAGAATCTCAATGTATTTTAAATATTTCTAATAAAAACAGATAAGAGTATTTGACGCTTACGAGATATATCGAAGGCAAAAGTGACGGGGGAAGTCTGAGGGCCAGCTACATGAAGGGCCTGTGTGAATGAATGACGTAAAATGGGGTGAGAGGGATGTCAAAGGTACAAATCATTACAGCCCACGTCTTGAAGGGACACGTTATCAACATAATTTCGCTAATACAGGTTTGTGAAATATTTTCATGATAAAATGTAACTTGAAGTACTATAAGCGACAATTTTTTTCGTTCACCTTTGGACTTTATTTCAAGAAACAAGACTTTTGTCTTCTCTTCTGTGTGCCGTGTCCTTTCAGGTTGGAGGCGAACATGGCTCTCCACACAGTTTCCTGCCCTTCGTAGCTTTTAATAAAATGTCTTTTTGTTATCTCTCAAAAACCGTGTTCCGCCCTCCATTAACTCAGTTTCACTAGGTACGTTATGCGTTTGTTTTCTCCTGTCTCTTTTTTCAATCTGTCCTCTGAGTATCAGATTTTCCAACTCCTCTTTCCTCATTATGTACCCTAGAAATTTCAAATGCTTCTTCCTAATGTTAAGTATGAGTTTCCTTTTGTTTCCATTTTCTCTAAAACTTCGTCGTTACTCACATGTTCCGTCAATGGTGTCCTCAGTATCCTTCTGTAGAACCATATTTCTATTTCTTCAAGTCTTTTCTTCCTCTATGAGAAGATTGTCCTACATACACTGCTATATAGAATATCACGTCATCATCCTTTAAATAAGGAAGGGGTTGCAAAGTGAAAATGACCTTACTTTTCTGTGTTAGCTACCGTTTTTGCTTTTGCCTCATTTTTGGAAAAAAATCATTTTTTTCAGTTGTTTTCTTTATATATAATATTGATCGAGGGCAATATTTCTCAAAATAAAATCGTAAAAAGGCACTCAATTCATTATTAAACCAACAAATATCGGTGTACTTATTGAGAAATACTATTTTTGCAACAACAATCAGACCCTAATTCTTTAAAAATTACACGATGGAATAAACCAAGACAAATATTTTCATCAAATCATTTAATAAACTAAGAGCAGAAATAAAACCTTCGCAAGCATAACTATGGTAATTTTTCTTTCTTGATTATTTTTCATGTTCAATGTTATTTAAGTCCCTTTTGATATTCCAGTAATATTATGTACAATGGAATAGGTGTATTCAGTTGGGATGTCTTTTGTTGAAGTTCCTTTCCAACTGTGAAAACAAAATGCTCTTAATGTGCTTGGTTTCCTTCCATAGTGATGAGATAAATTTATGAATATCAAACAGATTTTAGGGTTTCATTTTTTGATGTCACCTTAATTATCAGGTTTACTAAAGTGTATCACTGATAAATTTTATCAGTTAATTTGAATTTTGGTAATAAATTGGAAAAATTCGGTACTTCTTTATTCTATTTTAAAATTTATTCTTGTATTTTAAAAGTTTTGATAAAAACACTTTTCTTATAAAAGGTGGGTGACACAAATTGCCCACCTAAAAATTGATGGGTTTCTACACCTTTTATTAACTAAATTTTGAGATCAGCCAAGATCGTAAATTGATCTTTTTTTTCCAAAGATGAGCAATTTCAGTACAGCAAAAATGATAGCTAACCATGAAAAACTAAGTCCATTTTCGGAATCAGCATCATTAAATTAACTGAAAACGTGTTTTGTCTCTTGGCACCAAAAATTGTGTTAACCAATGTTATCTGATTTTTTTAAGTGTTTCAATTTTTTTGTTTCCAGCTTTATATTTTTATGATAGGAAAGGATTTGTCCAGATTGAATGGAACGGTAATGTTTTATTCATATGTCTTACTTCAAACTATGTTTATATAGTTTTGCTTGAGCAAATATTAAATAAAAGAATCACATTAAATCATTCACACAGAAGAGGAACATACGCATATACATTACATATGTAGAATGATTCCAAAATAGACATTGCATTCAATTCAGACCAGGTATTAGGGAAGCCGGGTGTATAATGGAGTTCCTGTCAGACGAGTGCGGAATTACGTCACCTTATACCTGCATCCGGTTCGCAGATATTTTTTTTCTTTATATATGTAGTTATATAAATAACAGACTTAGGATCTCGAGACAGTCTCTCACACATGAAAAACTAAGTTCATTTTCGAAAACAGCACCATCAAATTAACTAAAAACTTTTTTTGTTTCTTGGCACCAAAAATCGTGTTGACCAGTGTCATTTTTTGTAGATTTATATATTTGAATTTTTTTATTTAACTTGAAGAAGACAGACATTCTGTCGAAATATTGTCAAACACTGTTTTTATCTTTTCTTTTTCTTTTCTTAAATCGTCTCTAGTGCGCAAGTTGCTTTATCCTGCATATTTGGCAGAAGACAGTGACCGCTCTTATTTTTCTCTAGGGTAGACAGGTCCTAGTAACATATCTTAATTTAATTTGAATGTTTTGTTCTACTTTATTTTCGTTATTGGATCATCCAATTTTTAAATTATGGAGTTTTTGTAGTATCCCTGTGTTTGAATAAATTGTATGAATTTATGGACCATGAATTAGATTAGTGTTGTAGCATACCTACGGACGACAATGGGTATGTCCCCATTCACATAAATACAGTAGTAAATACCGTATGTTGGTCTGCAGTTGGAGATTCGTCTCTTAACTGTGTAATAATAATAATAATAATAATAAATGCCCCGATCTCACACCCTGCATACCTCTCATGGCTTCTGAACTTAATTTATTAGACGTGTAAACATGTACATGTTTTGCTGGATTAAGATACGCTAAAGTAAATATATCGTTCGATGCCGCAGATTTTCTTGTCGCTTGCCTGAACTTAAGTTGAATATATTCCCTAGGTGCTGATGCACTGTGTTCAGAGTCGGCAGGAATGAGGAAACATTATGCAGAGTGGGTTATTTTTTTTAAGTTAGAAGTATAAGGCAGACAAGGCTATTTGGGATTTGGAAGTCACATCAAGAAACTCAGAAACAACCTCAATCGTAGATTGACTAAGCGGACTAAATTGTCGGACCTGAAAGTCTGTCGAACTCGTCCTGCAATGTTATGTGTTGTTTTTATCAAATCTTGTCACCATATCTCACATATGTGGCTGTGATGGTACAGACTTTGTGCCATATTGAAAGAAAGCAAGTAGAAAGCACTAATCACCAAATGCAGGAAGACGGAAAGATTTGTTGTTAGCAAAAGTGACAGCCAAACATGAAAATTACAAATTGGAGATTCCAAAATCAAACGAGTACAACAATTTGGGATGTGTTTTAACAAAGGACGGAAAGTGTGACACTGAAATCCGAAGTATAATTGGGATGACCAAAGATGCATTCCAAAAGCAAAGTATTAGCTGTGATGCATTTGCCTGGCATACCGTTATAAGACTGTGTGCCATATGAAAGGAAAGCAAGGAGAAAGGACTAATGATCAAATCCAAGAAAACGGAAAGCTTGGTTGTTAGCAAAAGGGATCAGCCCAACATGCAAATTACAAATTGGGGATATAAAAATCAAAGTAAAAAAATTAAATATTTGAAATGTGTTTTTACAGAGGACGGAAAGTGTGACACTGAAATCCGAAGGGGCATTGGGATAGCTAAGGATGCATTCCAAAAGCTTAGCAAAACATTAAGAAATTCGTTAGAAACAAAGAAAGGAGTACTTAGCTGTTACATAGTATCAGTCCTCCTGTATGGCAGTCAATTCCGGACAAGATGAGGAAGAGACTGGAGACAACAGATATGTGGTTCTACAGAAGGATGCTGTGAATACCATCGACCGATCATGTGAGTAACGACGAAGTTTTAGAGAAAATGGAAACAAAAAGGAAACTTATGCTTAAGAGGCAGTTGAAATTTCTGAGGTATGTAATGAGGAAGGAGAGTTTGGAAAATATGATACTCACAGGACAGATTGAAGGAAAGGGGAAAGCAGCGCATGAATATTTGTTGGGCTTGAAAGAAATAGATGGTAGAGCAAAGTTTGGGAGAAATTACAAAAAGAAAATATTTATTAAGAGCAACAAGAGACGGGAAGATGATCGACAACGTTGAAATTTCTAGGGTGCATAATGAAGAAAGAGGATTTTGAAAATCTGATACTCACAGGGCAAATTAAAGGTAAGAGGAACAGAGGAAAACAACGCATCCTCTACTTAGTGAACATAATTAAATGGATAGCATAACAATGTTTATGAGTACAGTGCTGTTCGCTAAAAGTGACTTACCAGATTTTTTTTACTAAATTTTCTCTTCTCTGATGAAACGAAAATTGAGCTAAATTTAAAGGATAAGCGATCTAAAATCTGAAGAAGAAGCTTTGAATGCTCTTTGAATTTAGCAGTAAGTACTGTCAAGTATCCGTTCAGTAAAATGTTCTGGGGATGCTTTTCTTTTCATGGAACTGCTTTCTTAAAACCTATTGAAAAGACCCTCAGGCTACTCCCTTCTGCTAAAAGGGTTCAAATCGACCCCACCAAGCTCATTTTTATTTCCGTCACAAATCAAAATTGATGAAGGAATACTTTGATGAGAAGCATGTGAATGTTATGACATGGGCGCCCCAATCTCCTGACCTCAACCCCATAGAAAACTTATGGAGCATTATAAAGTACAGGCTCTCAAGAAAGCAGTTGAGCGACATTCTCCATATGCAACTTTTACAGAAAGGAAGCTGCAAAAAATTGGTATGAACATCACATAGACCCGATTTTTATGGGATTTTACGATACCCACAGACAGAAGAATCAAAGCTAATCGCCCAGACATCGAGTCCGCAAAGACAAAATGTTCCTTCTTATTGACACGGCAGTCCCTGCAGACTGCAATGTATCATTGAAGGTCTTCAAAAAACTATCACGATACAAGGACGTTGAAACTGAAATCTCCCAAATGTAGTACATGAGGACATCAACAATTCCGGTTGTAGTTGAAACCCTCGAATTGATTGGAAAACATTCTAATAGACTGAATAACGGATTGATTAGAAAACATTCTAATAGACTCAGTAGCGAGACTCCTGTTTACCCATGCCTTAAAGAAATACAAATCATTGTTCTCACAAATACAGCCCACACCTTACGAAGGGCTTTATCTATATAAAACATGTGTGAATTTTTTTTTTCAAAACTGCTCAGTGGAAAATGTGATGATGACATTTCTGACCTTAGGTCTCTGGTCGGAACCTGTAAAGAAATTAGTATATCCCAGATATCAAAGGAAATAAAATAATAATAAAAATATGAATAATAAGTGGCTTCCATCTGTTTTTCATGACATAGGTTCTGATGAGCTTTTTTCCCTGGTGACTACATAAATTTAATCGTGCTACTAGATTGGCAACTAGGTCTCATCGCTTTACTGTTGAACTAGCTAGATACAACCACTACTTCTACTCTTTTTCTCACACTTCCCACTTGTGGAGCTCCTTTCCGATGTCTTCCTTCCATGATAACTATAATATAAAAAATAAAAATGCAGTGTCAATCGCTATCTTCTGTCTTCTTGAACGCTCTCCCTTTTTTGTCCTTCCCTTAATCCTCCCCATTTTCTGTCTTCTCATTCTCTTTCACTTTCATTCCCTGTAAGCCCGCGCGTTCTAATAGCATTATCGCCTTGCTTGAGGGTGAAACGATTTTGAAAATAATAAAAAAATAACATATTAGACTCTGTTATGGTAAATTACCCACGCACGCATGTACTCACCCAGCTATAAATAGGAGCAGGTACTGCCTTTTAGAGAGGGAAGTTTCCAGCAGTCATCTCTGACAGTCGAACCGAGCATTCTTGCTGTAACACCCTCGTTTGTATATGTTTGTATTACTGTTTCTCTTAATATATTTGTTTAACTCAATTACTCTCTTTGTGTCTTTATTTCTGGCCCTAACAAGGCTACAACAGACTTATAGTCTTTAAGTGAGTACATAGAATAATATTTGGAGTAAAGTTCAATCGCTGGACCTGAGAAAAGATTTTAGGTAAAGGATGGTTTTCTAAATAGACAAGCAGAGTCACTCATGTTTGTAGCACAAGAGCAAGCCATTATAATGAATGCAATCAATGGGGTAGACAGATCACAAGAAGAAAGCAAATGCAGGGTGTGTGGACAAGTTGATGAGACAACCACATACTAGTTTAATATCCCAAATTGGCACAGAAGGAGTACAAGCGATGACATGATTGGATTTGTAAGAGGATCCATTGGGAAATATGCCACAAGTTTTGATTCAGTGTAAAATAGAAGTGGTAGGAACATCAGCCAGAAGTGGTGGCAGGGATATCAGCCAGAGGCTGTGGTAGAAAGTTACAATCACAAAATATTCTGAGATTTCTCAGTCCAGACAGATCCTGCCAGTTAAGCACGTATATCCGACCTTATTTAAGATAAGGAGAATAGTAATTGTCAAATTATTGATTTTGTTGTTCCATATAATACAAGAGTGAACGCCAAAGAAACTGAAAACAAAGAAAAACACCAGGATCTAACTCTGGAGTTGATGAAGATATTGAATATAAATATAGAACTATTTGCTGTATTAATGGTTGCGCTTGGAACACCACGTAAAAAACTGCATAAGCGCATCCGCTGCCTTATGGACGCTTCTCCGATCACTACAATCGTAACCTGTCCAAGTCAAGGCCCAACCATTATCTTCTCCACATATCTCCATAAACTCGAGTAGCTCTCGGGCCTTGTACAGAATGAGTATCATTGTAAAAAAAAAAAAAAAGATTATAGATTTCAACAGTATTGCCTTCATTTACTCTAAGAAGATTCTGTAAAATGTTCCTGTTTATGAGGAATCTTGTTCGCACCATGCTTCAAGAACTATTCGCCTGATCTTGTTCCGTGTGACATTCTTCTTTTTCCCAAGCCCAAAGAGAATCATCAAGGTGACCTGTTTTGAAGGCGCGGAGGTCATCAATAGAGCCGTAACGACGGAACTGAAGGCCACCCAAGAAGAATCCATCTAGCAGTGAATAGAATCGTGGCAAAGAAAAATAGAAACGTGCATTAGACTCGAGAGGGGTTACTTTGAAGGGGAACCATGTAGTTTGTTGTTTGATGTAAAAATAGATGATTTTTGACGCTCGTCCCGTTACTTTTCAGACAGACCTCGTAAACTGCAAAAAATGACTACAACTACTAGAACATTAAACATAAACTACAAATAACCAAACATCTATAAAAAAAATATCAACTTCAGGTACAAAGAGAAGAAATATGTTTCAATAATAATAAGAAGAAAAAGAAGAAGAGGAAACACTCAGCAATGTACGCGATACTTGAAAATGGAATTTAGGAAAATTCCGTAACGAAGAATCGCTAATTTTGACAAGGTAGGAAAATTCGGTAACTATGATCGAAAAACAAATTTTTCTTTGTAGGAGGAGTCACTTTTTATAGATATTGACGTAAAAACTGATTTTATGTTAAATGTTATCTTTAGGGATGTCTTTTTTTTAATAATTTAACTTCAGATCACAAAGAGACCTACACTTGTATTTTATGGCTTAGATTATTTGACGTTGTCTCCAAAGAGTATCAGTGCTAAATCTTTTTTCGTCTAGAGGTTTGGAAATTTATTTTTATTCCGCCTAACCTACCAGGAACATTCCAGTTGGAATTCTTCTTCAACTTTCCACGAATATGAAATGAGATTTCTTTTAATACAAATTCCAGCAAGGTTACCCAATTTAAAATAACTCTATTCAAAATTCCTTTTTGTAAAATTTACTTTTAACAGGACAGCAATACAAACAACAACGCGCGTTGGATTAACAAACGTGCTTTTGAAAAGCTAAACAAAGTGCACACAGTAAGCAAATTGCACATAATAAGCTAATTACAAATTAAGCAGAGTACACAGCAAATTGTACATAATAAGCAAATTACAAATTAAGCAAAGTACACAGTAAGCAAATTTCATTAAACAGTACGTAAAATTACACAGTAGGCAAAGTACACAATAAGCAAATTGACCATTGTAAGCAAATTACACAGTAAGAAAAGTACACTGTAAGCAAAGTGTACACAGTAAGCAAATTGCACATAATAAGCAAATTGCACATAATAAGCAAATTACAAAGTAAGCAAAGTGCACAGTAAGCAAAGTACATAGTAAGCAAATTGCGCATAGTGTAGCAAATTACACAGTAAGTAAAATTACACAGTAAGCAAAGTACACAGTAAGCAAACTACACAGTAATCAAACTGCCCATTATAAGCAAATTACGCAGTAAGCAAAGTACACAGTATGCAAAGTACACAGTAAGCAAATTGCCCATTGTAAGCAAATTACACAGTAAGCAAATTGCACACTGTAAGTATACAGTAAGTAAATTGCTTCCAAACCTCCCGATCAGAGGCCTTGCTGCCGGATGTAGTTTATCGTCATACCCAGGACAGGAAAATATCGTTAGGCACAAAAAAACAGTACTGAACTGTCCTATCATATCAATCCTCTTTTATGATAGTAAATACTGAACAATCTCCTTACAGGCAAAAAGAAAAGTGGATGTAAAAATGAGGTTACACTGAATGATGCTGATTATTCTATTGATGGTACACGTTAGCTACGAATAGGTATTTTGGAAAATGGAAACAAAAAGTACATTAATACTCGTAATCAGAAAGGGACAGTTACAATTTTTTGAACACATTATGATAAAAGAGGGCTTGGAGAATTTAAAACTCACGGGATATATCGAGGTCAAGAGGAACTGGAAAAACAGTGCCTGTGTGAATGGGTGTCGGAACATGGGTGTCTCCGAGTCCTTGTTGGAGAATAATTATTTTCCACAATCTAACCTTTCTCTCTCACGCAGGCGGGATGTGGTGAGTCTCTCACTACTCTATCGCTACTATCATGGAAAGTGCCCGGACGAACTGCATCTCCAGGTTCCAGCAGGTCTAAACTTCACGGCTAGGAACCGCCATGCCACTTACATAGTAACAAACCACCCATATTTCACCCCCCACGTATTCTATCGGCGAGAAGTTTCACTCAAACAATTTCTTCTCGAAAACCACTGCCCTGTGGCACAGACTCCCAATAGGATGTTTCCCCGATCACTACAATCTCAACCTGTTCATGTCTACAGTCAATCGTTATCTTCCCCTCCTATTCATATAGTGATTTTCCAAGCGTAGCTTAGATATGGCACAAGACCAAAAGTATGGGGTACCCCGTGAGAATCATTACTCAGTCGTAATTGTTCTAGCGAGACAAGCTTGCCAACCATTGCACCGCCTCGGGGCTCCCGATTGATTTTCTAAGAGTAGCTTAGATGTGGCACAAGGCCGAAGTTATGGGGCACAGTGGATAAAGGCGTTACTTAGATCCAGTGACAGGACCCAAAGAGTGTGAGTTCAATACCCGGTTAAGGCAGTGGAGAACTTGGAGAGAGGAATTGACAGGAGATAACTGATAACTGACGTCCATTAAACATGGCACGTGGAACTAGAACAGTCTACCCTAGTGAGCGAAAATAAAGGGTTCAGTTCGACATTCCAACCACCTGAAGAAGGCCGGAGCGTACAACGGCCGAAATGTTGTACTAAATATGGCGACAGAGATGAGGACAATAGTCCGAATAATGTAAATAGTCTTCAATTCGTAGTTCATATCTGGAAGGGGGAGGGTTCTCTTGTTGACGTCCATACATTCTGTCTTCTTACAGTTGATAGTCGCTCTTTTTGTCGTTTTCCATTTGTAACTAATTAAGAAGGTACATACTAAAAAGTCGCTCCTACTGGAGAGCTAGGTGAGGATTGAAATCAATGATATTCATATTCTACACCAGCTTGTAAACCATTATACCACAACAAGGGTCTCTGCCAAGATTAATAAATATTTACTATGCATTGCTAACTTTAGGAACCTGCTATGATTGAACCATTAATTAAATATTGACCGGCTTTATATTTGGGTCTATCGGTAAACATTGATCGGGTTTATGGCTGATGTAAACATTGTCGGATTTATAATTGAGTCTATATGTAAATATTGGTCGATTTTCTATTTGAGTCTGCGGAGAAGCCTTGGACAGGTTTATACTTGTAATGTATGTAAATATTGACTGGGTTTATACTTGAGTCTATGAAAAAATATTGCTATATTTTATACTTGAGTCTAAGGGGAAAATGTATGATAAAGTGGAAACAAAATTTTCGTGTGCCGCGTTTCGTCGTTTCGGACTTCATCGGACGGAATTCGTTACGTTGATGCGACTACACATGCGCACGAACGAGTGATGTTGAGAATTTAATATTTTTTAGTCTATAGGTAATTATTGAGCGGATTTATATTTGAATCTATGAGAAAATATTAGTCGGTTTTATACTTGAGGCTATAAGCAAACATTGGTAGGTTTATACTTGAGTCTGCAAGCATCTTACCCGGAAGGTGGCCCTTTGTGGTCTTTTGTTACTCTTCTGCAAGGATGTAAACGACATGTTCTCTACCCTGTTGACAGCGTAATAGTGCCAAAATTTCTCAGATAGCTATAACCACAATGATGGGAGTGTATAATCAAATAGAATAAGAAAAAAACAAGGTAACATATTCCATTATAAATATTTGCTGAACTTAGCACGATGTATGGCCAAATAGGGAAAATAATGTTCCGAAGGCCTACTAAGAAACAGAAAAGTTTCGTCAGAAACAAAGAAAAGAGTGCTGGACTGCTATGTTATATCAAATGGGAGCAGAAAGATTATGTTGCGCCAATCTTCCAAGCGCTAATAGTCTGATTTTAATTTAAAGTCTTTTATTTGAAGTCTTACTCTTTTTTTAAACAGCTCTCGAACAACGAACCCTGGTGCCAACCCACGGCGCAAGGATGTCAGACAATTTTCTTCACTTTACGATCATTAAATTCAATACAAAATCTCCTTGTCTTTTAAATTAGAACGCCATGCCTGTTATGTTTTCATCGATGCCGCAGAAAATTGATTAGTGTCCGATATTTTATGACTTTTCTTTCGTCCAATCCGATTCCAGGACCCTAAAGAGACGATAATAAAAAAGAAGAATCAATACTTTTCAATTATATAGCTTGTTATTCGGAACAAGATGTTCAGCTTAGTTGTTATATTCGCATCGCATAAAAAGATTTTATAAATTTCAACCGACAGTAAAACTAACTTTTCTATCAATGAATCCTCAAAATATTATTGCACTTTTCAATATTGATGGGAATTTTCTTCGAAACCTTTGTGGAAATTCAATATCTTGATTATCGTATATACTCGTGTATAAGGCGACTTCGTGTACAGTACGATCACTGAACCTTTTTTGAAAAACCTGATACTTTTCACATATCTTGTGTATAATGAGACTCTGAACAATACCAATAGGCCTACTGTAGTCAAATATTGCAATACTCGGCATCGTCCTGGGCATATTTAATAACAAATAAATGGTCTTCATTCTTTTTTGTACAAATCTACTCCAAAATGGTGAGAAAAAAATGCTTGCCGTAAAATATCTAATACAAAGATTAAGATACAGTGAACACAGAGGAAAGGTGGACACAATTGGAAGAGGAAATGCAGGATAAAGCAGCTTACCTGTACCATTACAGTTAGCCAAAGGGACCATAAGAATGTAAGCCTAGCAGGTATGTTACGGTCATCAAAAATGCATGGATTTTAACACCTTCAGAAAAGAATTACCTGTGTATAGTACAACTGGTCACTAAAAATGCATGATTATTATTAACCTCTTCAGAAAATCAGTTGGAAACAGGGTGTAATCTAATTTAACAAATTAGTGTGATTGCATAGTAAAATAAGGACAAAAGGGACGCTAAAGTGTATAATATTATATAAAGCAACAGAAGATGGGAATTTGTGGAGACCATGATCGATCAGGAGATGAAAAGGAAAGACATACCATACAATACTCATGTATAAGGTGACTTCATGTATAGTGGGACCCCCACCCCCGAATTATTTTGCATGAATTTTAACCTCTCTAAAAAAAAATACCAGTCTCTAGCAGTGGTGAACTAAATACTTGGAGAGTTGCTTTAAAGGGAAATAACTGAGACATCCGGAAGAGACATGGCACGTGGAACTAGAACAATCTACCCCAGTGAATGAAATAAAGGGTTTTGTTCGAAATTCCAATCATCTAAGCAAGGCCGGAGTGTACAACGTCCGAAACGGCAATGAAGATGAGGATAACAGTACGAATAATGTAAATAATGCAAGTAATTTTTCAATTATTGTTTGCCACTTTCCAGTATTCAACGTGAGATGTTCTTTTGAGCATTTCAATCTTCTATTCCGATGTTTCTTGGTTAATCATGGTTTGGGGAGGGGTTGCTTTTCACCTGTTCAAGTTGCTTTTGAGTAATACTCTACGTAGTGTATCACCTGAAACTTCACTGTTAAGACAATTTAGCCCTACATTTAACTTTAGATTGTCTACGAAGATACTCATCATATGTTTTTCATCTCTCTTCTCTAACATTTTTGGTTTTCCAGTATTCCTTGAACTTAAAACACTTCCAGTAGTCGAAAGTGGACGATTTGAACACTGTATCAGGAAATCTCTCTCTCTCTCTCTCTCTGTGTGTGTGTGTGCGTGTGTGTGTGTATGTTTCATCAGATATTTAAGTCATGATTTTAGTGTAAAACGATCAAGCTAATGTTCATCAACAGTTACCTTGTTTCGTTGTTTTTCCCACATTTTTTCTTTTTTCAAACCCAGCGTCTATTATTATTTTCCCTCTCTAGCTCTATCTCTCTATCTATCCCTGTCTCTCTCTCGCACTCCCTCTCTATCTCTCTATCTATCTCTATTTCACTCTCTCTATCTCTATCTAGCTATTTCACTCTCTCTATTTATCTCTCTCTCTCTCTCTCTCTCTCTCTCTCTCTCTCAGAAATTTAAGTCATGATTTTAGTGTAAAAAGATCAAGCTAATATTCACCTACATTGGTTGCCATGGCCCCTTACACCTCATGTTAATAAGATAATATAATATGTTTATATTTCTGAGATGAGGTACTGTAAACTATTTACATTAATTACATTGTTCGAGCTGTTGTCCTCATCTTTGTCGTCATATTCACATGGCCCAGTGGATAAAGGCGTTGGTTGAAATAATCCAGTGACTTTATCTAAACAGTTGTGAGTTCAATACCTGGCCACAGCAGAGGCAAACAAAAAAATTGGATAGTGAGTTACTAAGTGCAAATAACTGAAACTGAGATATCCAGAAGAGACATCGTACATGGGATTAGGACAATCTACCTCGGTGGACGAAATAAAGGGTTCGATTCGAAATTCCAGTCACCTGAAGAAGGCCGGAACGTACAACGGTTGAAGCATGGTGAAATTGAGAAGTAAAGAGGACAACAGTCCGAATAATGTAATTAGAGTAAAAAGATAGAACAATTCCTGCATATTACCATGACCTTATCATCTCAGATCTTTCATTAGCCCAATAATTTTGCATGAATTTTTTTTCAACTTCAAGTTGTTTAAATCGGCGTATTGCCTGTTACACATCTATGAAAATACAACAACTTATTTTCCAATCATCAAACGTCACAGACAAAACTGGTAAAAACATGCTTCTAAACAATCTTAACTTCTGAATAAAATAAAGATGTGTAATCATTTTATGGAGTTGGACAAGAAATTTTATATTTTGCAGAAAAAAATGTTACAACGGAAAATACACGTTTTTGTCTCGAGTTCGTTTCTTCCAAGCTTCTAAAAGAGAAAATCCGATGTAAGACATCAACTTGAACCCCACAAAAAATACCAACGTCATTCGCTTGAGAACGCATCATTGCAGTACAAGAAAAATCTAAGACAATATTCAATTCTGGCTGCAAGAATTTAAAATATCTGTTTGGAGTAAAAAGTTAAACATGTTTCTAATATGATGTTGCGTGTTCCGGTTCAAAATCATTCGTTTAATAAAAGCAGAAAGAAATTTAGAAAAGAAATATCAGACTTTCATTCAAACAAATTTGGATTTTCTTAAATCACTTCCAAAGATATTAGGTTTAATTTGATTTGACTTTCAATTTACATCCACCATCTTCGTGACAGGTGCTACGTATCAGTTATTTTTATTATCATTCTTCTTTTCTTTTCTTCTTTTTCTTTTTTCTCACACTAGTATCTAATATTATTCCTTTCTAAGTTTCTTTCTTTCACGCTCTTTTTCTTTCTTTCTTTCTTTCTCACTCTTTTTTCTTTCTTTCTTTGTTGCTTTTTTCTTTCTTTCTTTTTTTCTCACTCTTTTTCTTTATTTCTTTCTCACACTTTTCTTTCTTTTCTTTCTTTCTTTCTTTCTTTCTTTCTTTCTTTCTTTCTTATACCATTCTTTTCTTTATCCAGTCAAATATTCTCTCTCTCTCTCTCTCTCTCTCTCTCTCTCTCTCTAAAAAGAATGTTTAAACATAAAAATGTCTTAAAATAATTGTCGGTCTTTGTCCATTTCATAATGTGTGACGTCATTTGTTTAAATTTGGAAACGCTTTGAGCAGATATGAATGTACGTGAGAGATTCATGTTAAGAGCACGTCAAACTAAATGACGGTTCCGTGTAGAATACAGGTTCGATTCCTGTCGGAGGCCGAATATTTTCTATGAAAATTTCTCGGACATTCAGGCCGGTAAACGTTATACATATTGTTTATTATAAAAAAAAAGAATTTACTTAAATATTTGTATCTATAAAAAGAATGTATAAACATAAAAATGTCTTAAAATATATATATATATATATATATATATATATATATATATATATATATATATACAATAAACGTGCAATCAATTTACAAATACATGAATTATTCACACAAAACTAATGCAAAGGTTAATGATTTAAATGGCGAGACATCCATCTCGCAAACAATTCAAATAGTACACAAAAACCTCCAGATCCGTTATGAATGAATTGATCCTTGTTTATATAAATTTCTGCCGTATACTAAGACATCTTCAGGTATATAATAGATGTTGTTCTTGTTTTTTTCTCTTAGTAACGGATCTGGAGGTTTTTGTGTACTATTTGAATTGTTTGCGAGATGGATGTCTCGCCATTTAAATCATTAACCTTTGCATTAGTTTTGTGTGAATAATTCATGTATTTGTAAATTGATTGCACGTTTATTGTAATTTAAATAACTGATCCATGTGCGACTTTTGGTTAATAAGTGCGACATTACTGTAATTATTGAACAATATAGTTCATGCCACTTTGACAGTAAAATTTACCAGTAAAATAATTTGTTCATTACCATATTTGGTATAAACGCAAACACTTTATAAAAAAAATTTAAAATCAAACTCAGCGTTGCTTTGGCGCGTTCAAAAACCAATATCTCATTTTCAATAGCATTTCGGATACAATACACATATATTTTCGATGTCCTCTTATTACTAAGAGAAAAAAACAAGAACAACATCTATTATATACCTGAAGATGTCTGTAGGAACAGACGAAAGCTTGTAGTAAAAAATAACAACTAATACGGCAGAAATTTATATAAACAAGGATCAATTCATTCATAACGGATCTGGAGGTTTTGTGTACTATTTGAATTGTTTGCGAGATGGATGTCTCGCCATTTAAATCATTAACCTTTGCATTAGTTTTGTGTGAATAATTCATGTATATATATATATATATATATATATATATATATATATATATATATATATATATATATATATATTGTCATCCACAAACAGATTGTTTCGTTGTATCACAGCTCCTCAGTGTGGCTAGACATCCGATTGACAGGATCGAAACCCGACTGTCGGAGATTTTTCCCCTAAACTATCGACTCATGGCAGATAGGAAAGTGATTTTTTACGTATTTATTTTCGAATAATTCATAGAAAATGTTTGCATTATCAGCAGTAGCAGTCACTGTTTATAAATTCGCGCTTTCCTTCTAAAGTGCTCGATCGAAATTTATTTTTTCGAGAACATATATATATATATATATATATATATATATATATATTGATTAACTTATTGTAACTCATGGACGCATGAGGCACACAGTGAAGTTCAAACCCACAGGAATAATAATGCGCTACTAAGCGAATTTTTCAACCATTGCTCCGCAAGAAGACGTCCTTCTTTCTTTATTTGTATCTCTTTCTCACTCTGTCTTTTTTCTCTCTCTCTCTATTCCCCTTTCTAACTCTCTCTATCTCTCTATCTCTCTCTCTCTTTCTCTCTCTCTCTCTCTAATTAATCGTCTTTATTATTATTCTTTTCTTTTCTTCTTCTTCTTCTTCCTTTCTCCTTCTCTTAAGTTAAACTTTTTGCATGTCAAGCTAAAGTGTCATCTTAAAACTGATGGTTTCTTAAGAGTTTGACGCTGTCATAGTGAATTGCCAACACTGCCAAGTATTCTCTTAAGATTTTTCCATTTCTCATACCTCGATTCCTCTTTGAAAAATGGCAAAAAATAATAAGGGAATTCTAAAATTATTTGTTTCTTAAATGCGAAAACAAGAACATTTAATAAAAAAAATTAGGGCGCGAACACATTGAGAAGCTTGTAAAATTCACGAATCATGATATAAGTTTAAATTCTATTCGTTATCTACCTCTCTATCGATCTATCTCTTTCTACAAACATATATTTTTTCTTCTTCTTCCCACCAGTAAACTTTGTCCATTGTTTTTTCTTTTTTATATAATTTACTCTATTTACCTCGTTTTCGTTCTGTTGAGCGAGGTACGAAACCGGTTAGCTGGACCGTTTTTCATTTTGACTTTTTATTATCATGAGTTGTAATAATAAAACTAATTTTTGTCTGTCTATGGCAGCGATAAAATTTTGTACCACTAAACATATTTATATATATATATATTGTAAAAAATGAAAAATAAAGAAAACTGTTTACTCTTACGGAGTAAAGTTTTAGGGGGTGATGTTATAGTGGAATACACCTATTCTATAGTTAATAGACTCTCCCACCTATAATAAGTAGGAGTAGTAGGGGTCGCTCAGTGAGTTGTTCAGTCAGTCGATGCCGGACGACCGTTAGTCGGATACTAAAGTATCAGCAACCACCACTAGATTTCTCTGCGTCATTACGTATTATATCAAGTTCCTAACGTTTTGTACATCGAACCTATTTTAAGACCGACTTAGTACAAATACAAGCCTCCACTGTGAAATCCCTCCACAACATATATATATATATATATATATATATATATGTGTGTGTGTGTGTGTGTGTGTGTGTGTGTGTGTGTGTGTGTGTGTGTGTGTGTGTGTGTGATTAAAAACGACAGACAAGGTACTACGGTTAAAATTTTTATTTAATTTTTCTTGTGTTCGAACAAGAGCTTTTTGTTCTGGACGAATATTAACTACGAACAAGGCCACAATGTATTAACCGCATTCGCAAATTAAAAACATCTTTACAACACACTAAAACATACACATAATGCACACACTCAATTAAGGTGAAAAATTGAATCATCCTTGATAATGGCTAAATGTATAGCCGAAAGCGGTCGGAACTATAAAACATTTGGACAGTTCTTACACACCCTTTGTCCAGAAAAGAAATCTCTTGTTAGAACACAAGAAAAATTAAATAAAAAGCTTAACCATAATACCTTGTCTGTCGTTTTTAATGAAACATTCATAAACGAAGGATTGTTGCCTAAATATACAACTATCAAATTACATATATATATGTATATATGAAAAATAAAGTATAATATATATTTAAAAAACAATCCACATTATAGCCAAAAACTTTTGCCGTTTTATCTCTACAGAGAAAAAATACGTGAACTTTGAACTTTGAAATCTGGAACACTGCATAAGCAATAAAAACGAACAGGTGAAATGTTTTGAATTTACAGAAACACATATATAAACATATATATATATATATATATATATATATATATATATAAACATATACATACTCACAGAAAACTTAACCCCCCTGAAGATGGTCTCAGATCAGATTGAAAGTACTTAGAAAATGAAAAATATTTGAAAGAAAATTTTGGTCAGTGTGCCTGGAAATATATTTTAATGACAATGCATTTCACTTTCGCATTGTAGGTGGGCATCTTCAGGTCAAAATGAAAAACAATATTGGGTTATTAAAAGCATAAATGTTAATATCTGTTTGCTAGGTTAGTGTATTTCGGTCGGAATGAAAGATCAAAACTGCGAGATTTTGTGTCGTTTTTTTTTTTATTATTAAATCCGTTAATGCCTTTTTGCAAGGTTATGATATGGTATACTTAAATGATCAGTGCCCATCTCTTACCATTTGTGCTTGTAAATAGAAAGACTGCTGTCAATAAAACGAAGTATAATGATATTTCACGCAGTGCCAACCAAAGATTTGGCCGACCAATTACAATCTACACTGTTTCAAGAATTGGTGCGGAATCAGCGTAAAAATGTTTAGCTGAATCTTACACGCTATTTATCACTTGGATTGGATGTAACACCTCGTCTTAGCTATTAGTCGGCCATTTTTCATGAACAATCTGAATGGAAGCTGTGGGCGTTTTTTTTTTTTTTTTTTTTTTTGCTCATAAATAAAATGTTTCTATTTTGTGATTGTAAATAAGTTCTTCTAGGAGGAAAATCAACGAATGGAAAAGTTGCCGCTCAAGATATTACATAATTAATACTTTATTGGTTTTTATAGCGCACAAATAAAACTCTTCTACTTAAACTGGGCAAAAATATTTTCCGTAAAAAAAAATCCTTCTGAGGAGAAATTGGCATATCACAGAATTAATAAGCTATACATTTTTTGTTTTTATGGGAGTGTCTTTTTGTTTTTTGCTCGCAAATATATAAAAAAATATATGATTTTTTTTTAATGCCATGATACTTGATAAGTTTGGCGGCGGATGTGCGGATGGTGTGATAGATAGCGGCTCGAAATGCGAAATAGTGGACCCGATTTCGAATTAAAGTCGGGTTCGTTACTTTTATTTATGCGTAAACACTCTTCAGCTATGGGCTTAATAGATGGGCTTGTTTCTGGAAAAAATATTATTCCCCAAAATATTGTTCCCTCTCAAAAATATATTCTTACCATCAAAAATATACTTCGGCTTTAAAATAACCCAAAAATGGTCGATTTTCAGGACTTTGACGATCATGTCTCTCCACAGTTTCCTTCTATTTATTATCTATGAATTTCCATGTCTTCTTGGGAAAGACAGTCGTGTGGTTTCTCGATTCTCGGTTTTGAATTCAGAGATGCCTTTCAGGACGAAATGGGGTACGGCTGCAATATATAGACAGGTGCTGCCCAATCTTCGTCCAATAGCGTCTTCGCGTGTTTGTGGGTGACGAATTATTTTCCACCCTACATCCTGTTTCTCACAGACGAGACTGAGACGTTGTAAACCTCCCACTACTCAATCGCTGTTCCTATTGAGAAGGTTCAGACGAACTACATTCCTTACTTCCACCAGTCCTAACTTTCACAGCTAAGACCCACCCTGCCACGCCCATTGTAGTGAACCACCCTCATTCCCTTCGTATTCGTTTGGTTCCACTTGAGCAGCTTCTTCCCACGAACCACTACATTGTGAAACCGATTCCCAAAAAGTTGCTTCCCCGATCACTACATTCTTAGTCTACCCTGTTATTTTACCCATAGCTGGAAAAAGAGAAGAGATAGGTTCATGCCTTTCCCAGTAGGCATTAGTACGAACTGAATACAACAGATGAGTTCAGGACTTGAACTCAGCTCGCTGATAGACGTTAAGTCACCTGTACACTGGTAAATATGTACTTATTCGGTTGAAATTCTTTGGATGAATAAACTATCGCTCAACATATCACCGAATTAAAACGCTATATGTTTTGGTGGGGCACAGACAAAATGATTCTAATTTATCTTTGATTGATTCGTTTTCTGCGGGTTATCAACCCTTCGGAGGTTATTTAAAGGCAGAAAATATTTTTAGATTGTAAAAATTTTTAGAAGGGAAATAACTGTTTAGTGATACAATTAGTACTTATTAATCCATAGCTGAGGGAGAAGAGTTGGATTCATACCTTATCAGAATTTGATAAACAAGAAATATTCTACATTACAATCAACATATAAAGAGATCTCTCACTTTGTGGCCACACTAGTTTCTATACATTTATATTCCAGAGAGTGAAAATAAACCTAAAATACATGTTAGTGTAGCTGAACAGTATTTGATTGATTCGTTTTCTACGGATTATCAACCCTTATTAAGTTATTTAAAGCCAGAGAATATTTTTATATTAAAATTTTGTTTTAGATAATAATGATTTAGTGATACAAGTCTTAATAATTAACCCATAGCAGGAGGAGAATAAGTGGAATCATACCTTTCCCGGAGGGTTTTTAATCATTTCACCTCAAGTAAGGCGGGAGTGCCACTAACACGCAAGGGGTTACAGAGATTGAAAGTAGGAGTAAAGGTGGGGGGGTGACGAAAGGATATAGAGAAGGGCGGATATCAGGATCAAAGCATCAGAAGTTGTCGATTGAAATTACATTTGAATATTTGAAGATTATAGCTATTAGGGAAGCAAGTAAGAGGAAGGGAGTTCCACTGTTTGGAAGTGCAAGAGAAGAAGCTGTTATAGACATTTTTTTAAGCATTTCACCCCAAGCAAGACAGGAGTGCCACTATCACGCAAAGGGTTACAAAGAGTGTGAGAAAGAGTAAAGAAAGGTGTTTGAGGAAATGATAAAGAGAAGGACGATGATCAACAATTCCGTGACATTATCCATTACACCACCCACCCATCCAAGCTTATAGCTCCTGATTCTACTTTATGATTTCTGATAATAAATTCTTTTTTCTGTATTCGAAATAAAAAGCTATGTCTTTTTTTTACGTTTCTTATCGCTGTTGAGAAGAAAACAACGATTTCCCGGAATTAAATTAAGCGGCTTTCATTTTTCGTGTTCAACTTTCAAAGATTCGTGAGGTTAGACATCGATTAAGCGTCTTGGGTATGACGATAAACTACATCTACCTTCAAGGTCACCTGATCGGGAGACTGGAAGTTTTGAGAAGCGTGGAAGAACTTCTTAACCGCTACTGTTCTAAGATCCACCCTGACCTGGGATGGTAACACATTTTAGGCGTTTCAACTATGAGCAAATAGTTAACCCCAAACTGGGGTTAAACTCTTTGAAAGTATAAAAATACATTCTTATAGTAAAAATACCAGTAATGCATTTTCATGGTAAAAAATTACCAGCAATACATTTTTGTAAAGAAATTTACTAATACTCCTGAGAAAATTAAATTTCGACATTAAATGACTCATAAGGACTTCATATTCCGTTAAACAAACAAATCAAATCAAATCCCCCATGAAAATTGAATTTCAGCATTAAATGACCCATAAGGATTTAATATGCCGTTAAACAAACAAATCAGATCAAATCTCCTAAGAAAATTAAATTTCGGAATTAAATGACCCATAAGGAGTTGATATGTCACAAAACAAACGTCGACCGAGATCATCTCGAAAGTTAATATTAAATTGTCGACAAACGAGAAATCTTACAAGTAAAGGATTTTTTTGGTTTTAGTTTTTATAATAAATTTATTATGTTCGTTTAACATGAAATTCTGCTTTCTCAAAAAAGGTAAATAATTCTGACAGAAATAAACTCTTCCATCGGGAAAACTGAATCTATAAAGCATGTGGACACGTTGGTATCCCTTTAATAGTCATTAAGATGTGTGCTCCTGAACTCGCTCTTGTTCTCTCTAAGCTGTATAATAAATGCCTCGCTGCCTCCAGCTTTCATGCCTGATGGAATTCATCATCTGTTATTCCAGTTTTTCATAACTCTGGTGAGCCGTCCGACCCTTCCAACTATTGACCTATTAGACTTCTACCTCTTTTTGGGAAACTCTTAGAAGCCTTAATCAATACCGAATTGGTTCATCATCTAACATCGCAGGACCTTTTCTCAGATAAGCAATATGGCTTTCGTTTTTTGTTTTTTTCAGGTCAAAGACTGATTTACTGATGATATTTGCGGAGAGTTCATGCTCTAGATAAAAACGGTAAAACCCAGGCTGTTGCAGTGAACATCTCGAAAGTCTTTGACAGGGTCTGGCATTCAGGCCTTGTCCACATGCTGAAAAGTTATGGTGTTTCACGATGTTTTTTTGAACTAATCCATTATTTCCTATCAAATCGTGAAATGAGAGTTATCCTGAACGGCAACTCGTCTAGATCCTTTTGCACTAACGCAGGTGGCCCCCAGTGCTCCATCTTTGATCCTATTTTATTTCTTATTTTTTATTAATGGCCTTCCTGAGGATGTCAGCTCAAAACATGGTATCTACGCTAACGACACAACAAATTATTTCTGCCTCGATAATAAGGCTTATCAGTCTGACATGGTCAAAATGGCAGCAGATGTCCAAAACAGCCTCAAGTCCGTAGGCAACTGACGCAAAAGATGTCTTGTTAATTTTAACACCTCCAAGACTAAATTTATCTGCATTAATCAACTGAGAGACCTCTTAATGCCTTTGATCACTATGGCTGATGCTAACCTCCAGGAAAGTGATCCGTTGCGCCTTCTCGGACTCACGTTCTCTGTTGATATGAAATGGAAAGACTATATTGAATAACGGCAAGGCTTTAAAAAATTCTCTCTCTCTCCCCCTCTCTCTCTCTCTCTCTCTCATCTTCTCTTTTCATTTATTCATGAGATGAGTAAATAAATGCAAACCAGATGAAAAATTTTCATATATACATCGCCAGTGTGAATTGGCAGGATTTTGAATTTAGATCATATAATCTTTTATTGTGTCTTTAATTTAAGGTCAGCGAATCGCTAATGATTTATGAATCCGGGAATAATTCATATTTAACTGCATCTTACTCATTTAAACTGTTATTTAACTCCTCTCTTTAAAATTTCTCTCTTTTAAATTTTAATACCCACCTTCACCTTTAGGGCTTTCTTATTCCTCTTTCTTCCATTACACCTCTCCCTAGAGCTTTCATACATTTCCCTCTCACCCTTGTTTCCCACTCCCACACATAAACTATCACTGAAATTTTGTTTTTCATTTTTTTTATACCCGTAGTTATATTTTTCGAATTCTTTTTGAATTTGTTGGTCTGATGAATTGAATCGTGATTACGATTCGAATGTAATAAATTATAACCCTGGAATATTAGTGTTTGAGCCTTTTATATTATACTAGCAGTAGAACCCGGCGTTGCCCGGGGATGTAACAGTAAGATATAGATCAAGTATCGACCATCATAAAGACTGAAAAATAAAATTGACAAAGAAATTCTTTAAGGTTGACGGACACACATGTCTTAAATAGTTTTTTGTTTTGTTTTTTTGTTTTGTTTTTTTTTGCTTTTTTTTTACAAATTGGTCAAACCCAAACTCAAACAAAAACATTGTTTTCAATCGTTATTGAATAGAATTTTATTATAAACAATTGTCTTGTAAATGGAATTTTTAAAGCATTCTGAATGTAAAAATAAAGAAAAATGTGTGCAAGACAATAAGAAACACTACCTGCCAAAAAAAAGTGAAGTTTTGTTGAAATCGGTTGAAAAATGTAGTAAATCCGATACCATATATAAACGAACACACATACACAAACAACCTGGGATTTATAATAAGTATAACTCGATATGAGTTGTCGCCCTTGCATTCTGGCAACAGAATCGTGTTTTATCGTGTTTTCAAATTGATTTCGTGCAAAAACAATTGTGTTTTTCCAATTTTTGGTGCTGTCAGAACCACCGCAATGTAATTTTACGTAGTCCTGTGAAGTTTTGTTGAAATCGGTTGAAAAATGTAGGAAATCCAATCCAATATATAAACGTACAGACACACACACACACATTCTGCATTTTATAATAAATAAGATTCTTACTCTGTCCTGGACATTGAGCTCTACATGTATTTTATCCACCTGTATATATATATATATATATATATATATATATATATATATATATATATATATATATATTGACCGCTAATATCATCAGTCTATATATACATATATATATATATATATATATATATATATGACGATTAAATCTAGCATGAAACAGCCTGTCGTCTCTGAATGTTGACTTCAATGTTCACTTTTATATTTATATTTACATACGCTCTATCTCTGATATTGAGCACTATATATATATATATATATATATATATATATATATATATATATATATATATATAGAGAGAGAGAGAAATTGATAAATTTGACTATATAAATAGGATTAATAATTTTAACTAACCCTGTATGTATACAACAAGCCAATGTAATATCAATGTAATATCAGCCTGCTAAGTGTTATTTAGTCATTTCAACCCAAGGAAGTTGATAATGCCACTAAGACGCAAGAGATTAATGGGAGTGAAAGTGAATTAAAAGACTTAAGAGCGGAGAAAGGACAATAAAAGCACAGGTTTTTGGAAAACACAAGATGGTGATTGGCGTTGCATTTAATTTATGACGAAATGGAACGGAAGCAAGAAAACGGAAGAGACTTTCAAAGGCGTGAAACTATTCGAATATAACACAGGGTTCTATCTAGCTAGTTCAGACAGGAAAACAGTAAATTCATGGTGACGGGGCACCAAGAAGGAAAGATCATTAGAACAATTCCCAAGAAAATATGTCAGTAGAAAAGACAGAGGGAAGCCACGTTACGTCGGTGAGAAAGTGAATGAAGTTGAGATGTCAGGATCATTACATTATAGACTCTTTGGTTTTGGTCAAGAATCTAGCAATATATAGTAGGAATACCAAACAGATATGACAACAATATTCAGTGCTCATTTGAACAATTGCCATGAAAATAGTTGTAGAAAAAACAGAGGGAAGTCACGTTACGTTGTCGTGTCCACTAAAATATCAAATACAATATTTATAAACCAATCACACTCAAGAAAACACTTACATCTTAAAACACACCAATAAAATCACAGAATACAAATCAGAATGTTTGTTGTATTAGTCATCATTATTTTTAGGTAGATACCGACCAAATATCATACGGACGTAGTAGTAGACATACCACGTGCTCTTTTAGGGCCAATTAGGAATAAATAAATAATTTAATTCTAGAGTCGATTTTTGTTCGGAAAAAGTGTATAAAAACATACGAAATCCGTTCCCAAACAGGGGATACACGCGGCTGTCACCAAACTTCACGCAACTCTCGTTTACGACCTCATGTTAAAAGCAACAGCGTTGACAAACTTCAGATTACGGCAACACCGCCAACAGTAAGAAACAATTTCTAACTATCTCTTGTATCCGCCTTTACTATGAATCACACACATACGAGTTGACTTTTTCATACAAACACACATCTCACAACTTTTTATTGTTTCTTACATACGTACACAAAGACAGTTTATATTTTATTTCAGAACTTTATCAACCCAAACAAAAAGACATTACTTTCCAATCTATCATCAACTGCTTGTATTCTTGTCGTTATATTAAATTAATGTTTATTTGTTGAAACTACGTTGTCTTTTCTACTGAATTTTATTCCTTCAATGAAAATCGTGTGATTATTCTAGACTGTCAAATTACGAGCGACCCTGTAACGATATTTTGTCAATGTATCGAATCCTGGCACTCCAAATTTTAACATTCAACGAATAACCGAGTAGAAGGATTCCTACAACGTCGGTGGGAAAGTGACTGAAGATATTTAGCTGTTTCAATTTTAATATATATTAAAGTGTATATACTATATATTACTATATAAAATATATTGTAGAACAGGTATATTGACCTTGACTTGTATATAAATACGTATGCTGTTGGCACACTGAATGATTTTAAAACCCTAAGTTGGCACATAGTCAGAAAAAGGTTGCCGACCCCTGGTCTAAAGTATTTTCAACACCAACTATATTAATTGAACAAGTTTAGTTCATTTTTCGTAATGAGAATAGCCGATTACTCTTGAACGACATCACTTTATTAAATCATTATTACCATTTTGGATAGAGGAGCTAGGGTTAGGGTTAGGGTTAGTTAGCATACCTAGCATTGAAGAAGAATTTTTTATACTAATAGTAAATGGAGGTGAATTTAGCTTAAGAGTAAGTTATTTTATACTCCAGGTGTTATTCTGGACTAAGTTAAGCTATAGTTGTTTATGTCGTATCCTCTCAGCATTCCTACATTTTTCAAACCCTGCATATATTGTTAATTGATACGAATTGATATTGATACGATCTATGAGGAGGACTGATCCAATATATAAAGAACTATGCAACAACATTGTACGGTTGAAATACATCACAGTATAGTGTGGTAACATTACAGACACCATCGCTATCCACAGGATGAAACCGGCAATTCTAGAAAAGATGCCACCAAACACAAATCCGGTACCAGGCCCACAAACACACACCAGCCGCACCTCCCATGAGACAGACCAAATCAGAAAGGAAAGTCACTTTTATCTTCTGAATCAGTTTTACAACAATCGCTCATTAAGCTTCTTACGGTTGTCTTTTTCTTTTTTTTCTTTTTTCTTAATGTAGGAATGCCGAGAGGATATGACAGGTATATTCGGGTGCGAGGGGTTATTCTGTACTGCGATGTCGATAAAGTATTTTAACAGAGTGTAAAATATAATTTTCTTTGCTTCAATTTTGTTCTGTAACTACTGGTTTTTAAGAAAATCTTCTAGTTCCAAGTTAAAAATAATTATGTGATCTTCAGATGACATCCTAAATATCTCTACTGAAAACGGTGTTAAGCCAGACTTGTCCCTTATTTAAAAGCTGTCTGTAAAATAAAATATACTAAAGTGATTCTCTTGACAAAGCTTTTAACCGGTAAATGTTTTCTAGATATAGTGGCGACTTTATTGCTGTTTTGTTGACAGAAATGCTTTCTAAGACAGAAGAAAAACTGTTTTTAAATCTAAAGAGAAGAATTTTAGCTTGCGGTGATGTGTCAACCATTCATTTCTTCAGTTCTTCACTTAACATTTTCTTTCATTCTCTCTTCCTTTCTTTTCTTTATTTCTTAATTCATTTCTTTTTTTCTAAAATCGTTTTCTATTATCACCATTTCTTTTTTCTTTTCTTTCTTTTTAACGTCTACTAACATCAACTTTTTTGGCTTTCTTTCATTCTTTCCTTTTTTTTTTTCTTTCATTTTTCTTATTTTATTTTTGCTTGCTTGCTTTCTAACATAACTTCTGGCATCAGCGTTCTTTCTTTCATTCTCCCTTTTTTTTTCTTTCTTTCGTTTTTCTTTCCAGCAACGTCTTCTAACATCACCTTTCTTTGTTTCTTCTTTTCTTTCTTACTTTTTTTCTTTTTTATTGCTTGCTTCTTCCTATCTATCTTCTAACACTAGCCTTTCTTTTTTCCTTTCTTTCTAACATCGTCTTCTTACATAACCCTATCTTTCTTTTTCTTTTTCTTTTCTTTCTTGCTTCCTTCTTTTCCTAACATTTTTCTTGTGTGTGTGTGTGTGTGTGTGTGCGCGAAAAAAATACTCCAGGTTATCTTATTTAGAGAGTGAGAAAACAGAGAGTGTTGACCTATTTTGATATACTGATTTCAGATTTAACATTAGTACGTTATTTGAGGAAGGGGGAAGGGCATAAAGTGTAATTTTTTCCCATTTCATTTGTGATTTTGTTTGTAGGACTTGAAGACTGGGAGCTGCTCTCTTGAAATAAAAATTATTACCTATGGGATTTTAAGTGTTCAATATTCTTTAACTAATATATATATATATATATGTGTGTGTGTGTGTGTGTTATGAAATGGACGAATCCGACAAATTTTAATATATTTTTGTTTGTACGTTATTTTTATAGATACAAATATTTAATAAGAGAAACCGTGGATGGTTCCTTTATATTGCAAACACAAAGATACGGAAATTAAACCGCTAATAATTAGAATAAAGTTAAAAAAATATACGAGGCAGAAAATATGTATCCTCCGACAGGAATCGAACATGTACCCTACACTGAATCATGGGAATTTTGTATACGCTTCCTCTGTAGTTAAATGCTATAGCACGTCCAGCTATAAAGGATGCAGGTTCGATTCCTGTCGGAGGACATATATTTTCTTTTGTGGTTTCTCGGAAATTCAGGTTTGTAAATCTTAATACTGTTTATTATAAACAGAGCATTTACTAAAATATTTATATTTATAAAAAATAACGTATAACCAAATAAATAAATATATATATATATATATATATATATATATATATATATATATATATATATATATATATATATATATATATACACACCCTTGAGCAAATTAATTGAAACAAAATGAATATTTCCATTATTATTTACGTTATTTCATATTTTCCCAATGTAACATGACCCAGTGCACGAGTTAGTACTTCGTATGTCCATTCCACGAAGTCTTTCCATGCAGATTAATCACAGATTCTCGATTGGATTTAAATCAGGAGAGTTTCCGAGCCAGTCGATAGTACTTTGATAGGCTCACTGATAAGGCTTGCCATTGTGTTCATGTAGCGTTACAATTTTCGTCCATTGCAGATAATGGCCGTAGGACAACTAATCGGCAGTCGAGACAATAGTGTCTGAGCATGGTAAATATCTGATCCAATCACGGATGACGTAATATTTTTCAAGGCCAAACAAATTTCATCATACACCCCGAAATTGGATTCATTTT
Source organism: Acanthosepion pharaonis (assembly GCA_903632075.3). Taxonomy (NCBI): domain Eukaryota; kingdom Metazoa; phylum Mollusca; class Cephalopoda; order Sepiida; family Sepiidae; genus Acanthosepion; species Acanthosepion pharaonis. The sequence goes on along the minus strand of CAHIKZ030000957.1, from coordinate 192,264 downwards.
ACTGCACACCACTACAAATGACCTAATCTGAGAGAAAAAAATAGAAATCGATTACATCCTATCACTCCAGTGGATCTAAAACTGACCGTATAGTGAAAGAAAGGAAACTAAAACGGTTGTTTCAATTAATTTGCACATCTGTTTGTATGTATGTATGTATGTATGTATGTGTGTGTGTGTGTGTGTGTGTGTGTGTGCGCGCGCGCGCGTTTAAACATGTTTTGTTAAAGACAACAGACAATTTCTGCCTCGTATATTTTTTTAATTCATTCTAATTATTGGCGGATTAATTTCCGTATCTTTGTGTTTGCCATATAAAGGAACCATCTACGGTTTCTGTTATTTCTTGTTTAAATGTCAAACATTTGAATGGTTCCATTCAGCAATAAGAAAGAAATTCAAAGATATTCAAATTCCAGGTGGAATCATGCATCTTTGGTGTGATTTTCAATTTTGAGTTTTGTCTGTTTCTGTTGCAAAGTAAACGTGGTGTTGTTATTTTAGTTTTTGAAACACTGTAATGTCACATGACTTTAACATATTTTAATTACCTGTCCACTCATTACAAGGCCCAAAAGGTACTCAATGTAGAGCGTTACTGAAGGAGGTTGTTGTATGAACGTAAGAGGATTTAGATGCAGATTATATGAATACGTAGGATAGATAACGGTTTATTTTAAGACATTTTTTGTTTCATATGTTCTTTTTATAGATACAAATATTTAAGTAAATTCTCTGTTTATAATAAACAGTATTAATGACATTTACCGGGAAATTTTCATAGAAAATATGCGTCCTCCAACATGAATCTAACCTGTATCCTATACGGGACGGTCATATAGCCTGACGTGCCTTAACCGATTGTGCCACAGAGGATTGTTCGGTTAGCAAGGTCGATTTTACTGCTTTTAAACTACAATCTTTCCTAATTCTCTCACGTACATTCATATCTGCTCAAAGCGTATCCAAATGTAAACAAATGACGTCACACATTATGAAATGGACAAAGTCCGACAATTATTTTAAAACATTATATTTATATATTTATATTTATTATAAACAGAGCATTTACTTAAATATTTGTATCCATAAAAAGAATGTATAAAACATAAAAATGTCTTAAAATAATTTTCGGACTTTGTCCATTTCATAATGTATAACCGTTTATCCTTGGCCTGAAGTAGTTTTTTTATGAAAAGGTGCTATGAATAGAATGTCTTTATAAGCAATAGAACACAAAGGAAATAGGGATGATTTGTTATTGTGTGTATGAAATGGCTGGTTTTAGATATGATGGTCTGAACTGGAGGTAATGATTATGAGAATAAAAATATTTTTTGAAACGCCTTTTCTAGAATCATAGGTGATTTTCAACTGTTGAATTAATGTGGAATAAATTGTAAAATTTGTAATCTTTCTTTCCAATTTGTTTTGCTGAGAATTAATGTATTATTCGCAACAAAATGTTTTCTTATTATTATCCTCCTTTTCCTTCTTCTTCATAATCTATATGTTCCTTCAGGTCGTGGATGATCATGGCTCTCCACAACGTTCTTTCTTTTTAACTCTTAGCAAAGTGTGTACTTTCGTTATCTCTGCTAGTTCCCGTTCTGCCAATCATTTACACAAGATCATTAAGTAGGTTATCTGTTGTTTTTCTTTGTCACTCTTGCCTTCAATATAACCTGTGAGTGTCAAATTTTCTAAGCCATCTTTCCATATTATATGTCCCAGAAAATTCAACTGTCTTTTTCTGATTCTAAGCATTCTTTTTGTTTCCATTTTCTGCCATTGTCATTTTTATTTCCGCGTTGTGTTGTATGGCCGTAATTGTGACATGACTGATTTGTTTGTTTAACGGCATATCAACTCCTTATGGGTCATTTAATGCCAAATTTTACTTTTCTTGGGAGATTTGATTTGATTTGTTTAACGGCATGTCAACTCCTTATGGGTCATTTAATGCCGAAATTTAATTTTCTTGATTGGTTTGATTTGATTTGGTTTGATTTATTTAACGGCATATCAACTCCTCATAAGTCATTTAACGCGGAAACTTAATTTTCTTGGGTGCTTTGAAGTAATAAAAACATGAGATATATTATTCTGCTTTCACAATTGAATACATGGTACATGATACTCCGTTTTTTTGTGCACCTGATCTTGGGCCAACCTTTTGCACACGTTACAAAACGCTAAGATTGCAAAACATTCTAATAGGCAAAACTTTTTCTAATGAAAACCAGATTCAAGGGTTCATTGAAAACTTTCACATCAAAATCTGCAGAATTTTACTCAAAATATATTGAAAAGCTACCTGATACGTGACAAAAATTCCTTGCTAATAATGATGAATATATTTTTTTAAACATTTCACACGAGGCAAAGCAATAAAGCCACTAAGATGCAAGGTAATTACTGACTGTGAAAAAATATGATAACATGAAAGGAGAGAGAGCGGAAATTAAGAAGACAGAAGATAACGATTGACATTGCAATTAAATTTTTAAAGTTGCCTGAAAAGCAAGAGAACGGGAGAAGTACGAGAGAAAAATCTGTTAGAATAAAACTTATGTTTGCATTTAGCCATTTCAACTGTAAAAGGATGAAACCGGTCGCCAATCTGGTACTGCGCTTAAAGTACCAAAGAAGAAAGCTTATCAAAACAATTACCCTTAACGTATTTATAGAAAAGGCACAGGGAAGCTACGTTATGGCGGTGGGAAAGCGACCGAAGGCAAGATGCCAGCTCAGGACCAACAACATTGCAAATTTTTTTGCATTTTATCAAGAATATCTAAATACATAGCAGAGAAGCAGACAAGATGTGACAGCGATGTTAAATGTATGACCGAATGGCAGACTTAATTGGATAAAATGTAATTGTTTTTGAGTATTTCTTAAATGAATTTATCCCAACCAAAGCAGTAAAGTCACTAAGACAGAATTAGGAGTTATGAGCGTTCTTATACATAAAAATTTTAAAAAATTAATGACATTTTTTCTCTTGTATATAAATATTTGTTACAAAATAAAATCCTTGCTTTTGCTTTTATAAAGAGGATGAAACGCGTCGGTTCAAATAATTTTTCTTTTTGTTTTTCTTCATATTGTCCCTTTACAGATATATTGTATCTGAATTTTTTACACATTCACTAGTAGCGAAGGGTGACTTTGGAAACGGGGCATGCAAGTTCATCATACTGGTTAATCGCCAATGTGGAGAGGGAAAAGCAAAACCTTACTTTGCATCCCCAGAAAATTATTTGCCTCCCTCATAATCATCTGTGAATGTGATTTGAACTAATTTTAATATGAAAAAAATACATGGTTTTATAAATGATTTAATCTTTTTCACAATTCATCAAATTAACAGTTTCTATTTTAACGAGAAGTAGACATTTTTATTTTAATTTTTAAAAAGTTTCTTATCGCTTGAGGACACGTGTCAGAAAATGGCGATGATTGATGACTGGAAAAGTGAAAATTCGTAATTTTGACGTAAACTAAATTAATATTATCTTAAGTTAAATTGTTTCAATTACCCAAGCGTTCTATTAAGATAAAGTTCAACCTTTCGTCTGTAAAATAACACCAACATTAATATATGTAATTTAAATTTAAATACTTTTAATTAATTTTAAAATTAGTTATTGCAGTAATTTTTTTAATGTTCTTTAAGAAAATTTAGCATGTTTAATGAAATAATAATAATGAAGATTTTTTACTGCATTAATTGAGTACTGTGTATGCATTAATCGAATTTTGGTATTAAAAATTTTAGTGCACTAATCGAAAACGCTTTAATTGAATGCACATTAATCCAGAGATTCCTCTATTCACTTACGCCCAATTACCCTTCCAAACGGTATGAATCCACCTCTTCTTCCCACATCTATGGGTTAATTAGTAAGCCTTGTATTACTAAATAATTATTATCTCAAATAAAAATTCTTACAATCTAAAATATCCTCTGTCTTTAAATAGCCTATAAAGGGTGGAAAACCCGTAAAAGACAAATCAATCAATGAAACAATAACTAGCTACACAGGCATGTCTTTTAGATTTATTTACATTCTCTGGATTATAAATGTATAGAAAATAACTTGGCCACAAAATGAGGGATCCGTTTATATATTGATTGTAATATAGAATTGTTCCCCCCTTTATATTCACATCATAATTTCTTCTTTGTTTATCATATGACTTAGACTTGTAACACTAAAACATTATTATCACCAAAAAAATTCTTACCGTCTAAAATATTTTCCGGCTTTAAATAACCTGCAAAGGGTTGATAAATCGTAAAAAACGAATCAATCAATCGAAAAAAATATTCTTAATACAATAAGGCGGCAGTATTTAAAAACAATAGCGATGAAAATAAAATTAATAAAAACTGAATGAGATTATTCTTCTATGTGCTGTGCGGTCAGGGTTGTCCACAACTTTTTAAGCTGGGGACATCGGACATCAAAATTTAAATTTAAATGTTGAGCGGTCATGTATCTTTGACGTTTCGATGAAAATGAAAACTGCTATTTGTTGTCCTCTCCCTCACACACACTCTCTCTCTCTCTCTCACACGCAGACACACACTCTCTCTCTCTTTTTCTCTCACTCTCTTTCTTTCTCTCTTTCTCTCACTCTCTCTCACTCTCTCTTTCTCACTCTCGCTGAACATCCTTTATTTATCTGAAGGAGTTCCATTTCGAGACGAGACGTGTCACAGCACAGTTTTTCGCCTTCTCATTTATTTACTCAGAGATATACAGGGTGTCCACAGGGTGTCCACAAAGTTCGTGTGCACTTTAAAAATTTATAACTTTATTTGTATTTGCGATAGAAATAATCTGTAAAAATGTTATAAAGTTTAACGTACCTAGTTTTAAGTATAACTAAAATAACTAATGTGATTTCAGGCATCACTGTAAATCAGTTGGCAAATGTTTTCCGTAAACTGCAAAATCGTATTACCCTTTCTATTGCTAATGATGGAGGACATGTGGAAACTTAAATAAAATTTCAATAAAACCTTAAAAAATATAGATTTACTTCTTTCTACAAATTATTTCTATCGCAAATATAAATAAAGTTTTAAAGTGCACACGAACTTTATGGACACCCTGTATTTCTCTGGGTATTAATTTTTCCTAAAATGGTGGCTGTAAAGAAATTATTCTTTTAGGAAATGAATCTTGATCCAATTGGAATAACTATGCACTTTGAAATGGTTCTTCGCTTCTCTTTGTCACCGTTCATTTCTTTAAATTTATTTTAAGAGAAAAATTTCGTCACCAACGCTATTAACGTCGAAAAATGTTATATCGATTCAGCATGAATAAGATTCGACAACAGTTTTCAAAATACTGCTTTCTTATTTGCTGACGAATCTTTGTTATTGTCGTGTTAACATGACGCATTCCTTGCGAAATCTTGCAGTTTTTGTTTTAGGGCTGTTTTTTGTTTTGTTTTTTGTTTTGTTTTTTGTATTATTTACTAAGTGTTAATGCTTTAAGATATAACTGTTTTGTTTGTTGTTTTTCAACCGACTTGTCACAGAAAAAACGAACGACATTTGTTGTTTTGAACTATGACGCAAAAATATTTTAAAAGCCGTTTTCAGGTAACTTCATCTTCCTTCGCTTTACGCTTATATGATAGACAAGATAGATACCGGGAATGAGAGAGCAGTTGGGAGTGGAGTAAAAGACAGAGTGACATTGTGAACATAGGAAAAATACTTCAAGGTGACAGTCAGCTTCACGTTTCAGTGCGATCTTCAGAGCAAGTGTTACTAGTTTTTTAGCGAGCTTTATATAGGGTGTTCCAATAACTTGGACTGATTTCAATTGTGAATTAAGTTTAAGCATCTAATGATTTTTTTTCTTTTTCTTTCAGATTTAACAACTTAAGTCTTTGGCAATTTCAACCATGAAAAGATTAACAATCAACCATTGTGTTAAAGTTATCGAAGCCTATTACGAAAATGGATGTATGGATATATATATATGTGTGTGTGTGTGTGTGTGTGTGTGTGTGTGTGTGTGTGTGTGTGTGTGTGTGTGTGTGAAAAGTGTGTGTATATAAATATAAATATATATATATATGTGTGTGTATGTGTGTAATATATTATATATATTATTATTCATATATTATATGCGCAGTACTTTAAAGCGCTCAATATCAGAGATAGAGCTAACATATTTGGTTGGATAGATGTGAGTTTGTGACCCTGGGTTTCACGCTTTTGCGATCGTCAGACAAACTGGTGTCTTATCAAGTCACAGAAGTGTTGAAACAAAATGGCTATTTTTGTAGTGATTTTATAACATATTCATGTTAGAATTTTCGAATAAGTTATATATATATATATATATATATATATATATATATATATATATATATATATATAAACGTGTATCTGTGCACTCTTGATTCCAATCGTTTAAATATTTTCTAAAATCTTCAGTTGGCGAGGGCCCCTCCTTCTCCTCTCCTGGCACACACAGTCCCTTTTACAACTTCGACGGCAACTGTCATTGTCTCCGTGCCTGACTCTCTAAATCTCAATGGACAACTCTTGACTGGGCCACAGACGGCTTCTTTTAATATAAGTCCACAGCTGGAATTACCCAACTTCCAGGCGAGTGTCATTTGATCCCGAAAATTTTCATTTATTTTTGGGGGGAGTATTTTCACCAGATATATATATATATAGTTCCTTTATCAAATCAATATATGGTGCGAGACTTGGACCACACACGCAAGGCAAGAAAGGTGTCTGAACACTTTTAACATGAGAAGCATCCGCCGCATCCTGGGAATAGCGTGGTGTTCATCACTGAGGTTCTGTCTCGAGCAGGTTTGTCCAGTATGTTCACACTACTCAAACAGCGCAGACTTCATTAGTTGGACCACGTCCATCGCATGCCAGACGACTGCATCCCAAAAGACCTCCTGTATGGAAAGCTGGCCGCTGGAAGGAAACCCGCTGGAAGGAAACCCGCTGGGCAGCCACAGCTGCGGTACCGCGATGTCGTGAGACGTGACATGAAAGCTGTTGATATCAAAACAGAGTCCTGGGAGAGCCTGGCAGCCATACGATCCGAATGGAGAGGAACCCTAAACAAACAACACAAGTCAGGGGAGGAGAAGCTGACACAAGTCGCAACGGAAAGACGGGCCCACAGAATGCAAAGTGACAGCTCCAACAGACCAGAGACAGAACCCACATGCGACCTCTGCAACAGAGATTGTCACACTCGCATCGGCCTCTACAGTCACAGATGTCAACGCTCCAGCCAAGCAGACAACTGACCGACGAAGGCATACATACATACAAATCGAAGGATCTTGGTTTCTAACGGGTAAAAATAGAAGTTATTTTGATGCGGTCATATGTTGCTCTGCGATCAAGATAGCATATATAGAACTTTCATTTGATAAGTAAGCTATTTTATTGAGATTTATCTCACTATTTTCGTATCTTCTCTCAAAACGAATGCCAAACTGGATTATTAGTAATTGAATTTTATAGAATAATGATAGTACGTGATACATTCATCACTACTTGCATCATCATGAAATTGACATAACTACTGTACATTTTTTAATCATTTCACCCTAGGCAGGACGATAATGTCACTAACCCGCAAGAGGTTACTGGAAGAGAATGAGAAGACTTTAGTGAAGAGAAGGAGAATAAAAAAAAACCAGAAATCAGAAAGACAGAAGATGGTGATTGACGTTGCGTTTAAAAATTTTAAGGATCGTAAGTGGCAGGAAAGCAAGAAACCGGAAGAGTTCCACAGGCGAAAAGTACGAAAAAAATTATTAGATTAGAACTTCCGGTTGCATCTAGCTATTTCAACAATAAAACGATAAGAAATAGTTACTAATCTAGCAGTACGCTTGTGGGGATCTTCAAAATTAAGTTTTTGTTCCCAAAGTAGAGTGAGATCGATCCTCATTGGATGACGTTGTTTAGGAATAAAGTTTCACTGCCGACACTTGAGCTTGAACATAGATCGCCAGTGAGCAAACACATGCGATTCCATTATTGAATTAAGTAGACCACGTGACCATAGAGAAAACGCATAAATAGGTAGTAGCAGGACATCTAAACGATCGCTATTCCTACTCTATCCTTTATTACTATATGGACCGCTATTCTCTACTCTGTTCACTATACTATTTCTCTATATTGATCACTATACGAATTAGTATTCGGACGAGTATTATCGAGCAAGTACTATTAGTGCGAGTGCTATTCGAAGGCGTCTGACACCAGTATTGTTCAACGGCGTTACTATAGTTGTATCTGCAATTACAAAGTCTCTACTACAAGGAGCATCACGAAAGTGACAACGAGTGTTCGTTGACATCACAAAAGATGTTTACTGTGGCCTTGTACCAGTCTAAGATGAATTATAAGAACGTCAACCGAAGCATGATGGTTGAAAACCCTTCACACAAGTTTGGTAGTTAGGTCTCTTCTGCGTACCTGTAACGTTGTCTTGGTTCAGCCAGAATTGGGCTTTGTGCATGTAATTATTTGGATATTATGCGCACTTTCCCCAGCTTTTTAAGGTTAGTGGTGCGTAATATACACGAATACTAAATATGAACCTGAACACTGAACGTAACTTTTGCTAAAACCAAGTAAATATAATAAGGCAGAGACAAGGTAATTGAACCAAAGATTGTTGGCTTTAATTATGACTTTTAGTTTTAATCTCATTTCATAAGTTCTCAAAGAAAAGAAAATGTCTGTAGCCACTTGAAAAACTGACAATGTGAATTTTAAATAAAAAATGTTCACAAACACTGCTGTAAAAAATTAGAAGAAAAGAAAAATCTTTTATTATCAGTGAGCAGACATCTTGTGTTTGGTTGTTTACAATACGAAAGTGGTTTCAATATCTTGGGGTTCAGTGGCACGAGTTATGTGTTTATTAATAAATAATTAGGCTATTTGTTTAGAGCGTCTATTGGGATTCAAGCTCACTCCAGACGCCATACGATCCATAGCTAAAGTTGCTCGGAAAATGGTTAACTCCTTATATCGTTCCGAAAAGTGCCTGGACGTGATCTAGCGTTACAAGCGTCAAATCAGACCAAAAATGGAGTATTTGTATCATATCTGGACAGAAGCTTTTCACTTCTCACTTGCCAGCCTCGCCAGAGTTCAGACGCCTTTACACGGTATTTTAAGCAATTAGTTATGTTCCACATTACAACTCCCTTTCTCACAAATGAATGATCAAAAGTCTCTCGCTATTCTATCTCTATTTCCATGAAAAAGGTTCTGTAATATTCTCTAGTTCCACACGTTCATAACTTTAAAGCTAAGACCCTGTAAAAAAATGAAATAATGATAATGAATAATAAGCAAAAAAGAAAAAGAAATACATTTTCCCATGATAAATAAAGGAACCGGAAAATTTGTTATCCCACTCGGTTTCGTCAAACGCCCATTAAGCGGCGCTGTTTATTAAAAAAGACAAACTTTTTTTTCATCTTCCTCCTTCTCCTTTTTGCTCCAAGATGTAGCAGGGGTCATGTTTGTTTCCCCTATCCACTGACGAATGAACTCTCTTTTCCACTTTCCAACACATAGTGTTCGCACGTATCTTCCAGAACCTCCGGCTCTGCAGTAAAAACAACCTTTTCTTTGGTTGTTCCAACTCAACGCAAGGCTGACTTGAGCTCGACCATTATAACCATGCCGACCCTCGAACGATGAAGTAAATACGAACTTTTCTTTGGTCTATTCTATATTCTGGACTGAAAATGATAAACGGACATACCCAAAAGACATTGAGAACTTTGTTTCTTGACAGTCACCATAAAAAGAACAAACGATCCGTAGTAGAAATCCGAGCATTTATATGCTTCTTCTTCTTTAATTGCTTACGTATGAATACGCACACGCCCTACTATACACCCAACACACAAACTTTAAATACCACGACCCACCTTACCAAAAAGACAGGGCCGAACCATCTCTTATATTTTCCCATGATCCTACTAATAAAGGAACCGGAAAATTTATTCCTACTTGGCTTTGTCAATTAGGCGGCGCTGTTTAAGTCTATAAAAATGAATAATAGACCATCATGCCCTGTGTATTCCATTCGTAAGGAGGAGGTTTCGCTCAGTTTCTTCCCTAGAATAGTTATGCTGTGGGAGAGACTCTCAAAATGATACTTCTCCAATCGATATGACCATAACCTCTTTAAATCCTGGGCCAACCTTTCTTACATATCACCATAATGTGCACTTACTTCACCCTCATCTACGTCCATTCAACAACTTCAACAAGAAGAAGGCCGGAACGTAAAACGTAGTCCGAATAATGTAAATAATGAACTTCAACAACCCTTTATTTTGTTGGTTCCTGGGTCTTGTAATGAATGGTTATTAAGTAAAACAAAAAAGTTCTTTGTTTCTTCTTTCATAAAAAGCATTTGAACTCCTTCCGAAAAAGAGAAAGTTGAAGAAAATTCAGATTCGTTAATGTTTTATATTTTATTTTATTTTTTTAGTATCAGCGAAAGAAAAAAAAACATTGTGTCTGTCGGAGTTGTTAATTATTCAAAGAAGACGATATTTAGATGATAAGAAATCCTCTATCAATCTTGAAAACACTCATTACACATTCGATATTTTTTTTAACAGGAAAGCAAGTCCGGAGACGATTCGTCATGAGAACTGCTGTTCTGGCATCGGCTGTCTGTTATTAGTTTCAAGGAAGTCTCAGACTAACAGTTCAGTTACCATGGCGATATTTAGCAACTGATAAAGTAGCTACACATCTCCTCTAAATGCCATAAGATAGGCCAAGTTGTGTAACTGTATTCAACTTCAATAAATAAATCTTTTGAAAGCAATCGTTTTATTTTCTCTTTTCCCACAACCTTTATAGTCCTGGGTATGACGATAAACTACATCCAGCAGCAAGGCTTTGAGGAAGGTTTTGAGGAGCGTGGAACCACCTCTTAATTGCTATTCTTCCCTGATTGGATCGTTGCACCTGTTAGGGTCCCAGCTATGGGCATATAGCGAACCCCCTGCCAAAAACAAAACAATATGAAAGTATAAAATACATTTTTATAGCAAAAATACCAGCAATACATTTTTATATAAAAAATTACCAATAATACATAATGAAGGAATGATCTACACATTGTATATTTTCAGTTTTGCTGACAAGTGTATATTTTGGAATGTTTAAATCTCTTTTAAATTTCATTACTTACGTTTATTCTTTTATGAGCAATGTCTTTTCACGACATGGGCGACCGTGGCCCTCCACTATTTCCTGACTCTTGTTGCTCTAAGTAACATTTGAATCTTTGCCATACCACTTGGAGCTTGTTTTGCCATCGACTTTTTTCCTCTTTTATGAGCCATGTTCTTTCAGGACATAGTTGAGTATGGCTCTCCACAACATCCTGTTTTTGCTGTAAATAACGTTTGACATATTACCATGCTTCTTTGTGTTTGCTCTGCTATCTATATGATTCTTCTTCCTTTATGCGCCATATCCTTTCAGGATGGGAATGATCATGGCCCTCCACACCTTCCTGTTTTTGTTACTCTAAGGAACTTTCTTTGGTAACAAAGAAAAGAATACTGAGCTGTTACGTGACAGTCAGCCCTTCTTTACGACAGCGAATGTTGGACGATTTTCTCAAAGAAGAAGAAGAAACTCAAGGCGACGGAGATGTGGTTCTACAGAAGGATGCTAAGGATACCATGGACCGAGCGGGTGAGCAAAAATGAGGTCTTAGAGAGGATGCAAAACAATGAGGAGACATACTTAATATCAGAAAGAGGCAGCTGAAGTTTCTGGGACACATAATGAGGAAGGAGGGCCTGGAGAATCTGATACTCACGGGTCTGTGTTGGAATGCGTCACGAAAAAATAAATCTTTCTCTCCTGCTGTCGTAGCGACGGACACAGTCTCCACTTCTGAGACTGCCAGCCCTTTACATAGAGCTTGGTAACTCACCTATGCAAAACACCAACAAGCCAGCTACCAATCACAGTTCCCGCGCCTGCCCACCTCCACTCGCTTTGGGGGTTTCAAGTCGACCAACCAACTCATTACAGGGTCGAATAGATGGAAAGAGAGACAAGGGAAAGCAGCGCGTGACATACTTGGCGGGCTTAAGTAAGTTGATGACAGAACGTAATCTGGGGGAGATGCCAAAGGGGAGGAACTTGTTGAGAGCTGCAAGGGTTAGAGGGAGGTGGAGAGCTATGATCGCCTACGTCCTGAAAGGACTTGGAACATAAAAAGAAAAGAAGGAACTTTTGATCCATCACCATTCCTCTTTATGTTTGTCCTGTCACCTATATGATTCTTCTTATTTTATTTGCCATATCCATACTGGACGTAAGTGATCATGGCTCTCCACAACTTCCTGTTTATTGTTGCTTTTGACCCATTACCATCCCTCTTGCTCATTGTCCTACCATCTATAGGCTTTTTCTTCTATTGTGTCATGTCCTCTCAGGAATGAACAAGCATAACTCTACACAACTTCTTGTTTTTGATTTCTCGGAGTAACTTTTGATCCTATACCATCCTCAATTTCTCCTTGTTCTGCTATCTATCTTCATCTTCTTTCTTTTACCAATCCATTCAGCACGTGGGTGATCATGACTCTCCACAGTTTCCTGTCTCTTGTTACTCTATATTTAGATTTGCCCCTTTGCCATCCCTCCTTGTTAGTGGTCTGTTATCAATATACTTCTTCATTTAGATACCATGTCCTTTCTGAACGTGAGTGATCATGGCTCTGCTCAACTTTCTTTTTTGTTGTTCTAAGTATGTTTTCTCATTTCAACATCCTATTCTTTGTACTTGTTCTTTCATCTATGTGCTTCTTATTTTGTATATATCCTGTCTCTTCAGGACGTGGCTGATCATAGCCCTCCTCAACTCTCTTTTATTTTGTTCTAAGTATTTTTTGACAATTCACCATACCACTTTTTATTGTTCTGACCTCAATATGCTTCTTCTTTACCATCGCTCTTTATCTATGTCCTGCCATCCATTCACACAAAGTCGTTAACCGGTACACGTTGTTTCCCTCACTTTATCACACTTTTTGTATGTCCTGTGAGTATTAAATTATCCAGACCCTCGTGAGTGTTAGATTTTCTTCATTATATCTTAGAAGTTTCGTTCTTATTGTAAGTATGTTTCGTTGTAATTTCGTTTTCTTTCAAATTCATTCCATGTTCACATCTTCTTGTCATAGTGTCGTCAGTATTCAACGGTAGATGCTCTAAAAACCAGTTTAGTATTCGCTATTTGAACAGTGTGAAAATAGTAAAACTTGACCCTACGTTGAGTGGCTCTTGGGCCTGGTATAGAGCGAACATCATTAAAAAATCGTATATAATCTCTTGTCTGGTGACTCCATTAAAATATAATTGTATATTCTTAAACAGATTATCGTTTTGATTTAAACATAACGCCATCCTATATCCCAGACTGTATAATTAATATCTTGAATGTAATTTCTTTTTCGTTGAGCATCTTAAGCAAACCTAAAGCCAAAAAGATAATTTAACTTCCCAAAAGATGTTATTATTGCCCATTCGAATTTCTTGATGTATTTTTCATGATCCAATGTTTGTCCCACAGCGAAAACCTTTCTCTCTTTCTCTGCCACAGCGTAAACATCAGGCCTTCCCCCGATACCTCCGCCGAAATATTTATGTCTACATCAATAAAAACGGATGAAATAAATCTTATCAAATTCCAAGCAAAACAAACAATTTCGCTTTATTTTCCAGAACATAGGTCGATGTAAACTTGTTTCTTTAGGGTACTGTCAAATAACTACTTTTCAACAAATGTATCAAGGAGCGGAGCGTTTTCTCGTAGCTAATAAGTTTTGATAATGTTAATGGTAATAAATCTAGCAACTCCTCTCGAAAAGGACCTCCAATCAGTGGTTAACCGGGGCAAATAATGGCTTCTAAATTTTAACACCTCTAAATCAAAACTGCTTTCAGTTAATCACTGCAGTGTACCTTTTCTATCTGCCATTAGCATGGCAGATGTTAATCTCCAGGAAAGCAACATTCTACACCTTCTCAAGTTTTTAATTAACATGAAGTGTAACGACACTACTGAATCAATTACTACGCCTACTGCTAGGAGGGTTGCTTCACCGTCTCATACCAGACAATTTTCTCACCAGAATCCATGTTGCACATTTATAAATCTACCATTTTTCCCTGAATTGAATATTACTGTCATATCTGGTCTGCTACTACTGCTGCATATCTCAAGATTCTTGACAAAATTCAAAGAATAGTCTATAATGCAATCAATCCTGACCTAGCATTTCGGCTTCAATCGCTTTCTCACCGACGTTATGCGGTTTCCCTCTGTCTTTTCTACAAATATTTTCATAGAAACTCTTCTGATGAACTTTTTCGTTAATACTGTACGAATTTAAACGTTCTACTAGATTGGCAATTAGGTCCCACCATCTTACTGCTGAGCTAGTTAGAGGCAAGCATCTCTTCTATCGTAACAGTTTATTTTCTCGCCTCTGAAACTCCCTTGCGATTTATTGCTTCCCTCTCACCTACAATCTTCAAAAGTTTAAATGTAACGTCATTCGCCATCTTCTGTCTACCTGGACCCTGTTCCTTTTTGTCCTTTCCTCACTTCTCCTCACTAAAGTTTTCTCATTCTCTTCCACTCCATGTAAACCCCCTCCGTTCTAGTGGAATTATCGCCTTGTTTAGGGTGAAATAATTTTAAAAAATAGTTGTCTTCCTATAAGAAAACATTTAGCATTCATTAACCGAGAAGCTGGGATTGCTGCCGGTTGAAATTTATAAAATCTTTCTCTTAAAATATTTTTTAGGAAAACAGGTTTCTCAAGTCCAGTAGCTGTTATTGCTCTTTCCAGTACTGATGGGAGTTTCTTTCTTAATCTTTTATTTGAAGTAGTGTGGAATAACAACATCTTGATTCTTTTCGAGTTATATGAACTGTCCATTTTAGTTGTTGCTGCTCTTGGTAGTCTTCAAGTGATGTGGTTTCTATTATTTGGTACAGTTTGTGTTTTTAATTCTGTAGCGCCAGTTCACAAAAATATGGTCTTTGCCAAGACCCACAGGCTTCACTCATCAGAGCCATTTTAACCATTGATGTTAGAAAGCGGCTGTATACAGGAAGATATTAGCTGGATGAAGATACCATTGCCACTTGCCTAAGTTCATAAGCTTTATACAGGTAACAGTTTAAAACGTGGGAAGTATTTCTGCCACACTCTGTATAAAACATACATACATATATATATGTCAAAATACAGTGGTGACATTTAATTTAGGGACACAATTGTTTAAAATCTGAGATTATTTAAATTAATTTACTTTACAATTTAAATTAAATATTCTCTTAACCATTCGCAGAATATAGGATATTATTTAAACTTGGAGGTTTTTGATCGTGTAATTTTGTTTTCTTTATTTTTTGCTTTATTTTGTTCTTTTCTTCTTTCATTTTTTTACTCTTAATTTTTACTCGTTCATTTCTTGCTCTCTTTAATTTTTTACTCTCTTTAAATATTCTTGCATTTTTAAAATCTTTTTGCACTTTTAAAATTTTTTTGCTCTCTTTAAAATTTTTGCTCTTTTTAAATTTTTTGCTCTTTTTAAATCTTTTTGCTCTTTTTAAATTTTTGGTCTTTTTAAATTTTTTGGCTCTCTTTAAATTTTTTGCTCTTTTTAAAGTTTTTCTCTCACTAAATTTTTTTGCTCTTTTTAAATTTTTGGTCTTTTTAAAAAATTTTGTTCTCTTTAAATTTTTTGCTCTTTTTAATTTTTTTTTTTTTTGCTGTTTAAATTTTTGCTCCTTTTAATTTTTTTTTTTTTTTTTGCTGTTTAAATCTTTTGCTCTTTTTTATTTGCTCTCTTAATTTTTGTACATTTTGATTTTTACATTTTTTTATTTTTATACTTTTTAATTTTTTGAACTTTTACCTTTTCTCTTTGAATTTCTTACACTTTCGAACCCTTCTATTTTAGCTCTTTTAAATTTTAAACTTTTTAGCCCTTTTAATTTTACTCTTTTAGTTTTTTGCTCTTTTATTGTTTTATGCCAGGATTCAGTATCAAAATTAGGAAGAGTTACTAAGAACACAATCTCCGTAAACTCATTTTATGTCGATCTAAAACCTATTATGACTTTCACCCAATAAGTGATCTACAGTCGTTAATGGCATCATAATATTCAACGAGTTTATTATATGCTTGATTCTACTTTCTTTCTATAATATATATGTGTGTGTGCGTGTGTGTATGTGTGTGTTGTCTGTGTGAGTGTGTGTGGATATGTGCATATATGAGTTATAACCTAAATATCAGAATATAAAAATTAATAGTCTCATCTATGAAGCTTACAGAGAGGAATCTATGATTGATTACCTTCATTATAAAAAGTCATACCTTTTAACTTTATTACCACTAATAATACTAAATTAAAATTAAATCTTTTCTATAACACCAATTTTTGTTGGGAAATATATCGTATTTAAGAGGTACGATCATATCTCTCTTTCTCGTAAACTAACATGTCACAATTACGATCAAAGTGCTACACGACAACACACAACGGATAAACAAACATTACAGTGGCGTAAAATGGAAGCAAGAAGACAACTTATACTTAGAATCAGAAAAAGACAGTTGAAGTTTCTGGAACACATCATGAATAAAGAGAGACATGTGAGCAATGAGTAAGTTTTAAGAAAAAATAGAAACAAAAAGGATATTTGCCTTGTACTTAACTTCAGAAAGAGACCATTTAAATTACTGCAACACGTAATGATGAAAGAGCACTTGTCGTATTTGACACTTACAGAAACAGATTGACGGTAAAAGAGACAGAGAGAAACAAAGAGTAGCCTACCGAATTAGTTTGTGGAAATGGATGACTGAACAAAGACTGAAAGGTATAGTAAGGAAACACACAATAATTAGATCTATAAAGGAAAGGAAGTTGTGAAGTGCTATGATCGCCCACATCCTGAATAAGGCCGGCACATGAAAGAGAAGTAAGGCATTCCCAAGGCTTTCTCCTCGGTTCTATTGCGCTTCATCCTTAACACATTGGGTGAAAAGTTGGCGTATTAGCTTAAAACAGGTGTACACCCTTTTGCAAATTAATTGAAATAAAACGAAGAATTCCATTATTATTTACTTTTTTTCATATTTTCCCAATTAAACATGACCCAGGGCACATGTTAGTATTTCGCATGTCCATTGCATGAAGTCGTTCTTTACAGATTGACTACAAATTCTCGATTGAAATTAAATCAGGAGAGTTTCCGAGCCAATCTATAGTACTTTGATTTGTTCACTGGTAAAGGTTGCCATTGTGTTCGTACAGCGTTACAATTTTTGTACGCTTCCTTTGAGTAACGACCAACGCAGACAATGGCCGTAGGACAACTAATCCACAGTTGAGACAATAGTTTCTGAGCGTGATGAAAATCTGATGCAATCACGGTTCACGCAGTACTTTTCAAGGCCAAACAAATTTCATCAAATACCCCGAAAATAAATTCATATTACTGCACACCACTGCAACTTACCTAATCTGAGGAAAAAATAGAAATCAATTACACACTGTCACCCCAAATGGTCTAAAACTAACAGTATGTTGAAAGAAAGGAAACTAAAGCGGTTGTTTTAATTAATTTGCACAAGGATGTAGTCTTTTTTAAAATAATAAGTATATTTTTTTATTATACTTACTTGTTTCCTCCTCGCATTTATTTCAAAATGTGGCAGCAAATCAACGTGCATCTATTTATTTATTTATTTACCATCAAGTCATGTGGCACATAGCTTCTTTTGTCTTAATTGTCTTGTATGTCTTAATCCTAATAAACACGTTGGACTCTATTGTAAATGTTTGTGTGGGGGGTTAATATGCCGTCTACTCTGGCAGCGTGAGCTGTCAACATGGGAAGCTCTTAACGTGTCGAACTCTCTGCCTTCTGCTATGCCGAAAGGGCAGAATCTCGTCCGGACAGGTAGACAGATACCTGATCCCGCGTATGCAGGGTCTACGGGCAATTTTTGACCGAACCCACTGGTTCAGATTTCCCCACATTAAATTTGGCCTTGTGCCACATCCTTCCTCGTGGAAAGGCAGGTAAATATTGTAATATGCTGTCTAAGTAGTCCGCCACTAGCAGTGGTTTACCTACTTCACGCCGCAGGCGAGTATTTTATTTTGTTGATGTTATAAAGATTAGCATTTCATTTCCAACCTCCGTTTTGGTTATTCCTCATTCAGTAAACTTCCCTAGATTACCACAGATTTTATAACGGATTATGAATATATATTATTTCTCATTCGCATAGTATTTGGAATAAAATATGAAAGTATTTGTTTATATATGTAGATTGATATAGGAATGTGTATTGAAAAGAAATGCTGACTTTACTATTAAAAATGTCGTGAAAACGCAAAAAAGGCCCTAGCTGAAGGAATCCCGAATCTAATTTTAATTAAATTTGACCAGCACGCGTCAGGGGTTCAAGGTACAATACACTTCGAAATTGTTTTTATATCGTTTAAGATGTATCTCGGGAATACACACACACACACACACATATATACATACATACATACAGTACGAGGCAAAATAAACTGACACACCCATAGAAATAGTGATGAATAAAATATAAAGCTTTTGTATTTACATTTATTAACATGCCTAAGCGTTGTTCTGACTCCAAACCGGTTTTTCCTTCTCCTAGAACGGTTGCCACCCAAGACTATAGAAACCAGTCTGTCCTGCTATTTACCCATATCTGGGAGGAGAAGAGTATTTATACCTTTCTCGATGGTATTATCACGTAATTCCGACTAAAATTCAAACATTGCCGAACCGAGTTAACCCGAACGGAATCATTTCAAAGTCGACCGCCATATTGTATACATTTGTGTGTTGTGCCGTGCTTTTCTTTTCCAATTTCATTGCACTGTGCCTTTTTTTATCTACATTGATTCCTATTGTAAAAATAGTTTCGGTTTACGAATATTTCGGGTTACGAAAGGCTTTCAGGAACGAATTAAATTCGTGAATATATATATATATATATATATATATATATATATATATATATATATATATATATATATATATATATATATAGTAGAGCCCGGCGTTGCCCGGGGATATAACAGTAAGAGATAGATCAAGTATCCACCATCATAAAGACTGAAAAATAAAATTGACAAAGATTATTGTTTAAGGTTGATGGACACGCATGTCTTAATTAGTTTTTTTTTTTTTTTTTTACGAATTGATCAAACCCAAACTCAAACAAAAACATTGTTTTCAATCGTTATGAGTCTCCCGATTGAGACAATAAGCAAGACAATAAGAAACACTACATGCCAAAAAAAAAAAAGTGAAGTTTTGTTGAAAAATGTAGGTAGCCTTTCTGTAATCTTTTAGTTTTACAATTTATGATTTTTACTTATTGAATACAGTAAAAAGAAATTGCATATTTTGCTTGTGGTGATTCATAATTAGAATTCTGATTTGAATATATTTTCCACTCGTTGTTTCTAATACAAAAAATATTAACTTTATTTGGGTTTATTAATTATGATCTAACAAATCTTATTCATTTAGTAGCCTTTCTGTAATAATAATCTTTTACAATTTATGATTTTTACTTATTGAATACAGTAAAAAAATTGGACACCATGTGTATTTAAAGTAGTTTCCCATTCCGGTTATTATTTTTAGTTAGGACTTGTTTATGTTTAGATTTCATTATCGTTCCCTAAAGATAAAGAATTTATCCGATGTTTGTATTCGTACAATCAGTAGAGATCGTTAGATTATTGTTTAAGGTTGACAGACACGCATGTCTTAATTAGTTTTTATTTTTTTTTTTTTTTTACGAATTGGTCAAACTCAAACAAAAATATTGTTTTCAATCGTTATGAGTCTCCCAATTGAATAGAATTTTATTATAAATAATTGTCTTGTAAATAGAATTTTTAAAGCATTTTGAATGTTAAAAATAAAGAAAAAAGCGTGCAAGAAAATAAGAAACACTACCTGCCAAAAAAAAAAAAGAAAAAAAAGTGAGGTTTTGTTTTATCGGCTGAAAAATATAGGAAATCCGATGTGAGTTGTCCCCCTTCCATTTTCACGATGTCTCTTAATCGTTTTTTCAAATTGATTTTGTGCAAAAACAATTATATTTTTCCCATTTTTTGGCGCTGTTAGAACCACCAAAAGGTAATTTTATGTAGTCCTGTAAAGTTTTGTTGAAATCGGTTGAAAAATGTAGGAAATCCGATCCAATATATAAACGTTACAGACACACACACACAATCTGCGTTTTATAATAAGTAAGATATATATATATATATATATATATATATATATATATATATATATATATATATATATATGAACCATAGAAATGATGATGAATAAAATATAAAGCTTATTCCATTTGTATTTACATTTATCAACATGCCTAAGAATTGGTCTGACTTCGAGAAAGACCAAGTCGCCTCTTTTCCTGATCTTGGGCTGTCGAAGAGATCGATAGCTGATAAGATTAATCGAAGTGAGTCATGTGTCCACAAGTTAATCAAAAAGAGAAATCAAACTGGACCATATAATAGACGTAGCAGGGCACTTCGAGGCGGTGTAATGGATAAGAAGCGTTTCTCGCTAGAACAATTACGACTGAGTATTGAGTTAGATCCTCACTAGGTGCCCCTATTTTCGGCCTTGTACCACATCTGAGCTACGCTTGGAAAATCACTATAATAGACGTAACGGATCTGGCTGACCGCTAAAATCTACCGACAGGGAAGATAGAAATTTGGTTCGTCAACGCGAAAAAGATCGAATCGCAACAGCACAAGATGTTTCCAAAGCGGCTAGTTTGGCGGTTTCTTCAAGAACAGTCAGACAGAGGCTTAAAGTAAAAGGTATTGTTTCCAAAATACATAAAAAAGAAACTTTTCGTATCTGGAAAAAATCGACGGACACTGTTTGGTTTGGCTTCATGCAAAGCTCATTTATACCGGACTAAATCCGATTGTTAAGATGTTGTGTAGAGTGACAAGAGCCCCTTTACTTTTAGATATGAAGGGCGAATACGTGTTTGGTGTACACCCGGTGAAACGAATACTCCAGTGACTACCAAGAGCGATGTTAAATACGATAAAAGATCAACGTTTGGGGTGCATTCTCAGCAGCAGGAGTTGGTAATTTAGGCAAAATCAAGGGAATCATGGACCAGCATCAATAACACAACATTCAACGAATTCTATTACTTACTTGTCTTGGTAAAAATACAAAAATCCACTTTTTTGCCTCGTACTATATATATATATATATATATATATATATATATATATATATATATATATATATATATATATATCAGCAAAATCGTCCAAATCCTGTAACACCAAAATTGTTCATTTGTTAAATTATGCTTTGAACGGTTGTATTTTAGAAATGATTAAAGATATCTTACTGGAATTCTTCGAGGTTTTTATAACACTATTTGACTCTACATTGAGCAATAAGTATGTATAATTACTCTCCAAACTTAAGAGAATAATCGAGATGAAATCGATCGTAAACCAAAATGATACATTCATCATTAATTACGTTCAAATATATATATATTATTCCAGGATCATTTTCCAACTTATTCAAGATGATCTTAACCCTCTCCAACCTTCTCCACGATAAAAAAGGGAATCATGGACCAGCATCAATACCACAACATTCGACGAATTCTATTACTCACTTGTCTTGGTAAAAATACAAACATCGACTTTCTATGGGCGCGTCCATTTTTTTTTTCTTTACACGATTAAAGTTTTAGATTTTTATAGATCTATGCAGGTCATACAACGTTATATAGGGGCACATCCCAAAAGTCTAGATGACCAGAGGCTGGCAGCTTATCTCTCTTCTGACAAAGTTCCAACAGTTCAATAGGGGAAAACTGATTTGTCATATACAATAACTCAAGAAAGAAACTGGTAACTTTCAATGAATCTTCGCCTATCGCGATGGGCGTGTGTTCTCTCAGGACGTGCCCCCTTGCTTTGATTGCATATTAGGGCTTAAGCTCACGCCAGACCTCAAGTGTGACTCATATATGCGATCCATCGCTAAAGATGCTGGAAAAATGATCGGTTCCTTGTACCGCTCCACTACGTCCCGGACACGCTTGCTATGCTCTATCTTTACAAGAGCCAGATCAGACCAAAAATGGAGTAATGTTGCCATATCTGGGCAAGAGATGCCTAGTCTTCAGTTTCTAGCCTTGATAGAGTTCAAAAGCGTCTACGCGACTTGTGGATGATGAATCATTTTCAACCCTACCACCCCTTTCCCACAGACGAAAGATTGCAAGCCTTTCGCTAATCTATCGCTATTTGCATGGAAAATGTTTTGACGAGCTACATTCCTTAGTTTCACCAATTCTAACCTTCACAGCTAAGATTCACCACGCCATGTACACTGAGTCGAATCATCGTCATTCCCTCCGTATTCCATTAGTGAGGAGGAAGCTCTTTCTAGGAATCGCTATTTTGTAGAACCGACTACCAAGGGGGTGCTTTATCGATCACTACAATATTGACCTCTTCTGGTTTTATCTTTTTCCCCATATCTTCATAGACTGCACTTCTTGCCTTCTATTCTTAATCTCATACAGCAACCTGATGTAACCCTCTATCTTGAGTGGCTCTTGAGCGGCTCTTGAGCATTCTATTAAATGAATATTAGTAAAAAAATCGTACATAATCTCTTGTTTGGTGACTCGATTTAAAAGACTAAAGGGCCTGTATTCTCAAATGTAAAAAAAAACACACTTCACAAATCGTCTACATCAAAACACTCTTTGCCAACGTCACAACACTCTTTGCCAACGTCACAACACATTCATTCATTTATTATTTTATGCCGTTGTGGTCAGCCATTTTCCTCCAACTCACAATTGTGGTTTATGGTGATATTCGCAGCAGTATAGTTCAATGGTTTGCCAGTTCCTTTTGCTTTTATGTTCAGGCTACACCGTCCATCTTTTCAGAAGAGGCAAAACCTACAATGCATCAGCTGGTAGATTTCCTTCTCCATGACTCATTATGTCGACGAAACTCACCAATTTTTTCTATCTACCCAGATGATGATTTAAGAAAGCCGAAAGCTTGGGCCATATTTCGTGTACGTTTCTTCCGAAAGGAACTTCGGACAAATTTTGACTGAATTTCTTCATTGTCGGTATAAGCTTATTCGTAAGTCGATCATTAAGATTAATCGACACAAAATGCCTGTTGTTTTTAATATTTGCCATAGAGAACATTTGTTGGCTAAATACATAGAATTTAAAATATGACTGTATATTCTTAATTAGATTATCCCTTTTGATTTGAACACACGCCATCTTATATTCCAGACAGTATAATTAATATCTTGAATCTAATTTCTTTTTTGTTGAGTATTGTAAGCAAACCTGAAGCCAAAAAGATAATTTAACTTCCCAAAAGACAGTACTATTGTACATATGAATTACTTGATGCATTTTTATGATCCACTGTTTGTCCCGCAGCGAAAACCTTTATGTATTTCTCCGCCACAGCGTAAACAGATCTTTCCCGATACCTCCGCCGAAATATTTATGTCTACAACAATAAAGACAGATCAGAACAAAAACCGTTTCATCATATTTCAGCCCAAAACAGACATCTTCCAACTTATTTTCCAGAACATATCGATGCAATCTCTTTTTTATTTAAGGCATTATTTATTTGTTTGTTTAGCAGCATATCGACTTCTCATGGGTAATTTTTTCTAAAAAGTATTCCTGATAATTGTTTTTTTCGAAAATGCATTGCTGGTAATATTTTTATTTTAACAAAAGTATATTGCTGGTAATTTAATATTTTTTTTTTTTTTTACAAAATGTATTGATGAAATCTTTTTCTATGAAAATGTACTGCTGGTATTTTTACTACAAAAATGTATATTTATACATTCATAGAGTTTTGACCCCAGTTTCCCCGTAGCTGGGACCCTATCGGGTGCTACCACCTCAGGTCAAGGTGAACCTGGTAACAACATGAATTAAGAGGTGGTGCTATGCTTCTCAAACCTCCCAATCAGAGGCCTTGCTGCCAGAGGTAGTTTATTGTCATACCCAGGAAACTTACGGTATTGTCGAATAACTACTATTCGATAACTGTATAAAGAAAGAACGGGGCGTATTCTAGTAACCAACGCGCTATGTTTTGCTGTAATAAGCTTTTTATAGCCTTGGATGGCAACAGGT
Source organism: Acanthosepion pharaonis (assembly GCA_903632075.3). Taxonomy (NCBI): domain Eukaryota; kingdom Metazoa; phylum Mollusca; class Cephalopoda; order Sepiida; family Sepiidae; genus Acanthosepion; species Acanthosepion pharaonis. The sequence continues at coordinate 167,873 of CAHIKZ030000957.1, read as the reverse complement.
CTACCGCAGAAAGAAATGGTAACCTACTGCGGAAAAAATCTGCTTCGTCAGTCAAGTATCGAAAGATACATGATTGCCTAAGCGTGTATCACGCATGGCACATAACTGACTGACTGGGTGCTTACATAGGAAAACAAGGCATGGCCTACCTAGAAAGCTTGAGTGAATGGATGGCAGAGCAAAGTTTAGGAGAGATAACAAAAGGAGAAAATCTATTAAGAGCTACAAAGGACAGGAAATTGTGAAGAGCCATGATCTCCATCGTCCAGAAAAGACATGGCATATAGAAGAAAAATGCTTAGCTGTCCGGTTACTTTCGCACAAATATATTTTCAACTATTTTGACACAATACAAAGCCAAAGAGTCACTCAAGACAGAGCGTTACTGAATGATGCTGTTGTATGGAGGTAAGTAGAGGGGTAAGAAGTGCATATTATGATAGACAACGGTTGAGATTGTAGTGACCGAGAAAAATCCAAACGGCAGACCTTGAGACGAAGGTGTCCAAATGGAACTTCCTCCTTTCTAATGGAATACGAGTAACGATAGAATAACGGGAGGCTTGCGGGAAATGAGTTGTAGAGTAGAAAATAATTAGTCACCACGTCCGCTTTTGAACTCTACGGGAGAAAGTGAGGATTGGACAGCTTCAACCCAGACATGGTAGTAATACTCCATTTTTGAAAGTATGAATCCATCTCTTCTCACCTAGATATGGCTTAAATAACCAGACATACTGGTTTATCTAGTGTTGGTTGCAACCAGTCTAGGAGAAGGACAAGTCTAGATTCAAAACCGACAAGTATGTTGATGGGCAAATAGAAGCTCTTCGGCATTGGCTGTCAAAATCTCGAGCGAAAAAAAAAACTCCCATTCCTTGGCATCCCTGGTCTACACGTTGGGATGTGTCTTCCCGAAAAAGAGCGCATAATGAGTGCTATTGCTGAAATTATTTGAATTTCAGTTGCGCAACGTTCTACCGCAAGGGGAGATACTAACTTCGTTTTAAGTTAATGTTAAAAGAAATTAACCTTTCGATGCCTGTGCCGAAACGAGGACAAAATTCAAGCCTTGCATACGATTCTTCATGAATTCAATCATTACTGGGCACACCACGAATCTAACTTCGTTTCAAAGTTTTCAGAAATCGATTGAGTTATGACTTTATTTATTGACTGCGTCTATTACTCTTGCAAAAAATGATCTTTAATGTTTTTAGAGGGTGCAGAAGCATCAACAGGGTTATAATTTAACTCATTAACGTTCATTATCAAATTCAGTTTGATCAGTTTGGAAAGGTCAAATTGACAGCAAATCTAAAAATGATCTACAATCTGCTGTTATCTGTCGCAAATGGTGGCATTTTAATTTTAACACCCCCATAAACAAAACTTTATTAACATATTTATAAGGGTATCATTCATAGTAAAATCCCTTTCCAATGCATTTTCATAGTAAAATCCCTTCCAATGCATTTTTATAGTAAAAGCCCTTTCCAATACATTTTCATAATAAAATCCCTTCCCAATGCATTTTTATAGTAAAATCCCTTTCCATGCATATTCATAGTAAAATCTTAATCGTGAAGCTGATCAATTCGATAATGTCAAATTGACTGCTGACCTCAAAAATGACCTGCAATCTGTTGTTATCTGGGGCAAGCAATGACTTGTTAATTTTAACGCTTCCAAAACGAAAATTGTCTCTATTAATCATCTGAGAGCCTCCCACCTCCATGGCTGATACTAACCTCTAAGATAGTGACAACTGCACTCTCTCGAGATAACATTCTCGGCTGTCATGATGTGAAAAGGTTAGTTCACTGTGTCGGGCTAGACTATATTTCTCTCCAGAATCTACCTTATTTAAATGCTTTGAATATTGCTGGCACATATGGTTCGGTGCTCCTGCTATATATTTAGAGATTCTTGATAAAATCCAAAGTAGAATCAACAATATTATTGGTACTAGCCTGACGTCTCGGCTTCAGTCGCTTTCTGAGAAAGCCGTAATGTAGCTTCCCTGTGTCATTTCTATAAATATTTTCATGCTAATTGTTCGGTTGAACTCTTCGCTATGGTACCTAGACTTTATGAATTTAAAATCATTATTAGATTGGCAACAATGTTTTATCAATTCACAGTTGAATTGTCAAGATATAACCGTAAGTTCTATGCTAACATTTTCTTTTCTCTCACTTCTCACTTGTGCAACTCTCTTCCAGCTCCATCGTTTCCAGCCAATTTTGATCTTTAAAAATTTAAATGCAATGTCAGTCGTTATCTGCTGTCTTCTTAATTACTCTCCTATTGTTCTTGTTCGTTAATAATGTTTCTCGTTTTTTCCTTATTCTTTTACACTCAGTAACCCCTTGTGTCTTAGTTGCTTTATTGTCTTGCATGGGTGAAATGATTAAAAAAAATAAAAATCCGGTATGATTCTACATATAGAAGCTTTTGATAAACTACGTCATAAAGTCATAAAGTACAAAATATAAGTACGTTTCAAAGAACTGTTGGAGCTGCTAAGTAACCTTGATATATTTGAAGAGGAACGCACACGAGGCTATACCGAAGGGCAGAGGTAGGCTAACTCGACCTCGTTATTAAAGGAATCTACGAGGAATTTTTGGCCGAGCCTACGAGCTGGGAAAGCCCCACGTTAAAAACCGACCTTGTGCCACATCCTGCCTTGTGGGGAGGACTTGGCTAAATACCCAGAAACTATACTTTGTAAAACGCTTGCATACGGATATAAAATGATTTCAGCAAATCTAGAAATAGAAAATAGAAAAATATAAATAAAATAGGGTGTAAGACAAGGATCAGACGCCTCACCTGACTTATTCGACCTTTACATCGAGGTCATTCTGAGATAATTAATAGTCCTGCCAGGATTTATTATTGGTGACCACAATCTTAACATAAGATAATGGTGAGGAAACAGTGTTGATATCAGACACAATAAGAAAACTACAAGAACTCCTACAGATGGTAGTGATGGAAAGCTAGAAGAAAAGACTAAATATGAATTGCAAGCGAACAGAATGTCAGCAAAAGGGACATCCCAACATGCAGATTACAAAATGGAGACGCCAAAATCAAGCAAGTAAACAATTTAAATATTTGAAAAGTATTTTAACAGGGGACGGAAAGTGCAACACCGAAATCCAAAGACGCATTGAGAGAGCGAATGATGCCTTCCAAAAGTTAAGCAAAATATTAAAAAAAAAAACAGAAATATTTCGTTATAAACAAAAGAAAAGAATTGTTACGTAATATCAGTCCTCCTATATCGCAGTAAATGCTGGACAATCTCCTAAGAGAGGAAGAAGAGGCTCGAAGCAACAGAAATGTGGTTCTGCAGAAGGATGTTGGGAAGACCATGGACTGAACATGTGTGCAACGACTAAGTTTTAGAGAAGATGGAAACAAGGATACATACTTAACATCAGAAAGAGAGTTGAAATTTCTAGAACACATAATGAGGAAAGAGGGCTTAGAAAATTTCACACTCACAGGTCATACTGAAACATGACGAACAGAGGAAAACAGCGCATAACCTGAACTAAGGAGTATAGGTTAGGAGAGATAGCAATAATTTACTAAGCACTACAAAGGGCAAGAAATTATGGAGAGCCATGATCGTCAACGTCCGAAAGAGAGAAAAACGAAAGAAAAACGTATTAACCATTAAAAATGGGCATTAATTTTTTATACGCTCTTCTTCTATCTGACAATATCCTTAACGACGTTGGAGATAATGGCTCTCCACAACTTCGTAAAAGGGGACAGTGAGCCTTAATGGATAAAAAATTTATTTTGTCTATCGACTTAAGATGAGCTTAGTGTAGGCCAAAGTCGTTTCCAGCAACTGAAAGCATCAACTAGCGTTATTATTCGTGTATAATGCGCTCTTTACTGTATTTTGAAACCTAAGTTCCTGTGAGGACGTATTATACTAGAGAACTAAATATTAACTTTCACCAGGCCACGTGTGGCGTGATATTCGAAATGGCATGGTCGTAAGTAAGTTATATCTTGACACAGTAGTTAATGATGATTAGCTTGGCCGTTCAGCCAGAGCAAAGCTCTTCTATTGCACTCCGATTAAATTGAGGTTCGCGATCGCCCTAAATGTGGACAACTCGGATGCGCGATTTCTATGTTAAGTGAACATTGAAGTCAACACTTAGAGGCGACAGGCTGTTTCATGCTAGACGCAATCGTCAGGCAATCGTACTTATGCGTCTAGCATGAAACAGTTTGTCGCCTCTAAGTGTTGACTTCAATGTTCACTTTTACATTTACACACGCTCTATCTCCGATATTGAGCACTTTATCCCATAAATATAGCACACCTTAAAACTATATTTCTTCATATATATATATATATGTGTGTGTGTGTGTGTGTGGTCTAAATGTATAACAAAGAGGCAAATCATTAAGTAAACACTTCTATGTTCTATGTGCTGTGTCCCTTCAGAGTGTGAGCGGTTATGGCTCTCCATAAATCCCTATCCCTTGTAGCACTTACCAGTGTTTCCCCTCTCAGTGTTCACACATGCTCGTCAGGTAGTTTACTCGCTGCCTTTCCCTATGTCGCTTGCCCGGTGAGAGTTGAGTTTACCAAGCCCTCCTTTCTCATTATGCATCCAGGAAACTTCATCTGCCTCTTTCTAACACTGAGTGCAAGTGTTGTTTTAGCTACCATTTTCTTTAAGACTTACTCTTTGCAGATTCGTTCTGTCCAAAGAATTCTCAGTATCCTTCTGTAGAACTACATTCCCTTTATCTTCTATTTCCTCTCCAGCTGTGGCGAGATTTGCCAACATTCCCTGTATTATAACTTCCATGATTGTCATAAGCCTATTTTTGCAAAGCTATGATATTTCAGTCGAGGTAATCGTCATCGTGTGAACTCCTTAAAAGGGTCTGTGCCATTTTCAAACAGCTGTTTTGCCGAGGGTTACAACGACAAAGGCCTCTTGTATCACTATAAGTGCAAAAGGATACAATAAAGGAAAGGAATCAAAAAACAACTGATGAATTTTATCATTAACAAAACTTCAAAATCAGAATTATTTCACTCCCAAAATTTTTTCAATAGCAAAATTTAATACAATTATTATTATTAATAATAATAATAGTTTTAGCCCGTAAAAATTTCACGATTTTCCTATTTTAAATTTCTGACAAATTTTAATTCTTCGGTTAATGATTGACTAAGCATTATAAGACAATAAAATATTCGTATAAAAATTCCCTATTGCCTCGTTAAATATTTGAGCTTAACAACTTTAACAAAATATTACAATAACAATCATAAATATGAATGCTGGTCGTCAATTTAAGAAGCGGATACAAATGAATAGTTTTGAAATTGACAACTTTTTCCATTTCACTTAAATGATTCTTCTCTTTTGTCTTTCATTTTTCCCACTGAAACCAAGTGACGTCTTTTGTATCCCAATGCGATCAAAACGGAATAGTCTATTATTTATTAGGTATTTTCAGATGTTAAACACTTTTTCTTTCTTTCTTTTTTACTGAAACCAAGTAGCTTCTCTGTTATGTCTTTTATCTTTCCACACAATCAAAACGAAATAGTTCATTATTTCTGAGGTATTAACAGGAAACATCCTATGCTTCTATCGCCCTTTCTTTCTTTTTTCACTGAAAGCAAGTAGTGCCTCTGGTATGACTTTTGTCTTTCCAAAATGAAAACTGGAAAATCACCTAAAAGTTGTAGAAGAGACTTGAAGCAATAGAAAAAAGAAAAGAGTACTGAACTGTTACGTAATATCAGTCCTCCTACATGGCGTAGAATTCAGGAGAATCTGCTCACAGATGAAGAAGAGACTCGGAGCAACAGAAGCAAAAGAAATATTACTGAACTGTTATATAATATCAGTCCTCCTATAAGGAAGTAAATGCTGGGCAATATCTTCACAAATGAAGAAGAGACTTGAAGCAATAGAAACAAAGACAAGTATACTGAACTGTTACGTAATATCAGTCCTCCTATATGACATTCTCCTAGGAGAGGAAAAAGAGACTCGCAGCAATAGAAACTAAGAAAAGAGTACTGAACTGTTACGTAATATCAGTCCTTCTATATGACAAAAAAAATGCAAGGCAATCTGCTCACAGATGAAGAAGAGATTTGAAGCAACAGAAACAAAGAGAAGAGTGCTGAGCTGTTACGTAATATCAATTCTCCCATATGACAGTGAAAGTTGGAAAATCACGTCAAAGTAAAAGGAATGACTTGAAGCAACAGCAACAAAGAAAAGTGTATTGAATAACGAGCAGTACTAAATAAAAAAAAAAGGCAAAATATCCCTAGACATGGTCAACAGAACCGGAACAATATACACACGCCGATGAAATAAAGGGTCCATTTCGAACATCCCTGAAGGTTATCCGGATCAACAAGCAACTGATGAAGGTCGAAGTCCAATCGGCCGCGTGTGAATAATGTAAATAATGACGACTCCTCATCCCAGAAATTCAGAAAGACGAAAGCTTTATCTAAAATATAAACACCCCAAAATTATTCTTCGTTTCTTCTGTCATGTAAACATGTAACCTCATATTTCTCAGCCTACATGTGCATGCTTTATTGCCTAAACTATACCCGGATGTAAACGGATAAGAGCTAATACAAGACAAGACTATATCTGATTAGCATTTTATGATGTTTTTCTCTTGTTTCCTCTTAAATTTCTTTAGACGTTTCCTTTGGATTCCAAGCGTCGATTCAGTGGAATGCAGATTCCGCTCCCTTTAAGCATTCATGTGCATAAAACAACAAGGGAAAAAATGCATTTCTTTTTGTTTGTTTTTTATATTTTTATATTTTTTTAATTCCGAAACAATAGGCATTGTTTGGCGATGTTATGTCTTGGCAGATTCTACGAACAAAGATCATTGCATATAAGATCAGCTCACTGAAATATTTAGACTTACCCGCTATCTAACACACTCTCTCCACCCCCCACCAGATAGATAGATAGATAGATAGATAGATAGATAGATAGATATTGGTTTGGCTCAAAATTTCGTACTTTATTAAGCAGAAAATTTACTTAATATACTGAATGAACATTTTGGTCAATCCAATATACAGGTTGTCCAGAGTAGAGTCTGTAAAGTTTCTACTCAGCACCTGAAGATTGCGTTGTGCACGAAACTCCGAGTCCTGCTACCGCTTAGGAATAATATATATATATATATATATTACGAGTATTACTAATAGCATATATATATATATATATATATATATATATATATTATTACGAGTATTACTAATAGCATATATATATATATATATATATATATATATATATATATATATATATATATATATATATATAGTAATACTCGTTTGGAAAGAACCCCGGATAGCACAACTTGTAGATATGTCAAAAAAAAATCGGTACCTGAGAAAAAAATTGGAGAAAAAAAAAAAGAACTAAAAACATCAGGACACAGCGAAACAAATTGTCCCGTGCCTTAAGTCTTTAGTCCAAAGAAGAATAAAACAAGCGAGTAGTAAGACTAAAATGTAGAGGCTCAATACACTAAGTAGAGCGGAAATAACTAAAATAAATCCTTAAGAGCCAGGAAAACCTACCTAGGTTTCGCCTAAATGAATCTTCAGGCTCTTTAGGATTTATTTTAGTTATATATATATGGGGGGATGGCTGAAAGAACTGAATTCTCAGCTACAAACAATGTTGTTATCAAGTAAAGTTTATCTTTTTTACATAAGCATCCCCAGGGTGTAGAATCTCATTCTTAGTGTTGTACTTTGTGTTCATTGTAGGACTCGATTTTAGAATAATACACCGGTGAACGAAAGGTTTTCAGTCTCAATTAAAATAACCGATTCATTTAAAGGCCCGCATCCGTGAATGAGATAATGTTTTAGTTGTCAGGGGTGGGTGTTCAGACATTTGCCACTAAGAAAATGGGCGCAACACAATCATCTCCTTCCCAATTGACCCTTGAATGTACGTAACTAAAATTCAAAAATATTTTTAAAATTTAATAAATTGTTTCGTGGCTAAATTAGTTCAGTGTTCCCAACCAACACCAACAGTCGGTGTTTGAGCTTAAATAAAAGGTTACAATTTTAAATGCGGATTTTCAAGATATGCAGATTTTCTCCAATTGAAAAAATAAGTGCCACACGAACTTTCTATCGAGATGTGACCACCACCCCGTCTGTTCGTCCTGGGTATGACGATAAACTACATTCGCACCCTGGGTATGACGAAAAACTACACCCGCGTCCTGGGTATGACGATAAACTACGTCCATCAGCAAGTCCTAGAATAATACGTTTTTGAAAAAATAATGTTTCCACTGTACGTTTTTTGGAAAGATAATATTACCAGCTATGCGTATTTTGGGAAAATAATATTACCAGCTATACGTTTTTGAAAAAATAATATTACCAGCTATACATTTTTGAGGGAAAAAAATATTAGCATAAATAGATTTTTTGACAAAACAAGTTGTCGGCATTAAATGACCCATTGCCTTTGATGTGCCGTAAAATAAAACAAACCAAACCAAAACCACCCCCGTTTGAGAGCGCCTCAGTTTTTGAGTAATGGTTAGAGTGATTCATCTGGTTGACATTTATGGTAATTTTAATGGTAAAATTTTGTGTTAATGGTAGAATTTTCTGTTAGTGATAACGGTATAATTTTCTGTTAATTATAACGGTATCATTTTCTGGTAGTGATAATGGTATAATTTTCTGGTAGTGTTAACGTTATAATTTTCTGGTAGTGATAACGGTATAATTTAAAATCATTCCTGAATAGTAATAGTAATTGTAAAATTAATCGTTTCCATTCAGGAAACATTCGGTATTCATTGACCAAACAGTGTTGGTGTCGGTTGTAGTTTATGAAATATTTTTATTAAAACAGTTTGTTTATGTCAGAAAACCGACGACATGAATTTATGCGAGCCATTGGAATGTCAACAAGGTCTCACTGTTTTACTGTTGAACTAGCTCAATGCAACCGACACTTCAACTGTAAGAGTTTCTTTTCTCGCACTTCCTACCTGTGGACCTCACTTCCGATTTCTTGCTTCCTTGAGAGCAAAAATCTTCAAGAATTAAAATGCAGTCGCCATCTTCCATTTTCTTGAAACATGTCCTTTTTTTGTCTTTTCCTCAATCTTCCCCATTCTCAGTCCTGTTCACATTCACTCCCAGCAAACTACAGACGTCTTAGTGGCATTATCGCCTTGCATGGGATAAACAGAACGTGAGATTTAACAGAATTACAGTTCACAAATATACAGTTATCAATCTTTCTAGTATTAACTCTTATAATAAAATTAATTAAAATACATTCCTATAGTAAAATAATTTAAAATAGGTTTTTATAGTAAAATCTTTTACAATCTTATCTTAAAGTCATTTACAATGCATTCTTATAGTAAAACCATTTACATTACATTCTTATAGTAAAATCATTTGCAATTCATTCTTATAGTAAAATCACTTACAATGCATTCTTATAGTAATACCATTTACAATTTATTCTCCTAGTAAAATCATTTCCAATGCACTCTTATACTAAAATCAATTACAATGTATTCTTATAGTAAAATCATTTGCAATGAATTCTTATAGTAAAATCATTTACAATACATTCTTATAGAAAATTCATTTAAAATCCATTCTTACAGTAAAATCATTTATAATGCATTCTTATAGTAAAATCATTCATAATGCATTCTTATAGTAAAATTATTCATAATGCATTCTCATAGTAAAATTATTTACAGTGCATTCTTATAATAAAATCATTTACAATGCATTCTTATAGTAAAATCATTTACAATGCATTCTTATAGTAAAATCATTTACAATTCATTCTTATAGTAAAATCATTTACAATGCATTCTTATAGTAAAATCATTTACAATTCATTCTTATAGTAAAATCATTTACAATTCATTCTTATAGTAAAATCATTTACAATTCATTCTTATAGTAAAATCATTTACAATGAATTCTTATAATAAAATCATTTACAATGCATTCTTATAGTAAAATCATTTACAATGAATTCTAGAATTAAAATCATTTTAATGCATTCTTGCATTAATGTTAAAATTAACGGTTTCCAAACAGGAAACATTCAGCGTTACGATCGTTTCAAATTTTTAAAAACATTTTTAATCAGTTCTTCTATGAATTAAACCTCTGAAGACCACTCAATATTATAGCTCTTTCTAATATTAATCCGACAGCATGTTTATAAATGAACACAAATAAATTATATGAATTACATCCATCAAATATAACGATAGTCTGCCAAAATAAGCAAAAAAAAACGAAAATAGATTGATAAAAAGAAAAATAGTTGAACTGAACGCATGCGCACAAAAATTTAATATTAAATAAATTTTAAAATAATAAATATTAGCGAATTAAATAAAAACATAAGAAAACTTGCAGAACAATAGACATACTCATGAACAGGATGCGTAAAATTCAAGGACGGGACACTGATATTAGAAAAAGGAAAAAAAACTTGAGAGATAGAACGAGGAAAAAGGACAGCCGGCAATTTACAGAAATATCGAATGACCAAAAATATTAATATCTGAAGTGGAATCAGCACTAACCAAATTGAACAGGAAACAAAGCATCAGTACCAGACGGAATTGTAAAAGAGATGCTGACCGATGCTTGATGATTGACAAGATTACAGACATAACAAATTAAATATACAACTGTTGTGATATACAGGAAGACCTACGTAGATCCATTTTCATATCAGCGCCTAAGAAGCCAGGTATAAACGAATGTGAACTTAGATGTACGCACACATTCGACCAACTCAAGTCCCCAATTAACGACATTAATAATAAATTCCAATTCACAATACAGTCAATACTAACTTACATTCTAATCATAAAAATGGCACAATACATTGAAACTTACATCGACCAGATTTTAAACAATATCTGCTATTCATCTCAAGCCATCTAAAACACAGCACGAATATTCTATTTAATCTATCAAAAAGTATTTGCAGAATTGTCTCAAATTAGGAAACACGGATTAAAGTCTACGGCAAATTTTACACGAAAGACAGCACTTTTTGTCGCGGAATAGATCGCGGAATAGAACGCGGAATAGAACGCGTCATAGCAATATATATTCAAGAATTACGAAAAGAAAATCCAGGTACGCCCAATATTCTATCCTATATCACAACACACAACCCAATCAATACAGAAGCATACATTATCCACAAGAACATCCAACTATTGAGACAAGATCCCAGAATGGAAAAAGGACCTGAAACATATAGAATAATCAAAACCAAAAGACAGCCAAAATCCCTAAAAGAAAATGACCCACCAGTGCCAAATTACCCGCCCACCAAAACCGACACCAACTGTCAAAATGTATGGTCGCTCTATTTGCAGAACTTGAATTAACCGTACTGGAGACACAATGTATTAATTTAAATAAGAAGAAACTTTTTTTATAAAATACTCATTTCACCTGTTCATCAAAAAATCAGATCTATGCCATCAAGGGTAAAGGATCGAATGTGGATGATGTCGGAAAAAACAAACTCAGCCCCTCAAAAACAGAATGACTATCCATTGACAACATATACGAGACCACACAACAAGACTCAGTGCGAGTTTAGCGCAAAAAAATAAGTCCTCCACATTCCAACTCATCCCATTATCTATTCCTGTTTGGTTTGTGAAATTATCTGGGAAAGGAATAAATAATATATATATACATATATATATATATATATATATATATATATATATATATATATATATATATATTCCTGTTTGGTTCGTGGTATTGTCCGGACAAGGATACAGCGGGGTGAGTTGGAACTATATATTGAAAAATACAAAGCACGTCTAAACAAACTCTAACAAGGCACATTTGCGAAAGACGATCCGCACACACGTACACATTTTTGTTTATTTTAACTATGGAAATATTATTATTATTATTATTAAGGCGATAAAACGCTATCCCTACACACATACCCGCACACTCAGATACGCTCCATTAAAAATTCTAGTGCTCCTGGCTACTTACTGAACAATAACACATTTATATACACATAGACACTCATGTACAATTCTTGATTATTTTGCCATCACCATCATTATTATTACTATTATCGTTTTTACTTGATGTCCCATTATCCTGCGCATTCCGACAGAGCAGTAAATACTAAAATTATTTTTACACAGACATACACACGCACACATGCACACACACGCACGCGCGCGCGCGCGCACACACACACACACACACACCACACGCGCGCATAAATTTAATCCTTGAATACTGAACATTTTGGGATTGCCACTAAGGGCTAAAGAAATAGAAATCCTGACACTTGAACTACCTAACACTTTATTGTCATGAACTGCTTAATACTTTGTTGCCAATACGTTCATGCATTCAGTTAAAAGTAATAATAAAATCATACTTGATAATGGCTAAAAGTATAGCCAAAAGCGCTCGGACATAAAGAACATTAGGACAATTTCTTGATAATTTATCTCCAGAAAAGTAAATTATAAGAGCACAAGAAATATTAAATAAAAAACTTAATAGCAGTTCCTTGACAGTTGTTTTTAATGAAACTTTTATAAAAGACGGATTTCTTTCCAAATAGATAATTATATACATATTTACACACACACACACACACATATGTGTATGTGTGTGTGTGTGTGTGTGTGGCCCTTTCACTACAGAATTAATAATTATTGTAATCGAATTAAGTCGGCTCTCCATGAAATATTAGTACTTGTAGAATAACATTTCCGCCTAGATTT